>JAHLJT010008446.1:253123690-253215359 GCA_031308135.1 Acheta domesticus | reverse complement strand
CCCGGGGATCGAACCCGGACCTCCTGGTAGCGAATCCAGCGCGCTACGCCCACAGCCACTTTGCTCGATCATAATTTTCTTTATATACAATATAATAACATTAGCCGAAGTTCTTATAGAACTAATTGTGAATATAGACACTATTAAAGTTTTCAAAAAAAACATGGTAAAGGGGGTCGCGTGATTCGAAAGAAAGGAAATAACGATATATTTAAAAAAAATAGTGGGCGGAGGGAACAAAGAGAGAGGTGGTCAGCCAAAAGGAGTGGATTAAAAAACACAAAAAAACGGCGGCGCGGCCCTGGAGGCGGTGGGCGCGCGCCGGAGCACCGGACGATGAAACGCGCGCTCTTGCGGGGGCTGTCAGGGGCCGCGGAATCGGAGAGGTATTGACAAAACGTCACGTTGGAAACGTTTCTGAAACTGGAGTCTGGCGCGGCTCGAGTGGCTAGGCACCGCATACTATCTCTCGCGCGCCACTCACCGCGCGCCTCCAACGCTCCCCCCCCCCCCGCCGCCTACCTCGGCGTTTCTTCGACCAATGGCGGGGTGGCGGGAGTCACTTTCGGTTGCGCGTGCCGTCTCCGACGCGGTTGCCAATGGGCTCACCTAGCGACCTGCTTCCGGGCTACCTCGGCTTGTAACAGTGTTTCATAAGTTTGTTTCCGTTCGCGTCAACTGCTACGGATCATTAGTAGAGACCGGAAAAATATGTAGCACTAAACGTCAAAATATGTACATAAATATGTAATGAAAACAGTAAGAAAATGTAATAAATATGTAAAATCTGATATAATATGCAATATTAAAATTCTCTAATTAAATATCATTTACATAGCAAGAAATTACATTTAGAAAACTGCTCACTTTACATCATACAACTTTCCCGTCAGCAGTAAAAGCGTAATCTATTGTAATCCAAGATCGTAGTTTAGCAGCCAGACTCATCGCAATAGAAGCCCGTCGCACAAAATGTCCAGATCTAGGAGCAGCAAAACATACACTGTAGCATCTTCATCGCGGTGTTACACGTCGGCGAACGCAAATTTTTCTCGGAAATTAAGGTTACAGACCACAAACGTGGTGTCGATGATATTTTGGACACGCTGATTTCCCCAATAATGTAGGGAAAATGCTGATTTTAAAAAAATACATCTTTTCATAAAAAATATAAATTAAATTGAAGAAAATTGATAAATAAGAAAATATATTGTGAAAACAGCAAAATATGTAAAATATGTAATATAGTACCAAATATGTTAAAATATGTAATGAAAAAATTCGATATTGTGTTAGGAGGGCTATGATTCGCCAAGATTACAATTTTGAGAACAGTAAGTAGAAAGACAAAAACATGTAATTACACAAAAATTCCGGTCTCATTAGTCACGGAAGTTTACTGGATGTTATTATATCCCGGGAGTTCGGGATGTTTCTCCTCCGCTGGAATGAGGAGATCCGGCGCCGACCTTTACGTCACCGTGTCCACGTACCTCTCCCAACGGGGCATTGCCCCAGCCGCGACAGACTGGAATCCCCATATGTGTGTTAGTGTACTCCATTTTTATTGGAAGCGTGCCCGTGTGCCGGTGTGTATATGTGTGTGTCTGTAATGGAGATGAGACAAGGGTGAAGAAGGACAGATCTTGCGCGGTCTGTGACCAAATTGTTCCTCTCAGCCAACTCAGCCGGTTTTGTAAGAACTATCTTGATCTCTCTGCATCCTCATCATCGCTCTTACTCAGATCCACCTGTCGCTTCCGTTGAAAATTTGTACTCCACTGTATCAATTTCACTACTCATTCAGTCACCTCCTTCGTCGCTCTCGTCGTCGTTCTCATCGTCGCCTCCGACCCTTCGGGACTACAGTCAGGAAACCAATCCTGCGGCTGTGCCCATATTGTACCAGTGTTGTGGCTTCCGCCGCTGCAGCTGGCAGAACAAGGTCTGGCGGAAAGGCAAAGTGAAGTTTCCAATGCCACCTCCACTTTACTGACTTTATTCTTGTTTAGTCTTCTTGGCAATGTTTATGCGCGACTTTTTGGATACTGGTGACAAGGTGTCGATAACGTGTTATTCTGTCTCCGCGGAAAGACGCACGAACACACCGATTGTTTTTCCAGTGCTAAGTCATATGAACATATCTCCAAGCAAGTAAGGTGGAAGAAACTGGACTTTTAAAAACGTATATTTTGAGTCCGTTTAAAGAACAAAAAGTATAAGCCATGTACGTTAAATTTCAGAGAAAAGGAATTTCTTACTGTCGAGGAAAACATTTCGTGAACATTTCAAAGTGGTGATGACAATTGTTAATTACAAGTATATGACTAAAAAGTTTATCTAATACTTTGTTACTTTTAGTTTATTTTATACGAAACGTCCAACCTTTCCTTAATGACTAGCATTTTACTAATTTGAGTGATACTATATCACTTTTACTATCATAATTCACTTGATTTATATCATCTAGCTTCTACATAAAACAACAAGGACTACCAAAGAAGAGGACATATCTCACGAAACAGAAAAAAAATGCAACCTTAAAGAATTTTGCAGACAATGTAATTATTAAATACGTCCTTTAATAATGCTCTTAACAACTCAGAACGCGGAAATTTTAATTGAAATAAAATCTCCGGATTTATCGACGCAATTATCCGGCAGGGGACTGCCTTGCTCTTCCCAGAGCAATTCATCACGAATCGATGATTAATCCCAGCAGACATAGATTTGCTGTTCCGCAGGCCCTTCCCTGTTAATCCTACAAAAGCCGCTTTCGCGATAATTAAAATTCCTGCAAATTACAAAAACAAATTCGTTAATTTATTCATAAACAAGGCCGCGAGGGAAAATATCTTGCTTCAAATAATTCTCGCGTCGGCAACGCGCATCGATCCTGTGGAGGCGCCAAGTATTTCGAAGTTCACAAGATAACTCATGCCTCGTTTAACGACTTTTTTAAGGCGCGTCTAATCCGGGTGAGCGTGGTGCGAGGGATGAACGACGCTGAGTGGCGATGTCGTCCTTTCACTCGCTCTGACGTAAGGATGATCTATGTCCAAAAAAAAGAACGTCTTGTTGCTAATTTTTTCAGCGTGGCCCGAAAAAAAGTCGCAGCGTTGCCGCGCACACAAACGGGTAAAATGATAGGAGTTGTTCTTAAAAACGATACGTCGTTAGTGAATGTCACTCCATTAATTTAATAGGAGTTTAATATCAATTCGTATATTTAACTTCCATTTTTGTGAGATTTGAACTTTTCAAGATTTTTTTAGGCATTTATTCCAAAATTGACGGGCTCATTTACAAAGTGATGTGTTTTCATTCCTTTTTTCTAGATTTATGTGTCAATATAATATTAAGACACCTCTCCATCATTCTGCCAAATTTTGTGTTAAATGGGCGTTTCTCCTAATTTAAATGGTACTCGAAACCTTTGAATCCTATCTTGAATTATAAGGTTGATTGTCAATAGTCTCTTTTACTGAAATATTGTGTTTCTTGGAGACACATCAGATTGGAAAAAAGCTCATCAGTTTTTCTCGATAATCAACCAAATCAAAGATGACAAATGAAGAATTGCAGTTATGTCAGACGCAATAACTCGTACCATTTACTTAAATCGCATCATAATTTTACAAATATATCGTTTTTTTAATAATTCGACATTTTAATGTGCTTCAGTATGCATGGTGCGCCAAATACTTTAACTCAAACTAAGAGAGCGTCGTAAGCACATTTCTTACATTTCTCTCCTTAAATGGCCCGGCAACTGTCTGGAGTATAAATTATGGTCATATGCTTTTAAGGCCCCTTCGGCTCACATACGTTAGCTGACCGATGACCAAGAGTCTAAAATTTTATCGCGCCGAGCAAAAACGGGTGCCTCGAGGTCACGCGTTCATGGCGCATAGAGCTGGCCATCTACTGCACATAAGCAATGGAGCCTCCTTCCATCATATAGAATGCATCCGGAGGAAGTCGTGTGCTGAAGGTCATCCGGCGTATTTTGGTAGACACATGCTAAATACCTGTCTCCATTTCAGGCGAAGTATGTGAGCAGAACACGTTTTTGTGAAAGAACATTTGAAGGACACATAAGAACATTTTGGTGAGGAATTTGTTATTTGACCACAACGATGTATGAAGTAGAATAGCATTAAGGAGGAAAATTGTATTAAAAAGGGAAGAGAAAAAGGTTTCGAAGCCTATAGTGGTAGGGTTAAACGAATATTTCGTATTATTGGAGCCACGAAACGTTTTTTGATACGGAAAATATTTCCTTATGTTACAGAATGTTTTTAAAGTTCCTCAAAGACATTCAAAAACAATTTGGATAAATAGAGAGGAAATATATAATTTAGAGAAATACTCAGGAAATATGTATGACAAGGAATGATGAATATTTAGATTCTGTAGTAACGAGAAGGTTAATGTATTACAATTAATATGCAAAGTTGTAAATGTACAGTTGTATTGTACACTTATAATATTCAGTTGTAAATGTTTAGTTGTAATTTACAGTTATGTAAATTACTTCTTTACCGGAAAAGCATTTCATTTAATATAACGGCATTAAGTTCCAAATGCTTCCTATACTCGTAACATGTAACTGCACTGAATTAATTTTTTTAAAGTATAATTTGAAAATGTAAATAATAATTTTCTTAATTACTTTCTTTAAATAAGTGAATGTGCATGCGTGTGTGTGTGTGTGTGTGTGTGAGCGCGCGCCGCAATTGCAAAGGTAAAAGAGTAGCTTTCAGAAAACGACCCCACCTGTTCTTCAAAATTGCAGTTGATCAATTTTGCTCTTTAGAGTAATAATAAATTTGATTAATGTTCTTGAAAGTGCAGAAGGAAGAAAATTAAAATTGTGCATTTTTACTTTCTCATTACCGCATATAGGATAGAGAAAAGGGTATTTAATATTGAGCGAAAAAATGGCGAATTTCGGCAGAAAAACTCTATTACAGGGCCCTATTAACGAAAAAGTAGATAAAGCAAGTAGCTAAATTAGAAAAAAATACTCTAACATGTGGTGTAGCCAGAATCCATGTTTTGTTGATTTTTGATACCCAAAAATCGAATGCAGACAAAACGTCTCTGTCCGTCTATGTGTGAACAACGCTAGCAGAAAAAGCGTTCGGCTGATTTTCTCTAAAATTGATATTTCCCAATCGATCTCGCTGATGTCGCGGATTCTTGAATTTGAAATTGATATATTAATTTGGGGACACTTTTTATGAATCCTTTGAGACATTTTCAAAATTTCAAAACAATGGCTCCATCGTGTTTGAATAAATTTTGTTGTGGGATAGTGTGAAGGACATTTAAGAGAATGGCGCAGATCTCATTTTGGCTGAAAACTTCAATTTTTCGGAAATTGCAAAAATTCAAAATTTTTTCGGCGTCTTCCTACAATAAAAACTATGGAGAGAGAAATTTTTCCCTTAACGAAATCTGTTCCTTAAAGATAGATTTTGAAATAAGATTATGTACAATTTTTCGAAAACTATTTTTCGAAAACTTTCCGCGTAATTTTGCATGAAACTACGGGTGAGAAAGTACGTGCCGTTTTAGACCACTAGTATAGTAGGTTTTCAATACGAAATTTTTTGTGTGTGTTCTCTTTTACTCAAAATTATGTTTTGTACAACCGCTTATGGTGTTATTTCTGAATATAATACAATTTTATATCAAAATTGGTTATCAATTATTAATTTAACACCCATGCCCTCACACCCGACAAAATCTTCACGCAGTGCACCGCCAAGCTGCCCGTCCGCCTGCATACTTCTTCGTCCGAGCGATCGCGCTCTGGCTCGTCCTACGCACTGTCCCACCGTCCGACCGACTGCACACTCGCCCGCCTGCCTGCCCTCTCTCCAGCCCGCGCACTCGCTCACCCGCCTGTGCACTCGCCCGTCGGCTCGACGCTACTCGCACTCGCACTCATCTGCCCGCCCGCGCACTCGCCCGGCCTATCCCCCGCGTACTCATTTGCCTGATTCCCTGCGAACTCGTCCGCCCGACGCCCCCTCGCACTCTCCCTCTCGCCTGTCCGCCCGACCCCGCTCGCACTCGTCTGCCTACCCGCGCACTCGCCCCGCCGATCCCCCGCATACTCGTTTTTCTAGATTTCCCGCGTACTCGTCCGCCCAACGGCCCCTCGCACTCGTCCCCTGCCCCGCCCCTCATGCGCCCGCGCCGGCCCGCACCCTCACAAACCTCCCCAGGGCGCGCCACGAACCGGAGCGTTTAGCAGCTATTTACCATGTAAATTAATCTGTATACGCCGCTATATTTAGTCGCATAATCGAACGGGAATTATGGGTCATTTTGGTGTCTCGCATACGCCGACCGCCGAGGAGGGGGTCTTGACCCCGGCGGTCGGCTTACGAATTCAATTAGGGATTTCCACGTGGACGCGTCCGAATAAGGCGGGCATCGATTATCGGATGCCGGAGTGCTGGCGGCGGCGGCTGTGGACAGCGGGGAAGAGGGCGGGGGTGTCGGGCGCGGTCAAAGCCCTCGCTAACCGACGTCCGAATTTCGGCGATAGGTTGAGAGAGGTGGCACATGGGTGCTTCCTCCGTGGGGCGTTCCGAAGTGGAGTGATTGGAATCTATCCCATACCATCGATTTATCGATATTAACATAGCTTCCTTTTTGCTATAAAATTACCTTTGAAAGGCTGTAAAGTTGCAATGTAAAGTACGAATCATACCTAGGATATGTATTAGTTTCTCCTTCTCTCAGTACGTATTGACGAGAAGTTGATAATCGCAGTCAAAATCCGTTGCCTTTGAGTGCGACGGTTTTCATTTAATTTGTCTCTTTCGACTTTAAGTCCCATTTCTTATTCTTATTTCATTTATCTTACCGTCAACATGTTCTAATAGACTGAAGGATATGTAGATTGGAGGTAGATTAGAAATCAAATGATTGGAGCGATATATTGTTGGAATGAATAACGGGTTGTAATGTTCTGTAATTCTCGCAAAGTGGTTAAGAAATGTGAACATCCGGAGACCCGCATGCAGGGAAGTGCTGAGGAGGGCATCTCGACTTCTCAAGATCAATAAGAAGTTGCACCAGATACGAAAGGGAAGATTCAAATAAAATGTGTAAATTTTCCTGATTTGAGTTGCCATTGCTGCCATGGATATATCCCAATAGATTATTTGCTTATTGGAAAACTAGGGGAAATCCCAGTCCTTCCCCACATGTGGGTCTTCCGTTTCACATATTATTTAACCGCTTTGCAAAAATTATGAAACATCACAACCCGCCATTCATTCCCACATTATATCCTTCTGACTATTTCAAGTCTTGTCCAACTCCTATTTACACGTGTCTGTGGAAAATATCACATGCCTAACTTCGTTATATGAAGTTTACCAGCAATGTCCTTCGGCAAAATGTGATCATTTTCACTTCGTACATGCCCTAGAAGTTTGTAGCGTTTATTGTGAGACCACTTGTATATAGTGTCATGAAATACCGTAAAAGGGTACAACTATATGCTAGGATATGGCAAGAATTTTTTAAGCAATGATGCTGTCATCCGACTCTTTTTTGAATATGAAACTTCCTGGAGTCAACGAAATTCTTAAAATAGGAATGGAATTTTTGGATCAACTTCCAGAACAAACATTTCAACTATTTTATTCCTTTGACCCAAGTTTGGACTACTGCCCCAGACGTTTTTGGAATACAAGGTATGGGCGGATGTTTGTCTCGGTCTCTGCAACACGGGTTTCCTTGAATCAATTTCATTTGGTTACAACGAAAGTTACTGGCATTTTGATATTCACAAACGGAAGTGGGGGATGGGTTGAATGAAGTAAATAATGCAATGACAGCATAGGAATGAAACGTAGTACTTTGTGAAATATTTCGCCATCTTCGTCGAACACAAGTTTTACCAAATATACTACTACAATTTTAACTCTTATACCCAAATTGAAGGTGTTTGCGTAAGGTCAAAACTGTGTTACTGAAGTTGACTTCCAAATAAAATGAAATGAGGAAATTACATAAAATAAACGAATATTTGAATGTAGAAACTTCTGATTATTTTCTAAGTTTTCGGTCCGTTATGATTTCCATTTTTTTCAAGCTGTTAACCCGTAACTGGTGATGTGGTGTCTGCTAGTACCCCAGCCTTTCAAAAATACCGAAACTACGCAAAGCGGATGCACGAAAGAACCTATGCTTCTGGGTATCTCTCAGGAAGTTTGTTGTTTTGCAAACCCGGCGATGGTAAAATTGTAGAAGGTAAGCAGATACGTGTTATTTTATTTTTTTCTGGCGCCTGTGATGTAATCAATCCCCACCTCACCGATTACGTAAAGTATTTATCCTGTGTTGATTTTTTATAATATTTCAAAAAACTATGGATTCTTCGAGGGTTATTATTAGGGAGATGACCCAGGATTTAGGGAATGGGTGAAGGTCAATTTAGAAGCGGAAGAGAGCGAATTCAGTGGTGAAGAGGGGGAAAGCGTGGAGAGTGCTTATAAGGAAATTGCAGTAAATGAGAACTGTGGAAAGTGATTTAAAATTGAGCTTGTGTTGTAATAGTCATAAGATGTGAAAAATTGTTCATCCTTAACCAGATTCTAATTCTCAATGGACAATTTTACAGTGTGCGTATTGGTACAAAATATAGTTGAAGAGTGCTTTTTTGAGTAATTCATGTTCACACTAAAAATATTTTTTAATTTTGATAAGTAACTGTTATTCGTGTTTCATTATTTTTATATAAATCCTAATGATAATGCACAAAATTTCTTGTTCATATCACCAAAACACACGTTTTGTTATTTCTTCACTTTTAATCAGGTTTTTGTGTTGGGGTATTCGTAGTCCCCCACATCACCAGTTACGTGACAAAGTATGACATCACCAGTTACGTGACAAAGTATGACCTCACCGGTTACGGGTTAATGATGTTCTATTATTCTTCATACCCTCTAGCACCTGAATATTCACTGTACTTCTACAAATACACAGTCAGAGAGAGCTGATATAGTCATTTCTAGATATCCCTTCTTTCTCGTAGTAAAATCATGGAAAAATGCACTAACATTTTTTCCAAGAATATATCGCTAATTAGCTCAATTTAAATAAGGCGATACTCTATTTAAATAAGCCGGCAAACAACTGACATAATCTTTCCCAAAAATTGAATTTGAATGCATTACCTTCTCGATATTAGAAGATAATTCCACTTTATGAAAGATATCCATATATAACGTTAGAAATTTGACTGCAATTTATTCGAGTAAAAATTAATTAATACAATTTGCAAATACATTTTACACGAACAGACTACAAAAATAGCGAGTGACAAACTGAAATCCACGAGATTGTGTAATGGAAGCTCATATAGGCAACTGATATTTACATATCATTAACTATTACACGATAAAATTCGAGTAATGCGTATTACTAATTACGTTATACAAATATATAAATCAGGGTAATTACACCGCAAATACCAGAACATAATTTTACTGTAATCAACTGCCACGAGAATAATTATTGTCACTTTCATAATTAATTCTTCTTAGAGTGCGAAAGATCTGAGAATATTGGGTTCCCATGAAACTGTAAATAACGCTTATATGCAGCTTTACTGCATCGACTACGCTGAAGTACTGAAGAGCAGAAGGCAGCAAGGTGAAAGCACAGTTTTCTCGTCCTCGTCAATGGAAAGTGGTAATTCGACTCACGAACATTTCACTGGGACGGCAAAATATGAAAGCAAATGATTCGAAACGTTTTCACGTAACTGTTACAGATAATACAAGAAAGTATGTACTGCTTTAGCCCCACTAGAATAACGTTGACAAATATTTCACAAAAATTAACAGTATGTCAAACCGTATTAAAGCATAAAAAACCAATGAAAGTGTAGACGAATATTTTCACGAAACAAACATCACGAAACATCTGTTTTAATAAAATAAATGAACGCTAAATGTAACTCAAACGTAAGTGATATTTTCAGATAACTATTCATAAATCCTATGATACAGGTCGAAGCTAATCAATGTAAAATCCGATATGTTATGTAATAATTTAGGGCAGTTTAGATGATTTTGAAATTTTAGTTAATAAAAATCTCGGGAAATGTATAATAGCTTCTCTGTTGTAATGTAACAAGTACATTTTTATAGAGACTACTTCCAGTCTAAACGACGTAAAATCACTCAAACCGGCACTTACTGCTAATATTGTCACAACTAGAGAACGTCTTATCATTAAACCAAAATTTAAAACAATGTGGACAAATTCTATTGAAATAATAGAATTGCACGTACATGTTGTAAAGATTTGAGCAGCAATATTTTGGTCAATATCTAGATTTCAATAATTGATGACGCGTCCTCGGATGAGTAGCTGTGTTTCTAATGTTCATTGTTATCCAATGGCTACAAAATATTCAGCGTGTGCACGTGTCACGCAGCGTATATTTTGTGCACGTCTTCTGAATTTCAGTGGGAAATATAGTTATTCAAATTATCGTTTTTCATATTATCGCGGCAAAAAGTATTATTCTTTCATGAAGAACATGAGGGTTCAGGGCAGGAATTTATAGCTAATTTACCTTTGAAAATATATTTTATTATATAGGAGCGAATATTTTGTCAACAAAACTCGAAAAAAAAACTCTCTTTTCTGTATTCAAAATTCGACTAGAATTAGGTTTAGGATAGAGACCACAGAATTATGAAAACGCACAAAATTCACTTCTCCCCATAGCTCGTCATACGCAGTTTTTAACTGTTTTTGACGTAAATAAATAAAAAAATAATATTCCAAAGAATGACTTACAAATTAGCCAGAGACCTTATATATAAACTCGAGATCAATGAGTATTCTAATTTATACAGAGATCCGTTTATCAGATTATAACAGAGATCCACAACGGGGTCGGTATCGATGGGGGTCCCGTGGGAGTGGAAATTTTGAAGAGGTCAATGATGAACAAGAGGTCGATTGCGGGTCTATAATCGAATATGATCCGGTGATTGATAAATATAATCAAGATCGCACTGATTTCAAAAATATTAAAAGAAGTTGATAATTAATACTTCTCTGTTTCAGTGCAGCAAAATTTCATATGCAATAAAAATATTACAATATTTCCTCCTCTACTTTCGAATCCGTCGTTCAGAATCAGGGGCATAATTAGACTGGTGCAACCGGTGCACCCCAACGATCCCCGAAGTAAAGGGCCCTTAATTGGGACCTTGCAGAGGATATCGGCAAAGAATAAAACAATTGCACTACATGCTTATTTTCTCCAATGCAGCAGCCATATTATTTTAACATTGGATTCGATAGGGGCCCCCACTTCAACTTTTTTTGCACCAGGGCATTCGAGAACCTAGGATAGCAATGTTTAGAATGTTTAGAAAACCCAACAAATTATAACCGTATATTCAAAAAGATATTATATCGCAGAAAAATACTTCCTGCAATACGCAATGAATAATATTGTGTTCAATTAAAAAACGCAGAATATTTTGTAGCCATTGGATAACAATGAACATTAGAAACACAGCTACTCATCCGAGGACGCGTCATCAATTATTGAAATCTAGATATTGACCAAAATATTGCTGCTCAAATCTTTACAACATGTATGTGCAATTATTTGTTTGTGATTACGTATAATTGACTAGTATTATAGAGAACAAAGTAAGGGAGTCGATGGAGCCAACAATTCTTTCAAAAAGGATCGATGAACAAAAAAGGTTGGGGAATCTCTAATTTATAACGAAGTAATAGAACAGCAATATTTATTTTAAATCCTCGTGTACGAGAAGCGAGAGAATGTTCCAGTATCCGCTAACAAATGCCTAACCTTCGTTGGAATTTTACATGGCGTAATTTAACATTCCCGCTCCCCCAGGAAGCACCGGACTCGCTTACAGCCGTGATCACGCAAATGTCAAAAGAACACGCACGTAATGAGTTCCCATGCCAGGTGGTTCGGCTATCGGAATACGAACCGCTTGTTACTCGGAAAGGTGGGGCGGGGTACTTCGATGCAGTTTCTGTCATCACGGAACAATCAAATACACATTAAAGCACAACTTCTCCTCCGCTTTACGACAACGTTGGTGGTTTTTGCAAGCAGCGCGAAGAAGAACTCGCAGATCGCCGGCAATCTGAAAGAAAGTTCGTTACGAGAGTTACAAATTCAATTCTTGAGAAATTTGGGGAATCGGGGTGGTGAATACCGAAGCAAAAAAAGCATTCGCTATTAGAAAAATAACACAATCTAATGACCAACTAAGTAAAAGAGCAAGTACTGGCAAGATAAAATGATGAGACAAAACACCAGGAACACAGATAAAAATCGGAATTGCATTTACCAGGGTTTCCGATTTCTTCTGTGGCGGAAACGCTCGTGGTTGCCTTTACTCCTACCTTTTATCTCATTACGAATTTCATAGCATTTTAATAACGTTTTTCTATATAAAAATAATTATTAAAATATGATTTGCTAAATGGGTGCGGTTACTTGTAGAACCCTAGAGAATGACCTTAATGATCGATCGTGATCCATAATACAGTTACTGTGGCACTTCGAGCAAATACCAAGATAGTACCTCGCTTGTGTCTGAACAGTAAAATAATACTCCACACGTAAAGTTCATGATGTTCGGCTATTTTTTTTAACTATCTCACCGACTAATCTGTACCCGGCATTAACGAGCCAACAAGGTCGTGGCCGCAGCAACGTATTTAAACTACTGATCTCATTTTGAGACTTCTAAAATTTAACTTTCTTGTCAACAAATATAATAAACAGATTAATCTGTATAACAAACCACGGGAGAATCGTTCTTAACCTCAAAGCACATTTCTCCATAGCACATGACCACGTTGCTCTTTCATAAAATTTTCTAGGTTTAAAGAGCGTGCTTCCGACGTCTCTGTTATTAAGCGGTGATCCTCGGCAGTGTCGCGGAATTACACAACTGGCATCACGAAATAAAGCGCATCTAATACCTAAAAACGAACATTTATATTCTTTTGACTTCACAAATTACTCCACGTGACAGAAAAATCTGTGTAACAACTGGTAGCACATTGTTTTAGTCATACGATATTTAACACGTTCCATTTTTCTCTTCAAACACCACATCGCTGTAAACACACATGAAATCTTAATACTTTAATTCACGCAGTATTTCGTGCTGTTCGTACACAATATAAACGGAACACAATTCCGTTATGAAATACACCCTAGAGACTGCAGGACAAGGATTGAACGAAAGCCAATGAGCCAGACAATAAAAATGTAGGACCAGAGCAGAAATGAGACTGTTGGGAGGTAAAAGATTACGTTGTGAGATATATACAGGAGCATGAAAAAGTAGTGAAGTTGTGAAGTTCGAAGTCAATTGTGAAGCGGATAGAGAGTGTTATCTCAGGCGAGGAAGGCGGGAAGAAGGATGATAACGTGAAAAGGAAGAAGGGATTGAAGCCAGCCAAAACGCATGCTGAGAAATATGGCCAAGACGGCAGGGACGCTACAGTGGCGGGAGAAAATGAAAGAAGTGCGGAGACGAAGATAAGGACAAGTCAGAGATGTAGAGAACAATGGTAGGAGTACGCGATTGAGAGTTTAGGAGAGATCCCAAGTGAACCTGGGGGACGACGGCCAAAGAAAGAACGAGGGTAAAAAGCAAGAGCGACGCTAGACGTATGTGTTGAAGGGCGCACGCGAGGGCGGAAGATAGGGCGAGGACGAGCGCAAGGGCTAGGGCAAGGTAAGGGCCATGGCAAGGGCGAGGATGAAGATCAGGCCCAAGCCTGTGAAGGCAGGCTGAGGTTTAGAGGGAGGACAATAGCGAGAGCGAAAGGAAAAGCCAAGGGTGACAACTAGGGCGAGGACCAAGGTCAGGAAAGGAGACAGTGCGTCGGCATGGGCAAAGGCGATGGCCAGAACAAGGGTCAGGAAGACGGCCAAGACGAGAGCCATGGCGAGGGCCTGAAGGAGGGCCAGGAGGAAGGCCAGAGCGACGGCCAGAGCGTGGGTCAGGAAGAGGGTCAGGACGAGGTCTAGAACGAGCCGCAGAACAAGGAACAGAATGAGGACCAAGGTGAGGGCGAGGACCAGGGCGAGGGCTAGGGCTAGGGTGAGGGCTAGGGTGAGGGTGAGGGCTAGGGTGAGGGTGAGGGCTAGGGTGAGGGCTAGGGTGAGGGCTAGGGTGAGGGCGAGGGTCAGGGCGTGGGCGAGGGCGAGGGCCAGGGAGAGAGTGAGAGCCAGGGCGAGGGCCAGGGAGAGAGCGAGGGCAGGAAGAATGAAGCAGTTGTGAACCGTCGGTGACGGCAATCACAGAGAAAGAGAAATGGGCTTGAGAACTAACCAAAGCACAAAGGCTGACTAGCCCGGGCTGGAATATGATATTTCGTCTTGCGCCAGGGATCCGGGGATCTGCGGGCACCATGGGTCCTATTACGCTCCTCCACCCGCGGACCGCGTGCCGCCTTGGACGTGCTTTGCCTTGCAAACGAATGATTGATTAATGCCGCTCGCATGGTGGGGGCGGATAAAATATTAATTTGACCTTATTTCCCGCTGCCGCGGACACGTACACGCTCAACACTTGAAGCGCCTCTTCGCCTGCACGCAATCGACCGGAAGAGAGGCCGCGTTGGCAGCGGGGAAAGTTCATGGGGTTGATGCGGGGCATGGACGGCGGGATAGGTGCGGGAACGTTTCAGGTGAGAGGCCAGAGCGAGATAAATCCCGGTGGAGAGACCAAGAGGAAAAACAAAATATGCACAGAAATATGTCAAAAAAGGATAGTGTAAATTCTGATAATTTATTATAAAATGTATTTCACAAGGTCCTTTACACACTTTTCGTCTGTTAGACTGGGTCTTGAATTTAATTCTAGCCGCTATGTATAACTCTTTTTTCTCGGTGCTTTGCATTGTATTACAGTTTTAGAGCTTTGAGCTCAGCCGAGGGCAAGAACAGTTAGCTCTATCATACGGTAATGCACTCTGCCACCGAAAGATTAGCGAGCTTCCTGCTGGAGTCTCTATAGCGAGGGCCGCGACTCAAATAGGTGATCATGGAACACAAGAACCGTGACTGTGACTGGAACTGATCATGAAACCAGAATGATTCACACGAGATTCCATACAATTAGAGATGCGAATTGGATAATTATGAAAAACATTCATCTGCTTTATATGAATGTCATAATCAGAGTAAAATCTCTTCAACAAATTTCAAATCCGGCTTGTTTTTTAACTCGAAAGGGTTAATAACAATTATTAAATTATTGATACACCACTTCCCTAACATACTTACATAGATATCATGAAAAAACCCTTATAATTCATATTAACTTCGCTTAAACAGCTTTTTTAATATACCCGGTGTATAAGAACAAAACTTCATCTATCAAATCATGAGAATTTTTTTTCCACGAATAACTGATATTACCTGGCTGTAACGTGCTATTTTACAATTTATTTTCCTATGGTATAAACTCTATGAGCATATGTCTATAATATAAGCAAGAGCAAGGAGAATATAAACAGATTTACAACAAAAAATCATGAAATATACAATGAGTTTTTAAACCAATGTTAAAATTTAATAGATCTTCCCGATTAAAAATTTATTTCAAAGTTCTAATTTAACATTATCGCTCTGAAAAATTCTAATTATGTGTAAACATTCAAATGAGAATAATTTTCAGACATTCGAGTTTGAAATGAAAAACTTGGAAAAATACTTCTTTAAACACCTTACAATCTAATGATCCCACTTTCATAGAGGATAATCGTCAAATGCCTTGCCGTAACATAGGGTGAGTGGTGAAATCAACTAAAATAGATCCAATGGATATGAAATTTATTTATTTACGTCAAAAACAGTTAAAAACTGTGTGTGACGAGCTATGGGGAGAAGTGAAATTCGTGCACGTTTTCATAATTCTGTTTCATAATTCTCTATCCAAAGCCATATTCTAGTAGAATTTTGAATACAAAAAAGAGCGTTTTTTTAAAGTTTTGTTGACAAAATATTCCCTCCTTATTTATTCAAAACATATAAAATATATTTTCAAAGGTAAATTAGCTATTAATTTGTGCCCTTAACCCTCATCATGTTCTTCACGAAAGAATAATACTTTATGCCGCGATAATATGGAAAACGATAATTTGAATAACTGTATTTCCCACTGAAATTCAGAAGACGTGCACAAATAATGAAGTTACATTTATGTCCAGAAGCAAAACAAGGGACCATCTCAGCATTTGCTCAAAGGATCAGGGAAACTGGACGAAAAACCTGATCGAGATGGGGGCCATCAACCGAGAAACTGTGGTACAATATTTGTTACAGGTTCTTTAGAATTATACAGTCCAAATGATAAATAATTACATTAACTATCATTTTTAAAATGAATGTTACTTTCCTTTTAACGCTAGGTATAGTCTCGAGTTGTATAGAAACAGTTATGCAGCAGAAAAGATTTTACTTAGGACTTAAACTTTTCTATCGAATTTAATCGGTTAATGTCATCTGGCACCCCAAAAGTCTGTCAATTTCACCCCATCTGTCAATTTCACCCCAAAAGTTTCGAGAAATATTTACCGTTTATGGCGTAACGAAAATAAACAAAACCCAAGATCTCATTTTCAAAGACCCAGAATTACTCGCTTCTCAAACGTTTCCATGCCGTTCCCACATTCCCACCGCGGACGTCACCGAGCTCCAGCGTTCTCACCCGCATCCTTGGCCCTTTCCCCGCCTTAGCAACCCTTTCCACCCGCCGCTGCCGCTCCCCGACCCTTCTTGTTCCGAAGCGAAACTCACGGCGCTCCATTCCGCCACACATTTTCCATCAAAGTTTTTTTAATGGGCTCCGCAAACTTACTTCGTACGTCGAGGATTCGCCGTGTAATTATGTGGCGACGAGTACACGAAGTGGCCCCTGCAATCTGCCAGATAGCAGTACATCGCGTTCCAACTTTCTTTGGGAAATGTAATTGAATTTCTCCTTCACGAGCATCAATTTCATATCGTTGCAGGGACAATAAAAAGGCATTTAGGAGAGTTATAAGGCTTCCAACGAGAAGTAATGCTCCAACGACCCTCAGCTTTGCGTTTTCATTTCATGTTATCGCGCTTTTCGGAAAATATTTCGTGCACTAAAAGTAAAACCCGCTCGAGCAATACATAATTTAGGCACGAATTAATGTGACAAGGTAATATTCATTCTTGTATAAAAAGATGTTGAATGCGAAGAAATACATTTCTAATGGTTTTAAAAACTGGTGATTATACAAAACATTTTATATAACTCCAATTGAAATCTGAATGATTTTCAACATCTGAATCGCATTGGTTTGCACTAATTGAGTTAACTGGTACTCAGACTTCAGTTGTGTAAGTGGACATTTTTTATGACAAAAATTCAAGCATACTGAAGAACTCCCCAATATTAACATCTCTGTATGTTCGTATCAAGAAATTAGTCAAATGAGTTTTGAAACGGAAATGTATAGAGACTTCAAGTGGTCCGTTTCCAGGGAAAATGTTGAGCAACTTAGTCTACCTCTATATATCTAGAAATCATTTCTACATGAATAGCATTTTCATTAGTTTTAGATTTTTTAAATCTATTACAAACACGATTCTGATTTGTTCCTCACACTTCAGGACGGAACATGTTGATACGACTTATTTCTGTTCGACGAACCATCGACGTTCAGATCGTTAGCGCACACGTGCTTGCGCAGTATTCTTCTTGATTGCCAGAAGACACGTTGCGAATTCGTTAAAACTCCATCAAAATGATGCATGTAAATTGGGTCGCCAAGAACTTTTCCCCAAGTGGACACTCAGACACCGACGACAAACAACACTTGCGGCTCAAAGCGGCATACATAGAGTCGAACATCTTGTTTAGCTATGAGGTGCCGAGGGGGGCTTGGAACGCGACCAAATGCTGCGAGAGTCGACTCCCACATGCACAGCTCTCGACGGTTCAGTGCGCGTCTAATTGAAAACAATGTAAGCCGTTCCCCAGACCGCGGCCTCCTCCATGGAAACGAGAAGAGCCGCCGTTCTGTTTATAACACCGGTCACAAAGAAAATGAGCCATAACAAACAAGTTTGGCGCGAAACGAAACGATGGGAGGGTTTAGAGGCTATTCCCGAGCATTCTAATTTCGCATTTACAGGCACCACGAATTACGACTTATCCCTTGTTATGGTGAAGGTGGCAGCCGTTAAAGATCCCCCCCCGTCTCTCTCTCTTGGGCAGAAAGGAAAGTTTAGGACAGATGTATCTCAATGGTGTTGCGGCCACACCGTCACATCGGAGAGGTCGAGACCATCCTCCTTCCACTACACTCTCCTGCACACACTTTCACGAGTCATTAAAACGGCAATTTGGACGTCTCAGGCGAAGGGCTTTACCTGGATGCTCAAAGAACTTCATAAAAAAGAACAAAGCCCGCGCCGCGAGGGCGTGAGCTGTATTTACACGCTCTAAACCTTGTTTCCCACGCGGCTGAGCACGTAGGAACGATTAACTTGGGCCCTTAGATTTATGGCGGCGCGCTGCGCAGGAATTCGCGGTGGTGGCGGGGGCGGCGGAGCTTCTCGGAGCAACACGCGTAGCTTGCGTCGCTACTTCTTACGGCCCACCGTTGCCACCGCTGTTGCTGGAGACGCTACTGAAAGATTCAGAAGCCGCCGAGTCGCCGGCAAGTCGAGTCGTAAGTCGGAATTTGCCACCAAATCAAACCCAATGGATTTTGATGAAACGGGTTGCTTTTCATCTTACTTGCGGCTGCCCTCCAGTGAATAAGTGAGGGAGTATTGATTCCGTGCGCGTTAACTACTTAGGTCGGTCGTCCCGTAAGTGTACTGCAAGTTATAACCCAGGACGAGACGGTGTTTCTCCTCTGCTGGAAAGTCAGATAAGGCGTTGACCTGCACATTAGATTGAGTTTTTTTGTAATGAAAGCATCAACCCAGCGGTGCAATGCTTCAGCGGAGACAAATTCTAAACTCCTGATTGGTCTCCCGACATGTTGGTAGTGTTAGTGCACGTTGGTATACGTGATTAAAGGAGAGAGGGGCAGCAAGGATGAGGACGGAAGGACTGTGAGCGATCCGTGTCCCATATGTTGGGAGTACTGCTCCAGCATTCGCTTAGTAGTGATAGGAGAAACCACGGGAAACTTCCAATTAGAGCAGTCGGCCGCTAGAATTTTTCTTCAGACAGTGCCTGAATTCGATCTAGCTATGTAACTAGAATCGAAAATCCGTTCCACTTGTATCATAGAACTCCCCATTAACAATGCTGCAGAGACAACACCGCGCTCTAGCAGCTGTTCTGTTCTCAATTGTATGCGGCTAGTGCCGTGGCTTCCTAATTCGGAATTATCTAGTCAAACCTCAGGTGCTGTGAATTTTTGAATGCCGGAAAATGGTCAGTGTGTCATATTACGCTTGTCGCATGCACAATAACCCTGGTAGATGCCTGAAAAAATTATCCCAGCAACTATCTCGGACGAAAAATAAATATACACGTTAATTGCGGGAAAGTACTATTATTTATTCATTTACGTCTTTTTCTAGAGACGAACAAAGACAACACAAACAATAAAAAAATTCAAATTGATCCTATGGAATTTTGGTAAAAGCTTGCACCTTGTGATAAAATAGGTTGAAAATTGAATCTCATAAAGAATTCAGCCCTTATATGGCTTTGGGCGTTGCATTAATGAAACAGTCTTCTGCTCCAGTCTAGTGCTTCTCTTCCTTGCCTTGTTGCATGCCTTGCAGTCACATATAAATCCGCACTAATTACCCATTTTCCAAGGCTGGCGCACCTACACATGTGCGAGCTTCAAAAAGGCAGACCCAACTTTTCCCAGGCAAGTCTGGCCGAAGGATCATACAATGTAGAGTTTTTTTACCACTCTGCAGTCTCATTATAATTTCCTTCTACGAGTCCTTTGGCAAATAGTAGTACAACAAACTAACATATGTTTATGTCATTGAAGGAATTAATATTTTTATAAAAAATTCAACCACTTCCAGGTAGCTAGTCTCAGGTTTTTTTAAATTTATTATAATTTGCAACATCAAAAATCAAACTTTGTTTTTATTACATTAAACGGCGTTATTTTCGTAAGAAAAGTGATTTTTTTCCTAAATTAATACATTTATGACTCTGCTCGATCCAAACAGTAGTTTTCCCTTTCAGATGGCTCAAATATTACAATTATTGCAAAACATTCTTTTATATCTAAATAATTTTTGTAGATTCATTTTCTTTCTTTAATTTTTCTCTACACGTACTCAAACTGTTGCTATGTAAGTGTCCCACAGCCTTAAGAATACGGTAATTACCGTTTAATGAAGTGAAACCGCCGGATTATAGGTTTTCGAAGAAAACCGCTTATGATCGATGTAAGCCGAAGTTTTCTTTGCTCCTTTTTTCTCAAAATGGAATATTGGTATCGAATCGTGTTAGAAAATGCAAGAAAGAACGGTGGCATTGACAAAGTGAGGAAACTAAAAATTGAAGAGACACGCGAAGAAATAGCTTTCAAAACCTTCTCAACATGAAAGGGAATATATAGTTTTATTTTAAGAGAAGCAAAAGCAGAACGGTCTTTATTTTCATGAAGTTCTTGCTTTGGTCGTTATTTGAAACTTTCATAAGATGTCATACAACGACGGGAAGCATTTTCATTGTACTGGTTACTAGTAAGCAGAGCGAAACCTAGTCATGTTAACAAACAAATGCTCACATTATGAGAACAAATAGGCATACATTTGTATGTGTATGTGATGGGGGTTAGTAAGCGTAGAGGTGTGCTCGCAGATGGTTTTGAGTGAAGCTATTTCGTTTCAGATGCCCAATTTCCAAAGTGTGAAAGGAGAAAACGAGACATTTGTGCTTCGCGCACATGAGTTAAAAAGATTAGTAGATTAGTGGTTATTTGTCTACTGAGGGTAGGTTTACACCACCTTCTCTCCTCTGCACCATATGGCCCCTTTATTATGGCATTAATGGAATGGAGAGACCGTCGGGGAGTAAATACCAGGATTCGGAAAGTCAGTATATTGTAGGTTGTGAGCATTGCAACGACTTATAACCCTACAGGCTAATCACAATGTATCAGGTAAAGTATTTTTTTGTATTCCAGCATTATAAACATTTTCTGTTGCAAGTAATCGTTCATAATTGGGCGTTTTACGGCAAAAGTGATGACGTATTAATTTTTTCGGCACGAATTATTGCGTCATGTCAAATTCAACAAATCGCAGCGAGAGAATCGGGGGAAGGTAGAGGTAAACGGAACAGCCGATCACCGTTTTCTCGCACGGATGTCAAATAGCCGAGTACAGGAATGTTGATTCGCAAAATTAAATTTGATTCCCTTATAAATTTATAAAGCTGTCGTACAAAAAATAGAGTATGCAACTCGTTTATCATGTTGCTTTATTGCATTCGTACAAATTTGAAAAGTCGCTCCTAACGTCGCTCGTATTCAAAACATTTACTCATATGATAAAACTTAACATTATAACTAATTGCGTAAACTACTATTATTTTCTTAACAAATATTCTCTTAAATTCGTAATCAATAGTGTTCTAATAAAACAAAACTTTAATTTTTCAAAATCGTGAAATAATTTTTATCATTAAAATTAAAGCTGTAAATGAAGAAGAACAAAATATTTTTTCTCACATACTTCGCGATGTTTCGCGCACGCTTCGTAATGTTTCACACACACTATAACACAGAATGAAAAAAATGGCTGTTTCGCACGCGGAAAACAAGCCCGAGCAACCGCGTTTCGCGCACGCCGCGGCGCGCCGTGTTAAAAAAGTGATTTTCGCACGCGAATGAAGTTGCGCTCCAGTGCTCACTTCAAACGCGCGGGCCCCGCCGGAAACGCTCACATATGAAGCACGCGCCGCCCACCGCTCAGTGCTTCTTTGTGACGCATCGCAACACGATGCACCTTTTCCGTCGCCCGGCGGAGCGCGCGAGTCGAAAGGCAAGTAGCCCACAATAGCGGCGCGCGGCGGCGCGGAGGCAGGCCGCGGGGGTGGGCGGGGACAGGCGGGGGTGCGGGACGCCGCGCGGTGTGTAACAAAGTAACGGAGCAGCGCGGAAGACGAAAGGCGCGGAGGAGCGCCGGCGGGGAAAACGGTGAGGTGGTCGGAGTGAGGCGGGGTGAGGTAGGCGGGGCGTATCTAAGAGAGACTATGCGAAGTGTGGAGGAGTACAGTGGGGGAGGGGTGCGGCGGGGAAGGGTGGTGGAGGAGGGACAGAGTGCGAGGAGGTGTGGTTCAGCTTTGTGTAGAGGATCGATGGGAGGGGGTGGACCGGGTCAGAAAGAAGCGGGCCAGTGTATAATGGGGCGGACATTGGGCAGGGACATGGGGCGGACATTGGGTGGAGATGGGCAAGTCTGGACAGACCTGGACGGGATGAGGTGGCGGCGGGAGCGGGGCGTGGCGAGGCAGAGCGGGGGAGGCGGATAGAGCGAGCGAGATTGGTTGGGGGGGGGGCAGAGCAAGGTGAGGTGGGGTGGAGTGATTTGGCGTGAAGTGGAGAAGCGGAGTGGGGTGGGGTGGCATTGGGTGAGGAGGAGCGGAACCTGTCTTCTCCAGGTCCTGGGGGTGAAAGAAGAAAAGGAAGCAATGTGCGGGGGCGAGAGGACGCTTTTCGAAACCCGAGAAGGACAGGCGGGGCTTGAGGACGCCGGCGATGCAGGAGGCGCGCTGTCTGGGAAGAAGAGTGTCGGGCGGCTTGGGAGTCCGACGCGGAAGGAGAGGGCAGGGGAATGGAAAGAAAGAAAATGGGAGAGAAATGAGAAAGAATGGGAAAAAGTGATGCTGGGAACGAATGGGAAAACAGAGAGAGTGAGAGAGAGAGAAAACCACGTTGCGTAGACGGAAAAACCTTTCGCAGGAAAAAAGCGGGGAATTGGGAGGGGAGTATGGCATAAAAAAGCCGGGAAGTAAAGAGAAATAAAGGAAAAGGTAGAAGATAATGGAGAGAGTAGAAAAAGAAAGGAAGACCTGGAAAAAGAGAGGGGAAATAAAATAAACGGAAGTACAGCAAAAAAGACCGGAAATGAGACGCCGGGGGAGGAATTGAAAGTCACGGAAGAGTGAGAAAGAGAGAGAAAGAGAGAACGACTGAAACTAAGCATCGAAGACAGAAAGGAAAGGAAAAATCATCGGAAAGAACACAGACAGGAAAGGCTAGCGTGCAACTTCACGAATGTTCGCCACTGGGTGACTACAAACAACAGCCTAAAGCAAATTTCGGCACCTATCATCAATCCCCTAGAATTATGTTAAAATAAATATTTTACAGACAATTCGAAGGTCTCCTCGTTGCATGCATTTGGGAAAAATGCTGATTACACAATTCTTGAATTAACAGTCGTGAGTTCTTATATTCCTTGAAGTACGTTTTCGTTGTTTCTGATCTATACACATGCTAATTGAAAATAATCGTTTAAGTTCCTAAAACATTAGCGATATACTTACGTACTGCAGATATATTTGTATTCGTGTTTTGGTAATTTCTCATTTTGGCTGTCGATTCTATATACAATCTCTCTCTCTCTCTCTCTCTCTTTGGTTAACAGCGTTATGGCTGGTTGGCAGCCCAGAAGCCCCTATCGACTGCTTGTGAGACTGGTCCTGGGCAAGTGTGCCTAGAGTAGTTTGCCACTGCTTTCCCTTGGAGCGCTAGTGCACCAATTTTTACGTTTGATTTGAATACTAGGTGCAGGCCTAGATACAATATCCGCAATCTTATCCAGTAGTTTAAATCGAAACTCTGATTGGTGCTGAATTGCTAGAGGATTTAATTTTGCCAGGATCAGCCAAGTGCCTTTCCTGGGATCTGTTTTACAAGCCGACAAGCGTCCGCATGCATGTCGTCGATTTTTGGCATCTCAAAAATCCTCCTACTTTGACTGAGTTTGTACCCATGAACCTGGGATCATTAGCCCGGCATGATAACTAGTATAAAATCAAAGCAGCAATGCAATGCAATGCAAATCATATGCAATAAACAATGTTAATATCAATGAGACAATGAGCGCGAGAAACTGATATTCTACGGCAATGAATCATGAGCAAAATTCGTGATGTAGAAAATAAAAGTGCGGCTCTGAAAGGGGAGGCGGGCAACTCGAGTGACGATGATAGTGTTAGTGTTGGTATCTTGTGTCTTAAGTAGTTGCACGAATGCTCCTAATTCCTGTGATCTTGCCTGTGGCGTTCCATAGGGTCGGCAAGAGTAAGTGGCGTGGCGTGGCGTGGCGTGGCGTGGCGAGGGTTACGGTGACAGTGGCGGAGGTGATTTTGGGCATCGCGAGGGACAGCGATGACGACATGGCTGGCAGGCGGGGAGGGAGGGAGGGAGGGATGTGCGCTGGCTGCGAGGATGGGTCGGGGGCGGGGGCCGTGGCCGGGGGCGCGGCGGCGGCGGGGTCAGGCGCGGCGCTCGGCGGCGATCCATCAATCCCGACAGCCGGGATTAGCTGTCCCATCCATCCACAGAAACACCTGCGCTGTCCGGCGCGACTCGCGGGCCGCGCTGCGGCGCCATCGCCGGGCCTGGCCGAGCCGCCCGAAGCAGGGCGGGGCAGGGCAAGATTGGGCAAGGTAGGGTAAGGTTGGGCAAGGAAGGGTAAGGTTGGGCAAGGTAGAGTAACGTTGGGCAAGGTTGGGCAAGGTAGAGTAAGGTTGGGCAAGGTAGGGTAAGGTTGGGCAAGGTAGGGTAAGTTTGGACAAGGAAGGGTAAGGTTGGGCACGATAGAGTAAGGTTGGGCAAGGTAGGGTAAGGTTGGGCAAGGTTGGGCACGATAGAGTAAGGTTGGGCAAGGTAGGGTAAGGTTGGGCAAGGTTGGGCACGATAGAGTAAGGTTGGGCAAGGTAGGGTAAGGTTGGGCAAGGTAGGGCGAGGCAGGGCGGAACGGAGCATGACAGGGCAGAGCGGGTCGGAAGAGGGGTGGATCGCCACGGGTCGGGTCGGAGAGGAGCGCGGCGTGGCCAGTCGGAGCGTGGCGAAGCAAGGCAGCACAGAGGGGGTCGGAGCGGGGTGGATCGCATCGGAGCGGGTCCGGTAGGAATGGAACAGATCGGTGCGGAGTGGTGCGGAGTGGGGCGGAGGGGGGCGTGGCGGGGCGGAGCGGAGCGGGTTGAGGCGGGTCGGGTCGGAGCAAGGCAGGGCAGGGCAAACCAGGCGGGGCAGCCAGGCAGAGCGGGGTAAGGTAGGACAGGGTAAGGCAGGGCAGGCCAGGACCGGTCGAGGCAGATCAGAGCAGGATTGCCTTCAGAATAATATTTTCCTTTTCCGGAACTTTTCAGATTGATTCGTTTTCTCACGCTTCTTATTCTCACACGGTATATGGATTAAAATCAAACACTATAAATTTTAGTAAGAATTAGTGATAATCGCGTGTGTTAGAATTAATACATGTATATAAGAGCACAGGACAAAGCGTTTGTACATTTCAGGCACACTCGTTTCAGTAATTAAAACGAAACGCAACAGAAAATTTAATATTACCCGATTTCTATCCAAAGAAAGTCGTATCTTCATATATCAGGGAGAAACCTGGTCGGGCAAACCCAACTAGCCGACATGTGCAGGTCGGCGCCGGATCTCGTCACCCAGTGGAGGAATATCAGCGCCACCTCCCATATAAAAACATGCAATACACTTACGAAACTAATAACCTTAGCAATCGACGCGATCAAAAAACACTTATCAATGAATAAATCAATCTATAATTCTTTAAATTGAGCACTTTTTGACATGGGCCTCGGAACCTGGACCGAGGTCCAGCTGTCTTTTTATGATTCCTCACATGATAAAAATTTCATTTATACCTCATCTCTTTACGAAATTTCTTCTGAACACCCTCAATACAATTATGCACAAACTTGCCCTAAATTTATTTATATCTTTAAACTTTGTGATATACATAATTTTTGTACAATGAACTTATAATAGTAACTAACACATTTCTTGCAATGTATTAACAGTTTTAAAATATAACGAAATAGAATGAACTTAAACACGCTCCAAAAGTTTGGAACACAATATTTTTAAAATACGTGAATGTTTAATATTATTAAACTAAATTTAAATTATATTCACTTAAAACATATATTTTAGAAATATTTTTTACAATTCTGTTCATTCAAGGAGTGCCTACGGCTCCGTCAGGAGTCGCCCGTTCGCCAATTGGAAAAAAGTGGTATGTTCTCCTGTACGTACGCAAATTAGCTGTTTTATTGTGAGAAGAATGGACATGCAGCGTTTACTGAACGGTAATGTTTCATGGTCAGAACAAGTCATAGCCGTATCTCACATTTTTGACACCTTCCCTCTCTCACCCTCATATGATTGTACGATTTTCGCTGACTTACATGACTGCGAACCACTTTCCGGTCGCTTCGTCTCCAGAGGGGGCATGAGACGTGGGCACCCATCACGAATTCAAAGAATAAGAAAAATCTAAGATATTTTACATATGTTTAAAAATTGTATCGTTTGAAATTATTTTAATGCTTTTAACAAATCAAATATACACAGACAATACAAATATATATATTGTGCCTACACCATATTTTCCTCCTACCCTGTCTCTTTATTTCTTATTATTCTGGACCCTCCCCATCATTCACATCACACTTCAAAGCTCTCTCAGTCCACGCCTATGTCCCCCATAATCCCCTCACGCGCGTAAGGCTCGCACTCACTCCGCCCCCATAGCCACGCTTCTCCGCGCTTTCTCCCCGCAAGACTCCGCCTCCGCTCACCTGCACCACCGACTGCCCGATTGCGTCGTCACGCAGGAACACGTTCCCTTCAGACGGCTCGCCCTCGCCTCCCCAGCACTGTCCCCTCCCCCTTCCCCCTCCGATTCCGATCCCTTCCGCTCACTAGCCTTCCAGATCTCACGGCAGGCCTCTGATCGCCAGTCCTCCGTGGTTACTCCGATCAATACCATGCGAATGCCGGAGCAGCACCCTAACAAACAAGCCACGGATTACGCGCGATCCTCTAATCTTGATACTTAGCCCTTACACCCACATTTGCATGCACTACACTACCACGCAATTGGGGAGCATAGAGCTTCTCCTATATGGGATGGTGTTACGCTGGGGGAATAATAATTAGATGGAAAACCCGAAAGCCGAAGTGTAGGTTGGTACCGGATCTGACATTTTAGCGAGGGAGAAAGACAACTGCTGCTGCTGCTGCTGCTACTTCCGAAGATGAGTCAGGAGTTAGACTTCGACAGTGGTCCGGCTGGGCGATGGTACGCTTGGGGAGTTACCTGGAGGTGAGAAACTCCACAATCCGACACGTAGGTCGGTGCCAGATCGCACATTCCAGGGCGAAGGAACACCCGCAGCCCCACCCGACATCCGGTCTGTAACATGCACTTCACTTACAGGAATAAACACTAAACGCGCCGCGTCCACGCGCCCGGGAAAACCAAACCAATTTCCCTCTCCCCTCAGGTCTCTCGCCCTTCCCCATGAGTGTGGCCACCACGAACGCGCGCGACGCCATGGATATTTAGCCGGCGCTTGGACCAGTCAGCGCGCCCTTCGTTTATTCATCGGCGCTCATTTATTTATCGCTTTGGCCCCCGCTCATCCGTCTGTGCAGCGGTGCCCGCCGCTGACCACTTTGACCGGCGAGCGAAGCGCCGCCCGGGGGCCGCCGAGTGAGCGGCGGCGGAGGCGGGGGCGCGGGCAGCGAGGAACGTGGAACGCGCGCCCCGCAGGCTACGAGAGGGGCGGGGAGGGGAAGGAGGGGGGCGGGGGGGGGACGGCGGAGGCAGGGGCGCCAGGGGACCGATTCAATGATCGCGGGCGAGGGGCAGACGCCGTGCCGCGTGGCCGCTGCCAGTCCAGCCGTCGAGCGCCACCGCCCATCTGCGTGGAATCGCTGGCGGGCTGCTGCGACCGCCCAGTAGACACACGAACGCTTTATTCCACGCAGCAGCTTGGCGTTCTTCAAATATTGTTGGACAGCGAACACCATCCCACGCCTTTCTCACTTAGCAAACGCCTCCCGTTCCGCGTATTGCGTAACAGTTTTGTAGAAATGGAGAACCTCGAAACCTCTGTTCCCATATTTTTCCTCCAATCATATCAAGACTAGTTCAAGCCTAATTAGAAACATATTCATTCAGTTGAAATTGAGAAGCCCATAACGACCTCTTTCTAACAACAATGGTCAATATTTGAAGGAACTCAGTTCTGCAAATAGGTCTTTCCATTTCCAATCTTTATATAAAAACAGCGGACATTCTAAAGCTTCAAAATCTCTAGGCTAGTTATATAACTAGCCTAGAAAGTGTGACGATCTAAAGTAAATGTTGTTTACAAAATTCAATGAATATATCAAAATATAATTCCAAAACATTGTACTTGGCAAAGCAAGAATCCTCACATTGATTATCATTTTTGAGACTGCAGGTCTTTCGACTTGGTCGTTCGACTTGATTTATCTTTCGATACATCAACTTTATGTACAAAGTGACAAGTTCTACAACTTTCATCTGATGATTCTCGATATGATGAATTTTATTGATGCCTGTCAAATTTCGAAGTTACATACAAAATGTAGATATTAGCTAGAATGTACCCAACTATTTTAACCTCTATTAAAATTATGGCTGCCATACACATTTGAATATGTTTTTTCTTTTCATTAAGTACATTTTTTATTTCTACTATTCAAACGCCAACAATAATTCACAACAGAAAACAATAAAATGTTCCCGGTGTACTTGGTAATATAATTGCTGTGTAAATGAAGGTTGGAAAGTTCATTCCAAATACTTAAATGATTATTCGAGTGGAAAAAATACTATGTATTTGGAATAACGAGGAAAGTATTCGACTCGGACTGGCCGTACGAAACTTCACTCCATTGAACTTGGTGCTAATGTCGTTGGTACACAAAACTTTTCAGTGTTCCGTCTTAAAACCATATGAAATTCCAGAGTGACAAACCATGATACCTGATTATTATATCCACACTGGGATTAAAATAATACATGCAGAAATCTTTCGATAAAAAAAATATAGTTTTCAAACTCATCCAACGACATTATGAAATATGCACATCATGGAAGTAAATATTTCATTAAGCACTGAGATATCTGCGCCTGGAGATTAGAAATCCCTCAATTACGTCATATTACTCCGCAGTGGAAACTGTATATCATATTCTCTAAATAAATTGCAGTGCGTCATGTACAATCGAAATAAGCAAACGCGCCTTTCTTACGCAAGTTCAAAAAAATGAACGGAATCGCCGAATCTGAGAGGTTTATCAACAGTCATCGAAGTAGCATTCATCACAACTCTTTTATTTCCACGTTCCTTTAATACGTTTCTTGAAGGTCTCTACAATAATTGCTTGCATTCATAGGAAGTTTGCGAGATTATAAGTTATATTTAGTGGAAATTCGGGAATGAAATAATAGGTCAGTATGGAATGATTTCTATTAGTCCGACTTTCGTTAATAAAACAATATTCAAGCGTGTTTGTCCGAACAAAGATAGTAGTCCTGTGAACTATAGCTTTCTAAAATTTTAATTTGTGCCTCTGACTATAAAGTCTATTTTTTTTACAATGACCAATTAAATTGTCTACTATAATGTAATCAAAAAAATTGATGCCTTTTCGATGGAATTAGGCTATTCGTTTTTGTAAATAGAATTGCTAGGGAAAGTATTTCTGGAAGTAGATTGCAGTAAGAGCCATGTCATATAAAGATGCGTCATGAAAGCATACACAATCATTGCTCATATAAAATATGCCAGTTACGTGGTTCCATAAATGGAAACGTAATGAAAATTGTAAGTTTGGTTGATGCCTAATTGTATCTCTAATGTGTTTCAAATGTAATACGTTTTACAATTTTTAGTAATAATTCGAGATTAATTCTATCACACGTTAATTTAAAAAACAATAAATATATAAAAGAATAGTGTGCTACGGAATCTCTTGCATATTCATGAGCCTTGAATGGATGGCTTTCGACAAAGTTTCTCTTAATCGCGACACAACAAATGGCCCAATGGAGCGCTTCCCGTCGGCGGGCCCGCGACTTTCGTCATTCGCACCCCGCGCACCCGCGCCATCGCGGACAGTGGGCGCAAGCAACATTCAATGCGGACAAAAAAATCTTAAGATTGTATAAAACACCGGACGCGTAGCTTATAACATAAGAGTAAATGCGAGCGTGAATGAAAATAAATGGAAAAAAAAAAGCACATGAACAATCAAAAGAACTTTAAAAATTGCATAAAGAAAGGTTCCATTCATTATAGACAATCAGATCAGGTGATAATAAAATGTATTTCATACAAGGTTGAAGTAAAACAAAGTTGGAGTGTTACAGATTGGAGTTTTACAACGTTTCAGAGATCATTTGTCTCCATCATCACTCCAACTTTGTTTTACTTCAACCTTGTATGAAATATATTCTATTATCACCTGATCTGATTGTCTATAATGAATAGAACCTTTCTTTATGCAATGAAGAATAGATAATCAATAAAAACTTATTAGCTTTAAAAATTATCGCAATAATTTATTATTTAAAACTCAATGAGCCCAAAGAGGCATTTGTTAGTAGTTTTAGTTCTAGATATAGTTAGTATTTTTAAGATAAAAGCCCTCCTCATTTCTCCATAAGTCAAATCGATTGGAGATTAAGTATGTAAGTTCCTTAAATTTGAATAAACTCCCGCCTCCCCAGGGCAACTGGAGAGGTGGAAAATTGAAAAAAAAATACCGCAGTAAGCGGGGAAGCAGCAAGAGCGTGGGAGGCGATCGCCGCTCACTGGAGCCGGAAACAGTGCGGGAAGCGCGGAAACGCGTCTCGCCGGCCCGGGGCCGCCTGGCAAAGAAGACGTCGCGGCGCCACGGACGCTTGTGTAAAGTCGGCGCCGTGGCGAGCAAAAAGGGAATTTAGTGTAGTGAAGTGAGTGTGAATGTGTGAATGAATGAGTTTTCTAAATACAGTTTAAGTACGAATGTGAGAATGAATGTAATTATAAAAAAAGAGCAAAGAAAATTACAAAGAACTTTCTCAATTCGTAAATAACGTGTTTAAACAAACGAAAGCCCAAAGAGGCACTGTGTATTCGTTTTTTAAATTTAGAATAGTTTAAGATAATTAGCCCTCCCACAACTCCACAAGCCTAATCGGCTGGAGTAAACATGTAAATCCCAATAATTGAACAAATTCCCGCCTCTCCAGGGCAACTAAAGAGGGGAAAAGAAAAAAAAAAGCACCGCAGTGTCACTGCTCTGAGGAAGCCTGCGACATGACAGGCGAAACGTCGGCTTCTCAGCCAGCGACACGGCGTCTCCCGGACAGCCAAGAAGTTATGGACTCGTGCCGCGGAAGCTTACGTGTACAGCTTACATGAACTTGTTTTCTACTATTTCCAAGCGAGCACTCAACCAGTAACATTTGTAAAACTGTATAATATGTTTATTTAATAATACAACACCGCAAACAAGAATACTTATTAACTTTTCCATGGCTTGTGCATACTTTGAAAATTTAGTTTGGTGAAATTGGTGAGTGACTTTAAAAAAATATATTTTCTAACACAAAAAGAAGAAATTACAAAAGATATAATTTATTTCTGCGCTGTCCCGTTCTATGGATTTTATTTTCCAGAATATAATCACCAGAGTTTCAGGATATAGTATATCAGAGAAATTAATATGTATATGTGCAGTGTGTCTTTAAAAAAATTAAGAAAATTGGCAATACGGTTATTTTTAATTAATGTTCATGATCGTCTGTGTTCCTCGCAGTAAGCCTAAAAGGAAAACATATTTTTCATTCCACACAGAAATTATTTCAATTTGCCTATGAATTGTGACTTTAAAACGAAGTAATCGATTAATCAAAATTGGATATTTTTTGTTATAATTAATCAATTAATATGAATTGAAAGAGTTTTGCCATCGCAATCCGCGCGCCCCGTTTCCCACCCCTTCGTCGGTCCGACTCGCCAGGCTGCGGACCGCACCAGATGCCCGCAGAGAAGTGTCGTGCATGGCACGTCAAGTGCCTACTTACGCAGCTCTGGCCTAGGCGACAATCAACTGGCGGAGTTTTTCCTCGCCGTCGCCAGATCAGCTTCCGGAGAACCACGACACTATTTGTTGGTTCTTCATCACCACGAGATGCAACAACGAGTTTCTTTACCGTATTACATTTGCCAGTCTTCGTCTCTACATGCATTGTTTCCGTTTTGCTATGTTGCAGTAAGCTTTACAACACAATATTGCAGGGTAATTCAATTGAAATCCTATGAAAGTCTGTAGGGATGAGTTGGAGGGTTTACTAGGTGGAGGATGGGTAATGGTGAATACTGAACAAAAGTGAGGTTGATGTAGGGAATCAGGGATTAAAGAGGGAGCCGCTTACATCCAATCTCCTTGCATCTGTGGATGCTTTTATGGACATTCGAAGAAAAGGTGAGGAGGTTCTTTCTAGTGCATGCGGTTTTCATCCTGGGGGAGGGGAGCAGAGGAGGGGAGCATTTTAGAGACGGGGCGGCGTCTTAAGGAGTGAAACAAAAACATACTTCAGTAGCTGTCGAGCAAGGCAAGCACCAGGGCACTGTCCTCATTTATGTAATAAAATAATTTTATCTTTTGTTATGTTAGGCTAGAACACTTAGAGAAAGGTGTTCTAAAATGTGACTAAGAAGCTAAAGCGGATTTCGCAAACATTAATCTTGAATATATTTGGTTCACCTATTTGCCTGTGTATTCAAAAGTTTTTACTGAAGCTGCAAGAATATTGGTGCAGTTTTCAACAACATTCTACGTGAATCTATAATTTACATACTTGCTTACACCAAATCAAAGTACTGAGAAAGGTTGGACGTCGAAAGTAATTGAAAAGTGAATGATCACAATTCACGCCAAATTTAGGAAATCGTGTGAAATATAAACAGTGCCAGCCCTCTCTCTGATGTTATGTCACAAAAAAAACGCGTTTGTTCTACAATCTGTTCAATGAAACTACACAAAGGACATTTAATTCTAATCAATTTAACCTAAATGACAAAGTTTCCTTTCGTCTTTATTATAATTATATGGGGAGACCTGATATGAAACAAGTGTCCAAGGGGGAGGGAGGAGGCATGTCCTAAAATGTTAATGACCGCTGTTATAATGGAACAGATGATTCACTTACAGCGACTAAGTTGTGCAACTCGCGAATGTTATACTATATTTGACTCCAGAGATAAGCGACCTTTTTACGAAAACGTAATACGTTCACTACTACATTCCCTTAAATACTCTAATATTCCTGTACTATCTAATAAGTTCAATTCCTTCTGGTCCCTGTAATGGGCGCAGGAACAAATATATTTACTAATATAACGTAAATTTCATAAAACCTTAAATTCTAACAAGACACATCGAGTTGTCTGAGGGTACAGTTCTTTGACGGTCATCACGATATAACAATAATTTGAGATTATTGATTAGCATAAAAATAAGTAGTTGTCTGTTTATTCACGCTGGACGATTAATTGCAATAATCACAGCGTGGTACGATGTTACCCTCCGGTAAAATTTAGTTTACTCAAGTTTTCAGCTCATCGACACGAATCAAAGATGTGTTTTGTGTTGATTTATCTGAAATAATCTTAAAGAAAACGATTAAATCAGTAAACAACTTTTATTTATTATTATTATTATTATTATTATTATTATTATTATTATTATTATTATTATTACTATTTTGTCAAACATGAGACACATTGAGAGTCACGGAGGTCTTGCAGCTTGACGCTCCGATGATTTTCTAACAAAATAAGTCGGAACATTATGAGGATGGGTGATCTGCCTTTTAGGGATAGGCAGTGGTGCACGGCCTGCGAACTAGGATGTTGGTCGGTTTAAGTGAGAATTGGTGTTTCCGGGCGCGGAATGACCATAGCAGTCGTCGCACCCGGAAACACAAAACAATCAATCGGTTCGGGGAGAAACAGTCACCCGGAACGGAACATACACCACACTTAGGGGACTAATGACTTTAGAAGTTGACGGGCCCGGAAACGTAAAATAATCAGTCAATCAACCGGTTTACAAGCTTCAACCGCGTCCGATATTTTCTTTCCTTATAACCTTAATTATATTGCATAAGGTTATGCACTATATTGCATAACCTTAATAACAATCATCAGCACTTCATTTGAAGACCTTGGGGCAATAACATGCTACGCCACATTTCTGAAAAAATGGAAATATTAGTGTATTTCGACGCCCCATATATGTATCTAGATGTTGGATTTTTACTTTATAGATTCGCTGCAAGACGGCAGTGACATTCGTAAATTAATGCTCTTTATCCCTATGTGTAAAATGCAATGTCTAAAACTTTACTCTCCATTTTCTCAAAACGTAAGTATTGTGGCATAGCAGTGGCGGATGCAGGGGGGAATGGGGACCATTGCCCCCAAAAGGCCTAGGGTTTTCATTTGTTACCTTCCTTTATATGGTACAATTGATTTAGATACGATTCGTATTTATTTATATTATTATTCGTATTTACTTATATTAAAATTATGTAATTATTTAAACATAATATTTTATATTATTATACATACACTACAAGAATAATATACAATATAATAAATGTTTATTATTTAACAAAAATCTATGATTCACTGGATCCGCCCCTGTTATTGCTCCAGGGTCTTCATTTAGATTCGCGTACGTTTGGGCCCTTTCGGACCAGTGTGTGCCGCCGCCGCCTCCAGCAGCGCAGCGCAGCGGGCGCTGGCGCACGCGTCTGTGGCGGCGTGCCAGAGGCCTGCGTGGACCCGGAGCTGCCGCGGCGGCGGCGGCAGAGCGACGCCTCCATCCAACAATCGATGCCAGTCCGGGCGTGGCGTGCGTGGAGTCGAGTGGCGTGGCGTGGTGTGGTGTGCTCTGCTGTTCACTGCTGTGCAGTGCTCTGGCGTAGCGCGGCGTCGCTGTTTTATATTTGGTTTCGGGGGGCGGGTTTGGGTCCCGTAGGATGAGTAATGTTCGTAAATAAATGGAACTATCATAAACACTTGATAATGCTTGGCAAGTGGTTCGACGTTATTTGATGTTCCAATACGCTTTATTTGCCAAATCATTGATTCCAGATATGAAAACAGGCTCTTTCAGAAGTTTCCTGTAATAAAATCCAATATTTCTCACGCCGCATTGAGCACGCCATTGAAACTGTTTAACGGATGAGGTTTGCTAATCTTCCACTATTTTATAACATCAAATTGACCCTGCCAAACGTGTTCTAGAATACATTGAATACAAAAACATACTTGCAAATTCACGATATATGAGTGAAGTATTTTCTCCTATCTTTATTACACAGTTTCAGAACGCACAGAAATTGAAATAAAACTATCCAAACACATGCAATGCCATGTAAAAGGTGTCTATAATTTTGTTAGATACCCTGGATTTCGGGAAAACCACTAAACATCTATTTTAGTTATTTCGAATGCGCGTAGAAATTGAAAGAAAACTACGGTACTTCCGGTCATAGAGAAATGTCTATGGTTTCGTTACATACTCAACAATTTGGCAAAATACAAACATACTTTAACACTTTCGATTTTGACTGAAAATGCAAATATTTGATTGAGTTAATCTGCATATTCTCATACTACGTGTACCGACTAAATTCTCATACTCAGTGCGTCTTTGTTTACGAAAAAGCTGACGTCATGCGACAGCAAGACTCCAAGGAATTAATCTGTTTAGTAAATATGGGTACATAGTCAGTGTAGTAAATATTTTAGTTAATATTTATTACATTTACAATTTATATATGACTTTCGTTAGTACAGAAAATTAGAACAGGCTACATATTTTAGTAGTGAATGTTTCATTAGTTTCAGGGAGGGGGGGATGTGAGGCCCATGGGCCCCTCTTTTGGCGCGCCATGTAGCATGTTAGTGTATATGCGATGTTATTGTAGAATTCATTAACACATTTTGTTAAAATATTTAATTTATTAGAGTATTATATGAGAAAAGTTTATTTATTGCTCGTCAACAGGTGAGTGCTGTTTTTTAGAATCATTTTGTAGGATTTTTAGCAGCATTTTTGCTTCTGCAGGCCCATAGTATAGTGAAATAAAAATTACAAAAAATTAACAATATATCGACTTAAAATGAGAAGACATAATAATATTATGATTTACAGTGGACTTCAGAAGCCTCAGCAGGAAAATTTAGAGTCAAATATTTTGAATAGTGACAAAAATGGATTGATTCCATCAGCAAAGGTTTATTTAAAAAATTCAACCGTAAGTAATTTATAATTTGAAGAAACTAAAATGACTATTTTCTGATATGTTGGAAATAAAAATGTGTGTGAAGACTTTTTCCAGACAGCACTGTGGTTCTGTTAATTTGATACGTATTCATGTACATCCAATATTAAATTATTTTGTTATCCTGACTTTCCTTTCAGATAGTTTTAGTAACAAATTGATTTCATTTTGGACAGCAGGAAACTGCGGTAATCACATGGGAAGAACGAGTGCTTTCCACAATAATTTTATTTACGTAGAATATTTCAGAAAATTCTGACACGGGTTGGCATGCAATTCGAATGTTGAACGTTCTTTCGGTGTTAAAATTTCGTAACTGATGGAAACTGATCACTCGCAATTACCTCGTACTCTGTACATACTATCGTGTGAAATAATTATCTCTTATCGATATGTATGTGGTCACATGGAATTTCACTTGCATATTCAATTAAACAATTAAAAACTCTTTCAAGCTTGGTAGCGCTAATTAAATTTTTCATGCTGCAATGCACTTAGAGAAACAAGAAATAATGAGTTCATGTCTGATGTTGCGCAATGTTGCAATTCTAAGTTTTTGCCTTAATGAAGGATTCATGAGGGAGTAGCAGTTTCCCTTAAGGCTAGTGTTGTCATTTGAATTAATACAGCTCGTGATGAAATAATCACACGGGCAGAACACTATGCACGAGCAAAATTTACAAAACCAAATTTACGAACAGCATTTCAGAAGAAGATAAAAATTATTCTCGTTTTACTTTCGAATCTTACTAACGTAGTAAAGACAAAGTATTTTAATCCTGCGGCAGAAATCGGCAGAATGTACGTGCTGTTACATCACTAGTTTTTTTCAATTATTACCGTGACACAACGAATGAGGACTCCTAGGAAATTACTACAAGTGAATTCGCAGGTGACTACTACTCTTTGCACAATACGGAGCACAACAACGTTAAAAATGGATGATCAACGCAATAATTAATAATCTGAATGTGGACATCCGTTTATAGAACAAATAATAATATAATGTGCTGATTTATCACATTTTGATCACAAATGAGTTCGTCCAGCTCAGTGACATTGGGACTTCAATGTTTGAGTGGAATAAATTATTTGATTAGATACTTCAGAGATAGTTAAGGTATTGTAATAATAGAATAGAACTCTGTTCTTGATTTCACATTTGTTTTTACTTCGAAGAAAGTCGAAAATAACTACATTTTAGGGTAGAGTACCATTTTTGTAAACACATTCATATGAAACTTACAATGTTCAAAGAGAATAGTACGAAGTATTTTATGTGGCTGGACTTGGACATAGCATCCATCTCCTAGCATCTCATCCGAGTCCAGAATCTCTAACCGCAACAGACTCTCACAGCCCTGCTTCTGGTCCCAGCAGCGAGAAACGCCTGTCGCTTGGTAGTGGGTGGTAGTGGCTCATTCCATTTCGTTGCCAAGTCTGTATTCCTGCACATAGTTTAGAAGGAAGAATTCCCAGTCTCGTTACATTGAAGCGCACAAGGCGCACAGAGAAACTTGAATAGTATTCCAATTTTCCTTTCGAGCGCAAGCTCAGTTCTGTTGTTCACTTTGAACTTTACTTTCATTGAATCTTGGAAACTTAACGAGTATGCGGCAGATAAGTCTTGGGAAGTCATATTTTGCAAAAACGTCTTACAATTTTCATTTATTATTTCGTTCATGGTTTCAGATACTAGATGAAACAATGATTTTAATGTTGGATACGTACTCGTACACATAGGTACTCGTACATATCTCACAATACTTTACAATGGGTTTCTATCCAAAACATAGAACTAATCAGTTAAAATATAAACGAATATTTGATTTGTAAATATCAAAATGATTGTGAAAATGGATTATGGAAATGGGTTTCTTGCATCCCCGAGATTGCATCATAAAAGTTGAGCCTCTCGGGAAAGATAGAAATCTAGAATTTTATTATTCCTTATGGATAAGTACATTTAAATATTTACATATAAACATACAAAAAACATAAATATTTGCATACAAAAAATAACTACATAAAAACATTTTTTCGGATATAACGTCCCAATAAGCAATACAAAATTAAAAAGCGACTGAGTCACTACTAAATGTAGTGCTATTGGAATGACATTAGGTGGTACCCGGTAGTTCTCGCGGTGCGCATTTTTTTCGGCTTAGCCGAAGGTTAGTGTGCTAGTGTTATTTGCAGTTCTCACGCATTTCGTGTTTTACTGTTAAGCGTAAGTTGCTGGTGTGGGTTCGTGTCAGAACCACCTAGTCATTAGCCGCGTTTGTGCTTAGTCGTTTAGCGGCGTTTGTGCTTAGTCATGTTAGTGACTGAATTTTGTTGTAGTGTATTGCACTAGGCCCTTAAGATATCCAAGGGAAGTGTTTATCGTCTTTGTCATATAGTAAGGACATGTCGAGCTAGTTGTTTTAGCGTTGCCGGTGCAAAATACAACACATGTTTGCAAAATACAACACCGAGTAGGCCTTCCTAATTGGTTTTGTCGGCAGCGCTCTTTCTGCGGCAGCAGAAAAGAAATATTCGTACATGAAAGTAAATATAGAATCACGTAACGGAAATGCAATAGATTGTTGACTTATTACAAAATGCGAAGACTTCTGAAAAGACAGTGGACATGCTTTGCGAAGGCATGCTATTGGATACCGAGAACGCAGTGTGTCCAAACAATTATAACAAATGTCAGAGGGAAGGCAGTCCCCTACAGGGTCACGGTTTGAGAAACTAATTTGATAAGAAAGGAAAAATTGAAATGAAATAAACTTAAATTTCGTGTTAAGATATTAAATCGTGTGTTCGATAGTACTAAGGTAGCGCAAGTGTTCGGGAGTACTACGTTTAAACCAATTTGGAAGGTTGACGAGCCATGAGGTTCTTCGCCTGCCACTATCCATTTTGCGAAAGTTAACCTGAAGTGGATGGCACTTCTCGTTCCTAATTTCACAGCCACAACACTGCAGTTCCCTCCTCCTGATTGTTCTTACCAATCTTATAATTGAGAGGACAATCTTCCATGAATTTCTTCATTGGTGACAAGTATTTTGAGTGTTCGGTCTTCACGATATTCGGAGTTGTTGGATATAGTATACTTATCTATATTTCATATAAAGTTTGCCCAATCTTCAACTCTTTTCAAGAGTATTTCTTGTATAAGAAATTCTTAATTTTAGAAAGATAATAAAATTAGTAATAGTAATTATAAATTAGACTCAAAAGAAAATATTAATTTTGTGAAAAAACTAGCAATATATTTTTTAAACGACAGAAATATTATTTAAAAAATACACCAGTTTTTAAAGAGTAACGTACGGACATAATTGATATGTGAGCATACATCTCGTTACGCACGTGCACGCTCGCGCTCGGCACTGTGTTAAAAGAAATTCATACAGTAACGCACTTAAGTGTCATGTTTGTCGTCTGCTATTCCTTGACAAAACCGCCATCGTATAACATGCGAACCACAGGAGCCAACAAAATAACTATGTGAGGAAGGGTGTCGATCAGTTAGACAATCCAAGGAGGGAAGCGCCGGCGAATCAAGGCGATATCGCAAGAACTGACGGACGCGAAAGCGACGGACAGTTGGACGAATGAGAGTGCCAGCGGGACGATTGACAGAAGCGACGGCGCGGGCGGAGAAGGGCGGCGGGCGCGCACGTGGAGAGTGCGGCGGACGCGAGCGCGCGCTAGAAAGGCAGCCGGAAAGCGAGAACTCCAGGGCGTCGCGGGGATAAAAACAGCACTATCAGCCAGCGCCGGTTGAAGGAGCGCGGTCGGAAGGCACGGCGGAGCGGGACGGGGCGGGGCGGGGCAGGGCGGGGTGTGGCGGGACGTGGCGTGGCTGGGCGGGGCGGGCCGGAGCGGAGTGCGGGCCGCAGTCGCTGAGAGCCGTGCCAAGGAGTGGGAGGAGAAGAGTGTTGGGAGCTGAGACGGGCAGAGCGAAGAAGGAGGTGGGGGGGAGCAATGGATGTGGCAGACTGATGGATGTGGCGAGGTGATATCAGAATGGAAAAGTGGCGGTCGCCGTGGAGAAGGCAAGCGGACCCAGTGGAAATGAGGCGGTAGTTGTGACGATGCGGATAGGAAAATACCGTGGCCAGCGATGGCGCAAGAAGATATGGGAAAGAATGAAAAGGGGAGAACTGAAGCTTAGCAGAAAGAAGAGATCTAAAAGTCTCTAGATGTCAGGAGGGAGTAAGGGACGTATGAACGAGACAAACAGGCGATTAGGATATAGGGTGGGTGTGAAGACATTCAGACGGAGAAAAGGAAAGGAGTTTCACCATACAGAAAACAGTCGTTCCTATTTGGTTTCACCATACAGCAAACTGTCGTTCCTATTTGGTTTCGGTTGCAGCAAGGACGGCGACGAAAGAAAGAGAATAGACGCGACAGTGGAACTACGTCGCTTGCAGGTTGCGCAGTAGTGTATGTGTCGGCAGCAAAAGAGTACACGCGAGAGCTGAAAAAATGCAAAATGGCGTAGTTGGTCGGGACGGCACAAGACCCGATGCGGCGAGGCGGAAAAATACGGAGCGGATCGGAACGGGGTGGGGCGGGACAGAGCAGAAACAGACGGAGAGGAATGGGACAAGATGGGAAAAGGCGGAATGGAAAGCGGTGAGACGGGAAAGCGTTCGGCGGATCAGGGTAAAAGGGGGTCTGGCAGAGACGATGGGGGTGGGGCAGAAAGGAGTTGGTCACAATGGGACGAAGCTTGGCAGAGTCGAGGCGAAGCGAGTGGCGCCGGGTGACGAAGGAACGCGTAGGACAGGGTAAGGGAGGGGAGGAACGGGTGCGGCAGGGAAAGGGAAGGGGAGAAGGAACGAGTGGAAACTGAACGATACAGGGTAGAGGCAAGGTAGGGAGTGGCTGGGCGGATAGGAGCGGTGTGGGGTGGAGCGTGGCGAGGGGTGTGACGGGGGAAGACGGAGGGCAGGGCGGGGCGGGGAGGCGCGGGTCCAAACGGGAAGGGACATGTTAGAGGCGTCGCGGGGTGGGAAGAAGTGGGTCAGAAGAAGACGGAACAGGTTAGAGGCGAGACAAGGTGTGGCGGGTGGAACGTGGCGGGGCGTGGCGTGACGGGGGGTGGACGGGCGGGGGGGGGGCGTGGCGTAGTGTGGCGTGGCATGGCAGAGAAAAAAAACGGCTCCTCGCTGCATGGCGTGGCATGGCGCCATGTGGAGGGGCGCTGCGCGGTGGGGTAGCGCACGCCGTGGCGGGGCGCGGGGCGCATGGAACGGAAAGGGATGGATCTCTGCGGGGAGCGCGCGAGCCGAGAGCAACGAACGCGTACGCAATGTAAAACGCGAATAAAGCAGTCGGCGGCGACTGTATTTTTTTCCAGCTTCACACACGCGGCCGCCGCGCCCGGCCTCGCCTCGCCGCACGTATCTTGATCAGCTGTTTCGCGAGCACGCGAGCGCCCGCGGCGCCTCGGCCTCCCCCGCGGCCCGCGCTGCCGCTGCCCGCCGCCCACGCGAAGGCGGAAGCGCGCGTGTCACTAACCCCTAGGTCACACACCCCACGGCACACACCATCACAACTACTTATAATAAATCAATATTTGAATGATTTATAATATTAAATGAATATGGTCACAGATTTTTCAACAGACAAAAATGTTTATTGCAATTTTCAGGAAGCGACGTTTCGGGGTTATGTTTCCCCATCTTCAGACTAAAACAGTACAGAAAAGGAGATACAATCCAAAATTTGTAAAGAATATGAATGAATGTAGTTACAAAAAGTTATAATACTAAAAAAGTTAATCTAATAAAGAATAGTATTCAATATAATCAAATATATATATATATATATGTGTGTGTGTGTGTGTGTGTGTGTGTGTACAGAATGGAGTGCAAAGCACGTGCAGAATGGCTGTTACATGGCTGAACAAAATGCAACCGAATATTTAAAACCGAAAAAGATGGAGAGTTGAGAAGCTTCAAAATACGTTACACGAGATACAACATTTTGAAGTGTTATTTTAATTATCGTCTGTTTTGAAATTGTTTGAATTGTACAAGGTATCTTAAAATTAAAGATAATCAGTTCAGAATCCCGATCAAAACATAATGTGTTTTGATCTGAAATCTGAAATAATTGCCTATAATCTTCAGATGCCTACAATTAAAAACTAATGGTGCTTCCAACGCACATACTTTCTCGCACTGCTTCTATACGGCTCCTAAATGCTACTCCACTACTTTACAAACCAGCAAAAGTGTTTTTCTACCAGAAAAATGTGTCCGTTCCGAGACCCGAAATTCGATCCTCAAAGTAAACGAACCGGCACTTAAACCACTATGCCAAGCTAGCGCCGTATAGGTCGAACAGAGCCATAAAAAGAATGGAACCGAGCTATAAAATGGTAAATGCATGATAAACAATTGATACGATGGTAGAATACGATTTACACGATTAAATAACATTCTCTTCTTACGAAGTATTCGTAAGGCGAGAAAGTAAAACAAACTAATTATTAGTCGCATCAAGATTTTTCATTTATAATAGGGCCGCCATTTACGCATAAATGAAAAGATAAATTTTTGTACATGTTTATGACTTATATGAAAGATTATTAGCAAGTAATTTCCGAAGGTTTGTGCAACACAACAATATATTTTATTCTAATTTCACTATCGCTTGTGATTTAACTATCTGAAATTTTAATTTACAGGTTATGTTAACATGGACGGACTTGTAAGTGAAAAAAATGAAAACCAATTAAAAAATGTCACGTCAAAATTATAGGTCAACATTTTAATTTGTTCATATCATTTGTAGACGGGTTCTGGTAAATCAAAAGTACTCAGCTCCACGTCTGATGATTTATGTTGGAAAATCTAAGATATAAACAACTGCTGGGAGCACATTTGCTCTCGTTACTCGTCGCCCTTCTTGTTCGGTTTGTGTACTCATCATTACATTGTCCACTGGCAATACGATGTATTGTCATCTAAATCATCAGCACTTGCTAATTTCTAGAACTTCGTAAGTGAGTACTTACGAAAAGTAAAAATCTATATTAATAAACACAATGAAAATTGAATTTAAAACATCTAATGTGTATGTATTTTACGTTATATTCATTTCCAAAAACCCTTCTCATAAATCTGAATGAACGTGGTGTGTTTTTTAACCCCTACTTTTTCCCTGAGTCTACTAATCGAGAATGCAAAAGACACGAGGTGTCCGCTGAACGTACCGGAACTGTATGCGAGAAACACGGTTTTAATGTCCCATTCGTGTTGCTTTTACGTGCGTAATACAGAAGATCCTAGGACGACTCATGGCTCTTTGATGCTCCGACCATTCGTGAAGGGCGGATGTTGACTTAATTAGATTTTTCTCCGAGTGTTTTAAAACTCTAATTAGAGCAGTTTCTGCTCGTTATTTGCTGTTGTAAAGAGTCATGTGGTCTTCCGCATTTTCACAGGAATGGAGCGGATTTCGCTTCTCGGAAAGAGCCTTCGCGGCTGAATGGCTTGTCTCTCGCTGCCGCCTCCCGAGAAAAGAGAATAGCGGCTCGTAGACGTGGTACATTCAGCTCAGAATAAAGCGCCACTTACAAGGAAAATATCAGTAGACAATGAAAAACCGTAACTCGTAGTACCTTGTGACGGAATTGAAATAGCAGTCCATTATTGCTCTCCGAGGTTATTGTCCTCTTTAAAAGGCGTATCTCTGTAGGTTAATGAAGGATCATCAACATAATTTCTTATCCAGTTAAGAGACTATCGTAGGCGCTTGGTCAGGATTATTTTTACTTCGCGTAAGACACGCAACTGTCATAAATGAAGTAATAGATAACAGTGATCTCATTTACTATCTTCTTCCGCCTAGTAATCAGTGGTCCGTAAATACAGTATCAGTACGCGCTATCTCTCTTGTTTAACAGCAGTATCCCAATGATTTTGCGTTGTTGTCGAATCTCTCACAAGTGCTTGAACGAACTCTGGCCATACAGACACGTCTACAAACTCATTAAAAGACTTTTATAAATTAATTTTCCACGTCCCATAATTTTCTTCAGTAAGTCCTCGAATTAAAAGTAACGAAGAAAATTAGAAAAGTATCGAGAGGAATAAATTCAAATTTATTTTTTAAATTATTATTATTATTATTATTATTATTATTATTATTTGCGTGTAGGCTATTTATGACCAAGCTACACGTCATCTTCCGAGGTCCGGAGAGATAGGCGTGTGTAATTCAGGTTGGATCATCATTAAGCTAGATCCCATTTTTCTCCCCCGGGTTGTTAGCCCTGGGGGTATGGAAGATGGAGTGATGATGATAATGAGGGATGAAAGGACGACACACACAACAACATTTAAAAATACACCCATGTCCGAGGCGGTACTCGAACACGCGACCCTTTGGTCCGAGATCGCCACGACAATCCTGCTTTAGCGATCACTGCAGCGATTTTTAGAAAAATAATATGGGGAGTTCACCATCCCCAAAATGTTACTCCAAATTTGGTTATAGCTCGCAATTTGTGTTAGTGAAAACCAGCAATGCGTGGCATGGTTGCCGGCCGGTGGTATTGTTGCTCTCTGCAGGGCGGAGAGGGACGGTCTGGGCCTGTCGGGACCGGGGAAGCTGGAGCGGACGAGCGTGCGATGTGGACAGAGAGAGAGAGAGAGAGAGAGAGAGACATTCAAAAATTGTCATTTTGAGGGGGAACGGGTCTGGTCAAAGATAAAGTGTTTTACTCTATATGCCAACTGTCTTTTGAAGTATCTTTATATAATTTTTACTAGTAAAAATATTCCATTTTCTAAACTCTTTTCTTCACAGAACTCAAAAATAAGTGAAATTCTGAGCAGGGTCACTTTTTTGTGCACTGACCTAATGGCACCAGGAAAAAATAAAATACTGCACAAGGAAGAAACGGACGAGTAGTACAAATCGAACAGAATGTAAGAGGCAAGGAAACGACACGAAACCAAAGGAAAGAGGAACGGCAGCACTCAGAGAAGCAATGAGCAAGCCATTTCTTTCCGGCGCCGATGGCCGCGAGAGCCTTGGCAAAAACCCACCCTTTCCGCCGTCGCAGAAGCAGTCGCGGAGCGCGTCGTATATTCCAGCGGGCAGGCGTTCGCGTGACCCGTTCAAACGTAGAATTAGCACGTGCATGCGTCGCGTGGCCTGCGCCGCACACTGGACTGTACAAAGGCAAAATGCGGGCATAGGCAAACTTTTTCTCTGTCTCTCCTCTCCACATTTCTTTCCATCTCTCTCGCGCGCCTATCTCTTCCCTTCCTCTGTCCCTCTCCTTCCTCTCCCTCTTTCCTGTTTCCTCCCACGGAAAAAAACTATTGAATCGTATTCTTTATCGCCTTCCACTAATGGGATTGGAGTTCAATCAGTCAATCCTACTGAAAAGTGTGATGAACAAAGGGATTTCGCACTAGGTTTCCTCAATATTTCATTTCACCATTGTTTCATCATCATTCGTATTATTTCTTCGCAATCACCTACCCATTACGACTTTTACCCACTTCCAGGAATCGCCATAAGGCTGGTATGATAATAAAGAATAAAGAAGTAGGGCCTTGGGAGAGTGGGAGGGTGTTCCAATTGTGGAAGTGGCATTGAAAGGCGTCAAGACTGCATTACGATACTAAGCGACAGTGGACAATGCACAATCATGTATAGAGAGAGCGTGTACTCCGAAGAAGGATCTAGAGAAATTACTAATGATATATGCACAAAGAATTGAAAATAATTGATCTTTTAAAGACAAATTAAGATTGAAATTTTCAGTTCGTGCTGTTAATGTATTTTTCTGTATATATTAATAAAACCAATAATTGTGGAGAAATTCTATTTAATTTTGATATCTTCGGATATAGTGATCCTCAGATAGCGAACCAAAAATAAATTGGTCACCAGAAGTTCACTATAACCGGAGTCGAGTGTAAGTGTGTGTGTGTGTTGTGTGTGTGTGTACATGTATAACGTATAAATGATTCTATGCAACTCATAATTTCTAACGTAGAAATAACGCAGTCCTTATTTAAAATACTTTTTCTTTGATCTACGCAATGTACTACCCTCGTACTTGCCTTTCGTTCTCCGTCCCTCGCGGCGGATTCGTTCATTATTTACGTTAAGAGAAAAGAGACTAATTACTTATTAAGAAACTACGTACTAGAAAGACAAAACGGTAGAAATACAAAAACGGTAATTTATTATACAAGAGATGAAGTGAGGTATAGTCTCCCGATATTTTTTACGAAAATGTATTGTCTCCCGAATAATGAAAGAGCGAGTGAAGTATGTTTATCATCGTATGTGAAATTTGATTTGATATATTTAAGTAATTATTTCAATGCCTTTACTCCAGCAAAATACAAAATTTCTTAAACTGTCATGTTACGTTACGTCAGAGTTTAATAGTGACACCCCAAAAAGTGGTTCGTTTTCTATCATCTGCTAGACAAACAGCTCTCTCCTGTATATCTAAATACCTTAGCAATATACTGCTAATAATAAGTGTTTTTAATTCTCTCAATAAAATAAATACGTGTTGTAGATAAAGTTTTACATTTAAAAGACATCATTCATGCTACGTTTCGGCCGAATAAAACTTCAGTCCACTGGCAGTGAAAATGCTTTTATGTCTCATTCTTTGTAACTCTTTTCTCTAATAAAATGTTCAATTTTTATTAATTATCTGTAACCTTGTACAGCTCTGAATATCTAATTCCATTTTCACTGGAATATTTTAAATGTTCTCGATTTATTTAAGAGATACTACAAACTCCAAAACCAAGAAATTTTAACCAAATAAACTTTGCTGTTGAATAAAAAAACAACAACAAAATCTCCAAGAAAATAATGTTACAAATAAAATTAATAATAAATATATTTCAGTTGAGATCAATTGCGCCTTTGAAAATGACGAATGGATCAAATTTATATCACAGGGAGAAGAAAAGAGCACCAACATTCACTCATTAAAGTACGATATTTTTGTAAATAAAAATTGTATTAACAGCGTATATTATAACGTGTATATTATGATATTATGAATGTATATATCAGAATGCATGCTTCAGAATACAAAATAGTCATTTAAAAAATGTGGTGAATGCATAATTAGTAGCAGGCCCTTATAAAAAAATTGAGTCTTAGCACGCGTCCTGTGCGAGCATTTGCACACTTTGTGGACCACTGTGGGGCCGTGCGAGGAGCGGCGCGGCGAAGGCGGTGTGGCGGGGGAGCGTTGTGGTGGGAAGAGGGGCCTGGCGGGGCGGGGCGGGGAGAGGTAGAGCGGGGCGGAACGGAGCGGAGCGGGTCAGCGGCCGACCTCCAGAGCCCCCGCACGTCGCCACGACGCGTGCTACGGCGCTGCTACAGCCGACCCTGCACTATGTGCCGCCGCCGCCGCCGCCGCCGCCGAACAGGTGCAGCACACCCGCACGAGGTCGCGGCAGGGCGGCAACGGCGCCAGAATGCGCTTGTATTTCCACGACGCCACTTCCCGCTTACAAGGTCACCAATAAGGATACCCAAAGCCATTGTTTCTAACAACGTCATCCTCTTACCTAGTTATTGGTCTACAGTTAGTTATTGGTCTACAGTTAGTTATTGGTCTACAGTTAGTTATTGGTCTACAGTTAGTAATTGGTCTACAGTAGTAATTGGTCTACAGTTAGTTATTGGTCTACAGTTAGTTATTGGTCTACAGTTAGTTATTGGTCTACAGTTAGTTATTGGTCTACAGTTAGTTATTGGTCTACAGTTAGTTATTGGTCTACAGTTAGTTATTGGTCTACAGTTAGTTATTGGTCTACAGTTAGTTATTGGTCTACAGTTAGTTATTGGTCTACAGTTAGTTATTGGTCTACAGTTAGTTATTGGTCTACAGTTAGTTATTGGTCTACAGTTAGTTATTGGTCTACAGTTAGTTATTGGTCTACAGTTAGTTATTGGTCTACAGTTAGTTATTGGTCTACAGTTAGTTATTGGTCTACAGTTAGTTATTGGTCTACAGTTAGTTATTGGTCTACAGTTAGTTATTGGTCTACAGTTAGTTATTGGTCTACAGTTAGTTATTGGTCTACAGTTAGTTATTGGTCTACAGTTAGTTATTGGTTTTACACCACTTATACACACAACATATACACCACACACCACTTACACATACACCACACACCACTTACACATACACCACACACCACTTACACATACACCACACACCACTTACACATACACCACACACCACTTACACATACACCACACACCAATTACACATACACCACACACCACTTACACATACACCACACACCACTTACACATACACCACACACCACTTACACATATACCACAACATATTCACCACCTTCTGACGAATATTCCAAATGATCATCTCACTTATTTAGCCCATGTCAGAAAGGGTCATTTCCTAATTGGAAAGTTCCAAGTCAGTAATATATTCAATTTCATGCAGCTATAAAGATATAGTTTTTTCTGCGACCGGTGAACGAGAAATGTGATCAATATCTTACAAGTAACATCTGCAGAATCGAGAATTCCGAAATGCTTTATCATTTTACCTTGTCATGTAGTACCTGGTTGTACTTCGAATGACAAACAACAAACTATTAATTATCTTGATTTAGTATAGGCCCTAGTTCTTTTTTAAAATTTTTACTGTGTTAATTGCTTCTTAATATCTTTTGAAAAGACAATACGCTTTCATTCTCCTTCTTTTAATGTAGAATACCTGGAGTATTTTTTCTTCTGTTCTAGGAGTGCCCACTTAACTTTTTTGTTAACTAATGAATATAACGATTTTTGCGATTCGAAAGATCAGTGGACCAGATAAGACTAGAGTAGTGGAGATGACTTCATTTAATATTTCAAGAGTATTATAAAAATAAGCAGTATTATTGTAACAGAATATTTAAAATGGTGTTTTGCACAAAATGTTCTTAAACGTTTCCAATGGAAGCAAAGAGTTATATTAAATTATCATTTTTATGTTTCGAAAATATATTTCGTGACCGGGAGCAGTTTTTAATGCCACCAGGCACATAACCCACGTAGGAACATTCATGCCCAACAGATTTTTCTGGGGATCATATATCGAAACCCCTAACCACTTTCATTTCACTTTCATGTCCGAATATCGCTACGACGAACTTCACTCAGTTCCCGAAGTGGCGCCATCCCGCTGGCTGAACACCGAAAAGCGAGAATCCCAGCGGGAATCAAATATGGGAATAGGTGCACCACAACTGAACATTCGAGTCGATCGCTTTGAGCTCCTTTTATTTTTATCTCAATTGATTTGATTCGAGTCGATCGCCCCGAGCTCCTTTCATTTCTATCTCAATTGATTTCATTCGATTAGTCTTCTGCCTGATCTCCTCCAGAATTTGCGTTTACGAGAAGAAATCATGGACAGATATTTTACTCATATACAGATATTTTACTTCAAATTGTTTTACAATAAATTATTAGTGTTCAAAACATCAAAAACTTCTTGAAAAATTGTATGTCGGAATCCTACATGAATAGGAAGAAAATTATTTTATTATTAATATTATTATTGTTACTATTATTATTACTATTGTTACTATTATTGCTCTTATTTCCATTATTACTATTATTGCTCTTATTATTAGTATTACTATTGTTACTATTACTATTTTGCGGTCCTATGACCTTTAATTCATGTCAAATAGGTACTGGAAAGTTCAACAAAGGTTCCGAACGATAACGCCAATGCGAAACTTTAGGAATATTGTGACGAAATGCCTTTATTTTACGGGATTCATTTCTACAAAAGAAATCAATTTCCCCTTTTTCTATTTTCAAATATGGACGTAAAAGAGCGTACTGCTTCAGTGCCTTCTCAAGGACTATTACCGCCATCCGCTGAGCATGAGTTACGGCCGAGTATTTTTGTTATCAGTGTTATATGTTCCGTAATCGAAGTAAAAGTAAAAAAAAATATATTTTCCTACATTTTTCAAGTAGGATTTCGATACTAAATTTTAAAACTTGTTTTCATCTTTTTCAAAATTCGATAAAATTATTTTAAAGCAATGTAGTGTTCATTTCACGTATTTGATGTCAACTTTTCACAAAGTGTAACAATGTCATCATTACAATGGCGCATTCAATAAAGTTCCTACAACCCAGCTGAATCAAATCTCGCAGCATCTTTGATACATTCTCAATTCCTCAATTCCTCAATCATCAATCGCACGATATCGCGGCAGAATTCCATCCAGAAATGTGCTAAAGTCCATGGTCCAAAACGAGTGGTTAATCGAATTGATGAATATATTTTACGGCAGTTTAGGAGCCACTTTCTTGCCGTTAGTAATTCTACAAGGAAATGTATAACTTTACTGTAAATAAGGGTATGTGGAAAGAATTTGTTTACAAAATTCTTCACTAGCATGGTTTTATTAATTTTAGAAATTTCTCAAACATATTTCAATTTATAATAGCTAAAACCAAAAACTGTATTAGATCAAATTTCTGTGAATTAATTAAATTCATATTTAAATGAATTATTACAATGTCCACTCTTTTACTGCATATTACATTTTTTAATTATTAATAAAAATCACATTTTCACCATCATGATCCTGTGTTAATTGTCACCACTAGTTACTGTCATTGAAGAGCCAATTACGTCGGAAATATGTTCCGCAAAGTAAACTTTTCCAAGCTGTGACATTGTTACTGTGTAACAAAATATTTTAAAAAATTAATTTGTTCAAGAATTGTTATCCCGACCGGGAATCGTACCAGGTCTTCTGATTTACGCCCAGTTGCTCTGCTGTTCTGCGTGCGTTTTTTGAGCTCCTGAATTCCTTCCCCACCTTTCCACCATAAATAGTTGAATGATGAACAAAAGCACCAACAAAACGAGTTTAGCAACATTTGAAAACTAGGTATTTTCATCCCCAAACTGAAAACTTATTTGCATCGGTAACAATCTACGTATTTAACATTTTAGTATTGCTAACAAAATAGTAACCCATACTATTTTACTCCTACCTTTACTCCTACCACAACTAATAAAAGGAGAGCTCAACAGAATGTGTAACAAAACGTGTGTTAAAATGATGAAAATGCCTTGTAGAAGAAGTAATGAATTCTGTAGAAGAGGCACAGAATGTCGACACAAGCAACGGCAGAGAAAAATTGTTCCCTTACGTTGCACGTTTATTGTAATGAAGCGCACTGGCTATTGTAATGAAACCCTGACAATTTCTGGATTCAAATTGATTAAATGCGGTCGGGGAGTTGGGATGGTCTCAGTAGTCCGTCTCTGACGCGGTCGGAAGGAAATGAATGACAAAGAGACGGAGTACGTGATGAAAAGCCTCTGAGTAAGATATAAGAAAGGCGCTATCCAACCGACGCATTAGCTCCATTTAGCTCTGCTGTCGCCTCTCAGCAGAGCTCAAAGTCCCATAAACGTAACTATATTTCAAGTTTCCATCTTCTCCAACTGCTGCCTCAGTTCTGAGACCATTCATTCACCCCTCGATCCACCCCTTTAAGATCAAATCAAAGTCTCTGTCGACCATCGGTGACATGTGCGGTTCAAATAATGTTTTGCACTTCTTAATTTTTTTGGTTTATGGATACCTTCATTTTATCTATTCAAAAATAATCGATCTATTCCTCGATTTGATATATAACGTTTTCAAGGTATTGAAAGAATCTAAGTATCCGCAGTTTTAGTCATCACAAACCATTTTACATTACACAAACGATTTAAATGAAATATTAACAAAATTCTCTAAACTTTTGCGAAAAGTTTTTATCTATCCTCACCCACACACAACCGTTTGTAGTATTGTGCTTTGATTTCTCTAAATGTTTTATTTCGTCTCTCTTTATAGCATTCGTTAGCAAATGATTTTGTAAAAAATAATAATTCTGCAGGTGTCGCATTTCAGTGTGACATTTCAATGTGATAATCAGCGCCGAATTGGGATACCTCTCATAATGATTAAACATTTGCTTGCAAAATTATTGTAACAATGTTTTCGACGTCATTTTTAATTCCCTTGGGGATTTGAAGACCTAAATAAGCCGCTTAAACCTCTGCCTGAAATTCCAATATATATGCTTTATTTTCATTTGTCGTTTAATTAAAATACTAAGTTATTTTAATGAAGAATAGGGTAATAAATAAATTTTTAAATTGAATACATATTACAATTTTAAAATATTTATATTTGTATATTTTTTTTGAAAATGTAAAATTACGGAGACACATTTAACGAGAAGAAATATTTTTATAAGTTCTTTGATCCTTTATAAATTTTCGGTTATTACGTAAGAGATGTTCTGTTCAAGGAACCATGTCTCTCGTCAAATATTAATTTAGAAATTCTCTCATTTAATTTTTCCCTAACAACCAAGTTATAAAACAATCCGTCCTTACATGAAAAATATCTCATTCCTAGGTCGAAATAGCCCCTTTGCTTTTCGCTGAACTGAAATCAAACTTCGATTTGAACTCTGTTGAAATCGATCGCAGAACTAGGTGGGGCATACGTGCCTGCCACATGTGAGTGAATGAGTATTGATTCTGGGCGTCAACTACTGTCGTTAATCCCGTAAATGAAGTGAAGTGAATGTTGTGTTCTTGGAAGTGATTGTGTTTTCCCCCTCTGAAATGTGAGATTCCCCACCACATACTCGTATAAGTTAGCCTGCGGTGTTTCCCACTACAAGTATCTCCCTCAGTGGGCCGGGACAAGATCCATGTTCCTGACTGAGGTCCCGATATGTCTGGTCGCGTAGTGCACGTAAATGTGTAAGGGGTGTAAGGGAAGAGGAGGGGACAAGGTTGAGGAAGGAAAGATAGAAGGCGGCCCGCTTGTTAAGGTACACTTCCGGCATTCGCCTGGTACTGTATGGAGACGCTATGGAAACTAGTGAACTAGTGATCAGAACAACCGGCTGCTAGAATTCTCATCCCGACAGTGGATTGAATACAACTGCAGCTAGTGCCGAAAATACGCTACAGGCCGGTCTCTAATTCTAGGACTTCTCAGCTAACGATATAGATAAAACAATGTTGCCGCTGAACTATCACAGCCTGAGCCCGCGCCAAGCGGGTGTACGAACTGGTACGCTCCGACAAGCCAAGCCGTCTTGTTCGACAACGCCTCCCGTCTCGCGTCAGTGATCAGCGATCAGCACACAAACCACATTCTTCAAGCTACTACATCACACAAGTGAGGCCAGCTTCAGTTCCGGGTGGTGATCGCGAGCATTCTTTGTTTCGATCATTTCTGTATGGCCCTTCATGTCAAGTGTCTTACCATTGGGTTTCAATGGTAATAATTTATTTATTTACACTTAATTTAATTACATCACGGTTTCAGCAACCTCGGCAAACCTAAATTGAAGGTCAATCATAAGAGAAAAAAGTATGACACAAAAATGTACGATCAAAAGAGTATGTATCAAATGGTAGACCGTTTTCATCACACTGCGTTAAATTTGCCTAGCATGTGGCTCGAATGATGTTACGGGGTTCATAACAATACATAAAGAACGTTTTCAAATCTTGGGAGAATACTATTATTCCCAAAAGCCCCCTCGTGCAAATAACGAGGCTATATACCAATTGTTATTTCACCTGAGACATACTTGAATTCTTTTACACGCGCGTGTTGCCTTTCTATTTATAATCGTTAATTTTGCGTAGAAAGAAAATTAATTTTTTACTACAAATCCTACAAAATAGGGAAACGAGAATGTATACTTTGAGAAAATGAACTGTATTATCATTCAAAGAGAAATTTAATCAATTATTCATCAAACCGATATTAATAAAAATATTATCTTTTTTCAATTCGAAACTGTTTTGTCATTTGCACAGAACGATATACACAAACAATTCAGTAAATTCATTTTAAAATAAGGCCAACGATTACCACCTTAAAGTAACTGTAAAACAGAAGGCAACAGGTTGTGTACTAGCGTAAGTAATTGGTTCCTAAAGTTCGCTCGAATCCGCTCTCGTATCCATTAGTGTTTCTCTCGTAATTTACACGGAAAAGGAAATGAATTCGAAAAGACATTAGTCGTAAGAAACTAAATTGCATCGTACCGTAATTCGTTTGTAGATGCGCCGATGTTCTCCCTGCCGAAAATTAATTCTATTGTAGATTGGCTATCAGCCGGTGTCCCAGCAGCACAAAGGCCCAAAACCTCACTAGCTGGGAAATAATTCTAGTACGCTTATTTATTTCGATCCACACCTCAACAAAATAAATACTTTTTCTGAGCACACATTATTAATGTTGCATAAAATGGAGTAGAAAATGTTCAGCCCAAGCTGATACAATATTTTTATGGGCTAAGGGCTATGGTCCGTGAAAACTCTATTCTACGATTTAAATCTCATGACCCCCTAACGAGTTAGGAGAGGCGCCGCTACTCAACGGGAGGCTTCAATTTTTGACCTAGAAGGCAATATATTTAAATCGGATAATAGTACCAACACAAGCGAAAAGGATCAATTGTTGTTTATTTTCGGGTAAAAACAATGGTCAGGAATGTGTCCGACATCAATAATAATATTGTTAATAAGAAATTAGAAGCGAGGGAATTAAATTACAGCTGCACTTTGTCACATACATTACAGTTTTGTTATTCTTGAGAAACAAAAGTGCCAGCTTTAAGTACTTTGTGTTTCAAAATTCAAAGTATTGTAAAAGGAAAATCAGGAAGTGAAAAGGTAATTCTGTAAAAAAAACTTTTCGTTGGTAGTTTCAATGTGAATTTAACCGTTATGTCCGATGTGATTCTTATCAAAATAAAACGTAAAGCAAATTTGACCACAAATGAATTGGAATAAAGATGTTTACTGATTGAATAAAGTCTTCTGTTGTTGCCTATATCTATGTTAGTGTAAGTTATAGTTATCAGTTGACGGTAATTTTCCGGAACAGAGATATCACTTCTCTATTATGTTGAAATTCACATCGAATCCCAAAAGGATTTTTCGTACGGATCGCATCAAGAGTACTTTTTCTGTAATGATTTAGGAAAATAAGTTCGAAATTCCCTATCCATTGCTAAGAAAACACAGTTATTTTGTCTCATTTGTACCGTGCATTACCTCAATCGCAAATTATGTAACCATGCCAATTTAAACAAGGTTCTTACTTAGGAGATTCAAGGAAATTAACAATTTGAGAATGTCGCATGTCAATGTCAACTTTTCTTTCTACGAAGCGTCACATTCACTTTCAACTACTTCTTGCCGTTAAATGAATATATACAGTAATAAATTATTACTGCATCTAAAACACGAAGGAAAATATAATCAATGTCCTAAGTATTACTTTTTTAGCGCATACCTTAAACTATAATAGGAATTTACTCATTGCAATTCGAAAGAATTTGCGAACCATCATGTACAAGGGCATAAAGGCTCGTAGGTAGGGAAAAATTGTATAGTTTAATAGGAGCATGCGGCGACATTTGCGTCGTCTGGATTACAAATACAGAAGGGTGGACAAGAAATGAGCGGAAGCAAACGGAGCAGAAGGCAGTCCAACTTGGTCTACCTGAGGAATACAGGAGGATTGAGGTAAATAGGTTTACATTACTTCGAGTATTGAAGATGTTGGAAAAGTAAGAGGAGTTCAATAAGAACAGAAGAAAAGGAAGAAGAAGAAGAAATCATTGTAACTGATAAAATAGCTACCTCTAGTAAAGGAGAGAGTGTCCGTTTTTCTGCGTTCCAACCCTGTCATTCGGGCGGTAACCGCACAGCCGACTTAAGTGCCACATGAACGCAAAGACTAGGAGGCTGCGACGCAAGTGAACGAAGCACGAAGGAGGTCGACGCAAAGCCCTGAGGGGGATAATGGCAGGCAAGAAGGCGGTGACGGAGGAGGCAGGCGAAGAAGACACCGAGGACACCGAGGGCGTTGAGGACTCCGAGGACGGCTAGAAAGCGTACGTGGCAGAAGCAGCTCAGATTCCACCATTCTGAGAATAGAGTGGTGAGGCGGCTCGGGAGACAGAGGACGGTGGTACGTCAGTGCCAGGCCGGCGCAGAGCGGCTGACATGATATAGGGCGTGTATTGTTTCCTGCTCCCCTTTCTGGACAAAGAAAAAATATGAAACCATGAAAAGAAGGTCTGTGACTTTCATCTCCACAAGAGCAAATGTACCCTTTAAACTGCGGAAAACGAAAGTGAGATTTAAAAGGACGTATAGATAAAATCGCTAAAGATCAGTTTGATAATCTCGAAAGAAATAATTTTTAATTATATTACATTTATGATTCTATTTTGAGATCGTAAATGGACACAAGAATAAAACAGGCAAAATGTATGTTTGTGATTAACACAGGCATATGCGTACACCTATAACTAACAAGATAGAAGACGTTGCGGGACAATTAAACGACCGAAGCGAGTTATTTGCTACACCATTCCGGTAGGTAAAGAGGCAACCAGATTGTCAAACTTCATATCCATACACATACGGTTCGTTCAGAAGCAGAACAGTTAAAAAATATTAAAATTCTTTGTACTATCTCACATTTTATATAAGTGGGTTTATAACGACATTACGTAAAATCTGAGGCAGAAAATTAACAGTTTTTTCTCGCAGATTGCGCATATTACTCGAAACGAACATATTTTCATTTCAAAGAGGAAATTAACATCACTCTGTAAAAACAATGCAGCAGAAACGCGAGGTGATGCACACATAAATTTTCTCTTAATTTACTTACAAGCAGAAATGAATCAATGTGATCAATATAGCGCCACTATTTTAGATCAATACAATGCAATTTACTTGATGGCATTTTGATCAAAAGTTATAAAGGTTATATAGCTAAAGCGTGTCTTTTCATTCCGACATTCCCACAAGATATCGTGAAACCATTTGCAATATAAGTCCGTTCAATCAAATAGATTGCGTTATCTTTTTTTAAAAGCCGTTAACCGCACAAGTGAGAAATGTATAATCAATCGAGTTATTTCATTCGAACCACTGTTTTACATTCATATTAATACGCAATAAGGTTACTTTCCACATTAACAGCGTTAACTCCAACTACCAACCACTAAACCTACTCACCTCTAGGTATTTTGTATTCCTACTTACACTACTACTATTCCTACTTACCTTCCTACACTGACTTATACTTGTTGGATTGGAAAAGCAAGTCTAGGATGTGATGTCTCACGAGTCGTTCAAAGTGTTTCATGTCTTTAATAATCAAGAAACAATTTATTGAATGTTAAAAAAAAACAGATTGTAAATTAACAGTAAATAAAACGTACAAAAAATTGAAGAGTCTTCAAAGGATGTCAATTGCCTGCAGATATTTTTGGACCTGTTTTCTACGAGACCATTACTGGAGATAATGGTTGTTACAATGAATATGGTCCCGCTTTCATTTTTGTTTAATATGATTGTCAGATTGCTCTTCTCTAATATTATTAATATTATTTGTATTTAATTGCTACCGGGTAAGAATCTATAAAACAACACGTGTTCTTCCTGTGTTACTAGCGGCGACGTTTAAATGGCCACGCAAAGCACCCGAAAGTAACCGAAACACGCAGAAAAAGAATGGGATCTCAAGACAAATAGAAACGCCACTCCATATGGAACAGCTTGGCGCGGCCGGAGTGAAAACGCGACCGCTCCAGGTGGAGCATAGAGGAAGCTTGAGAGACGAGGTGGGGGAGTGGTGGAGGAGTGGTGGGGGTGTTCAGGTGGCTTGCGGGGGGGGGGCTCCGCGTCCCCCTGCCTCCCTGTCCTGCGCCCGTGATCCCATCTCGGGCAACGAGCGCCTCTTTAATCTCGTAAGACTGTGTACACGCAAAAGTTCCACGTCCGCCCTATGAAATTCGCCTCTTTAATAATCCCTTTCGCTGACCGAGAAGCAGCGCTGCGCCGTTTTATTGTTTACCAGATTAAGCGTGCTACAGTGACGGCAAGAGATTCCCTCCCCCTCCCCCTTTCTCGGGAGAGGAAAATCGGAGGCGTGGGCGCCTTCGTTCGGGCGGGCGGGCCGGCAACTCGCTGCGTCGGCTTCGATGACGTCCGAGTCGAATAAAGTTTACAGCAGACGGAGTTGACTTCAGTCATTAAAAATTGATGGCAAATGTGGGTTATTTCCAAACATAGGAGTTTTGTGTTTCATAAAAATCAATCAAATTTTCAATCATTATATAGATTTTATTGATAACGAATAATCGATTGTTGATTTTTAATCAACGATAAAAATTAGTAATAAAATATTTTAGTTGGAAAATGGCAAATTCCTCGTTGCAATTACACGTAAGCTACAAACTGATCATTAAGATCGCATTCATTAACATTAACAACATTGGATCGGTCATGCAGAGAAGGAACATCAGCTGATGATTCCAGGAAACAAAACAATCTACACAAGTTACAAATCTACACAAGTTAATAACTTTTGCATCATAGAAATGAATTATTTTAATAATTAAGCATATTGTATGAATTCACTTAATTCCAATACGTCAAAAACGTTTCAATCCCTAGAAACACATGTGCTCTACACCCAGGTCTAGCAAGCCGATCTGACTCGTCTCTGATGCAAGGAGCAATTCCAATAATTCTTTATCAACATGATACCAGTGTACTCGTGGTAAAATTACCCAAGGATAAATAAATACTTTTGCCCTACTTTCTCGCCTTACTACGTACGAAATAGAAGGTATTGTAATATCAGCTGCAGAAATAAGTGGTTTTTCGACAGAAAAATTCGTATTCGCCTCCTTCCTAGTACACTAGATTTTTCGAAAATAGGAGTCATTTTCGTGTAGTTTTGCGTAAAATATAATATTTAATATCATATTATGCGTGAAATATAACACTTATATAATTATTTTCTCAAAAACATTTCCAAATTCTTTACAATATTTTCTTCATATGTAGCAAACGGCGGTAAAAATTGTGTTGGTCACATTCTTGACGAACTCTGCATTTTCGAAAATTACTAAAAATTAACTTTGGAAAAGTACAATAATGATTACAGAGATATTTTCCTAAAAGAAATCTGCTCTAAAAATAGATATTTAAATAAGATCATGTACTATTTTTTTAAAAGCGAGAGTACTTTTCGCAAAATTTCTGCTTGAAGCTACTGCAATTTGTAAAAAATTAACAAAAACGGTTCCAAATATTATTTAACATTTTTCATCGAATTATAGGATTGTTTAAAAAATAGCACAGGTCTCAATTCCGAGGAAATTTTTGAATTTTCAAAATTTGCAAAAGTTAGAAATAATGCAATAAAGAATGTAGAATTAAAGCACCTCTATTTTTCTTTAAAAGAGGAAAAGTAATTACTTTTCCAATAAATTTTAACATGAAAAACGAAAATTTCTTAAAATTAATACCCTTACGAGTTCACTCTTTTTCAAATTATCATAATAATTTATCATTAGTTCGAGCTTGAGATACCACCCTTCTAACTTTATATTCTGTGATCAAAGCATTGCAAAAATCTTCTACAAAAGTGAAATAGCTTTGTAAAATTCAATACTTGAAGGTCAACATAAACTTTATTTTAACATAAAACAGTTTCTCAGTGTAACAGAGCATTGGAAACTACGAATCCTAATAGCAAAAACATTTATCTGACAAAGTGGCGAGTTGTTTGTGGTGAGTGGAAATTACTATGGACAAGAGATGACATGGGCAATTTTACCGTTTAAGGTTCAAAAACAAAATTTAATTAAGGAACAAAAATTAAATTTTGTATTTCAGAGTTGCACGCCACAGCCGTAGTTGAGCGAGACATTAACTCCCCATGAGTAATATACTGGGGCCGACAGTACATGAACGAGGAAGAGGGTTTATCGACGGTGATGGATCCACGTACGATGAGAGGACTGGGAGCAATTCGAGAAGTGGCCTTCCACAAACAATCGACTCTCATTACTTCGTCTCAGAGCGATTTTGAAACCAAAGTAATTTAGTGAATTTTGGATGTTCGTGGGTTCTGACCTGGCGATTATATTATCTGAGGAGTTCGGGAGTAAATACTGGTATCTGAGATTTCTTTCCAAAATTCCACAACGTCCAGGTATCTTCCACTGACAATTTTTGGATAATTATCTCTCAGAAGACAGCACTAATCGGCGTTTGGCAAACGTTTCAATAAATTTTTTTTGACAGTTTTCTGTTGCATCGTTTAAGTGTTCACTGGAGAATTCTAAGAATTAAAAATGTTTAAATATAAAACGGAAACACGCAACAAGAAAAAAACAACATATAAACACGTGAAAACCATATAGAACTAAATCCATCCATTTCACCCAAAATTTATTTTCGATTCTTCGGGAAACCTAATGATGTTCGCTTAGAAATGTAGAAATCGCGGTGTGAGAATAAGTAAAAATGCACAGAAAAACAAAGAAAATTAAAAATATTAAAAATAAATAATATCTCGTGTGAGGGGGCAGAGTTCTCCTTAAGAAAACAAAAGAACTTCCATTAGTGACGTTCATGATGCTGCGTGCCACAGTTTTGGCATATCCTTTTCACATAATTTTGACACTAAATCTTATCAGGATACGAAAGAGGAATCGTTACTGCGGTTGTTGCTTTCAGTACGTAGGAATGGCTGTGAGAAAATGGCAAATAAAAATAGCAATTGTTTAAGACAAACTACAAAAAGCACGAGTGTTCGTCGTTCATGCTTGCAAAATATTAGGGTCAAATTCTGCCGGTTCATTTCTTGCTCACTCTCGAGACGTGCAGGCTCCCGAGAAGTTTTAAGGTTTTTGTTAGATACTAAAGAACTCAGGACAAAATGAAAGAAAAAATCAGTTTGATTTTGTCAGCAAAATGCAAATATTTGATCCTGTTATTCGGCCTATTCTCAAACAGCTCGAACCGACTGAATTCTCATACTCAGTGAGGCATTGCTTATGTGGGCGAGTGTGGTTCGTTTACTGGCCACCAGAGCGCGGGGTCGAAGCACGGAAAATTCTACAGTGGCCGTGTCATGCTTGTGGCATGTAAAACAACCGTGGCAGGTACCCGGCAAAGTTAAATCCGTACGGCAATGTCCCAGCCTAACGAGATCTCACGTTCCCCCAACCAGACAGTTGTGTATAGTTAACTGAGACCGACATCTGGTGGAGTAAGTGAGAATCACACCAGGTGCATCTGCGAACGTCCACGGAGTACGCCTGCTCGAAAAATATCCCCTGGATTTGCACCGGGGTAGGCTTCAAAGGAGGCCTGTTTCGAAACAAATTATGATGCGGAACTACAACACTAAAAGCAGCCTCGCCCAAAAGACGCGATAGATAGATAAATAATTAAAGAATAAATTAATAAAAGATAAATAAATAAAAATAAGTAAAAAATAATAAATAAAAATAAATAAAAAAGAAATAAAAAACTAAGAAATACTATTTCTGACACCGGTGTATTGCGACACCAACGCTGCAAGAAAGAGGGCGCCTGATATTAAATAAACACTGTTGTACTGTATATAATTGAATATATATATATATATATATATAATTTACATATATATATATATATAATTTACATATATATATATATATAAAATTTACATAATATAGTAATTTACACACACAAAATAATTTAGTCCTACTATTGAGGACTGATTCAATGAAGTAACAGATCACTGACTATAATATTTTCTTTGTCCTGTCGAATTTCATGACTTTCTTTATACCCAGTGTACGAGGAAATTAAATAAAAGAAGACCAAACGTTTGCGGAAATGCCATCCATTTCATATCATAGAAGATATTTTGTCGTTCATCCAGCTGACTGTTTCCTCGCATGTGACAAGTGAACATACTTTCTTTCACAGCCGTATTTCCGCAGATTTTTATTTAAAAGTCGACGATCCGGGCGCGAGGCGGGTGCCGTGGCGTGGCATGGTGTGGCTTTCAGGGCGGGGTGTGGTGTGGTGTGGTGTGGTGTGGTGTGGCGTGGCGTGGCGTGGTGTGGTGTATGGTATGTGGTGTATGGTGTATGGTGTATGGCGTGTGGTGGGTGTGGTGTGGTGTGGTGTGGTGTGGTGTGTGGTGTATGGTGTGTGATGTGTGGTGTGTGGTGTATGGTGTGTGATGTGTGGTGTGTGGTGTATGGTGTATGGTGTGTGGTGTGGTGTGGTGTGTGGTGTGGTGTGGTGTGGTGTGTGGTGTGGTGTGGTGTGGTGTGTGGTGTGTTGTGTGGTTGTGGTGTGGTGTGTTGTGTGTTGTGGCGTGGTGTGTGGTGTGGTGTGGTGTGTTGTGTTGTGTTGTGTGGTGTGTTGTGGTGTGGTGTGATGTGATGTGTGGTGTGGTGTGGTGTATGGTGTGGTGTGTGGTGTGGTGTGTGGTGTGGTGTGTGGTGTGGTGTATGGTGTGGTGTATGGTGTGGTGTGTGGTATGGTGTGGTGTGTGGTGTGGTGTATGGTGTGGTGTGGTGTGTTGTGTGTTGTGGTGTGGTGTGATGTGGTGTTGTGTGGTGTGTGGTGTGGTGTGACGAGGTATGGTTCACAGGTTCGAAGCAGTGGCGTGGTTCTGAGAGTGGGCGCAGCGCGGCGTGGATTGGCGTGGAGCAATCTGGCGCGGCGCTCGGGGCGTGGCGTGGGGCTCTCAGCGTAGGCGCTGGCCTCAGGACGCAGAGCGGCCCGCGAGTTTTCTCGACTACGCGACGTTCCGGCATAAAGCGGGGGAAATTAACGACGGCGGCGGGGGCTGCGAGATTCGCTCTCAAGAGGAGGGTCGGTGCAGTCAGCGCGGATGGTAGCCCCGGGGGCGTGAGGGGAGGGGTGGGAGAAGGGGCCGCAGGGTTGGGGTGGGGGCGAGGGGGCAGGGCAACGCCACGCGCGCGAGACACGAGCGGGGTGGAAGGCGGAAGCGTAGGAGGGAGGCCGCCGGCTCTGCTCTCGCTAAGAAGAACACAGTGGATGTGTGACTTGGTTGTACCGGCCCAAACTTGCCAGTGGGGGGATTCATGTGTGACATGGCCCTCCCAAATCCAAAACATATTTACATTTTCACTAAATATATTGAAACCAATTATCCCGCATTAATCGCATCACATTTCAATTGAGTATTTCCATTATACGTACCACACCTTTTTTAATTTCAAGCTCAATTGATAAAAATCAAAACTATTGATGTGGAGGCTCTACCGGCACTAAACACTCGTGGTGGGTATTGTGCATATCATCCGGCTAAAGTCCGAAATAAGCTTCGAAGTTGATCCTACTTTAGACTTCAACTACCCATTTGCGATAGGGTGAAAATTAAACGGATAATTCGAAAATTAAGCCGATTCGGTGATTAGTCGTAACCAGTCGATTACAGTTAGAAACCTTGTCTACAGTGACATATAAACGAACTTTATTCCTGAAGTACTTTATGCCTCAAATGTAGTTCTTTCAATTGATGAGGACAGCTCACTTTATGTCATTTGTCATTCCCTCTGCCATTTTCAACTAAGAATAGTTGAGAACAAAAATCATTGGTCACACTAGAATTGTTTCATCGATACAGTGGGTTACCAATGCCTTTTCAAATCGCATCACAAATGAAAAATCGTCTCTTTTACAAAAGATTTTAAAACGCAGTTGATACTGGATAGCTGAATTTATCTTTATTTACATAATAAACAGTTACATATCACAACAGTGAAAAATAAGAAATAAAACGTTTGGGAGGTGGAAATGTATTTCAAAGGCAAACATACGGCTAACCTGTATTTTCTACATATATTGTCTAACAACTGAGCGTAGAAGAATGAATTTGCAAACTATACATTTCTCTGCAAGGGAACGAGCAGCAACTGTGTGTTACATGTCCACTTTTTCTTTGGAAATAGAATTCCTCTTATCCACTGCAGCGAAATCGAAACATGCCCGATACAAAACACTCCCATTACACAAACCATGTTTCGTCTCTATGTTGTTTTCATTATACAAATCAAAGTGTCTCCCTTGTGTGTTGTTTTGAGAAGCGTTGTAATACTACGTTTTTTTTCTTTCAAAATAAATGGGAAACACAGACATCGTTATTTTTGTTTTGATTGTTCTCAGAACATAATACAGAACTACATACCGTACGAATAATTTTACAATGGAATTGTTCAATGGAAGTGGAGAAAAATTGTTTGTATTGATTAATATTATCTGTACAAAAAAAATTTATTTCTGTGAACAAGAGCTGTATCATATACGATCGAGAGTATATACAAATAGGAACCTTTTTAAGTCCAACCTATTGCAATGCAATTTAAGTGAGGAATATTATTCCCTTAAAAATTTACTCATTTGTAAAGCACTTTCTAAGTTTTAATATAATTTTATTTGTAAAAGAATATTCATATTTCCTCAAATCCATATATAATAATGAGACTGGTTTTAGGTTTAACGTATTCAGAAATGAATATAAAATGTAAGTTTTAATAATTTCGTACCAATGGTCTATGCTCTAAAAACAATAAATTGTTAGCGATTTTCAGGCTAACAGCCTTTCTTTTCATTTTCATCAACTTATCATGAGATAGAATTGAAATCAAATTAGTCATAGATTTCAAGAAACTGTGATGTTAAGGGACTAGCTAATGCGAGTTACAAATACAAGTTTGTTACTACTTACAGTCCGACCTGTGCCGAAATGAAATTAACTATTTGACGATATGTTAATAAACTCTTGAATGTGAATAAAATCTTAATATGTTAATAAACTCTTGGGTTAAAAAATAAATGATGTCAATAAGCATGGAAGAGTACTTACAAGTAATAGTGCGACTAGTAATATTTATGAAGATATTTAATCGATACCACAACAGGGAAGGAATTGAAACTGATTAATCCGCTATTTAATTGATTATTTTACTTCAATTTATCAGTAAAATTAGCAGGGGAAACGTGTGATATTAATATTTTTAACGCTTGATCTTCCCGTGAGATACATTAATTGCACGAAGCTAGTCTCTACCAACATAAAATACGAAAGGCATTGATTCAAAATCAATGCTCACGGCAAAATTCGAGCAACTGCAAAAACTAACATTCGACACCAACAAAAACGTATTGAATACTGATAACTTAAATATGAGAATCAACGCAACTCGTTTCTGTTTGTTCTTTATTTTCAAGGAATTCTGGTTGCAGGATTCCCAAAAAAATTTAAGCACTCAGTTTGCATTAATACATACCAGTGAAAACTAAGGAATCTTAAGTGCGAGTAAATGATCATTTGTTTGTAATTCCAAAAACAGAATTTGATTTTTTTGGACTTTCTTGAGCCAATTTTCATTTACCCAACTCGACCTGGATCAGGCCTCACGCAGTTGTGTATTAAGTGAACTAAATACACTATCATAGATTGTTATGAGGGGTGTCGCAGGTTAAACATAGTGTCATTAGTGGTTTTTCATGTGACCAATAAATTCATAAGCAGCACTGCTGCGAGTAAATTTATTATGTCTCTTTACAATTATTATGGCAGATGTGGCATTTGCCTACATTACCTAATTTCCAATGAGCCCAGAAATCGAAAGAAACGACGCAGTCTTCGGCTATGTGAAATGTGTCATTCAGTACAAACCAGTTTCGATTTTGATTAAAAAGCAAATATTTGATTGTTATTTCGTCTGTTCTCAAAGGCTGCAGCGCGTACCGACTGAAATGTCATACTCAGTGTTTCACTGCTTATGACACAGTTAACATCATCCGACATCATGGTTCGAAGAAAGAGGCTGGCCTGCCCTTCAATACTTCACGTATTGCGTTCTCAAACTTTTTGGGTATTCTTGTTAGTTACGAACTGCTGTAAGTATGCGAGTACTGAAGTGTTTAATTGAGTAATATATACTGTACGTTAATGCAGTATGAATGACGGCTGTTTTGTTAAAATATTTAATTTGCTGCAGTGATGTAAAGAGTATTATATTTGTTGTTGGAAAACCATTTCACGTGCTTTTGCTTCGTGTGCAGGTCACTAGATAACAATATTCTTTCAAGAATAAAACGGATTAAATATTTGCGATACATAATACTGATATTAAATACTAATGTCTTTCAGATCATAATCGCTTTTCAGTAACGAAACGTGTGGTGAGAATACGGATAAGGCAAAACCTAATTCGTAGTGAATACGTGGTGACGCCAAGACTCAACTTTTTGTTCATTATCACATAAAGGTAACAGCATGTGTAATAGGATTAAGTTTTCTCAGAAGCGTGTGACGCCCTTCAAACACAAACAATCGAAAGGGCGTGGTTAGGCGCTGTTTCGGGCACTGTAGGGCGTGAGGCGAGGCGACGCGACGCGGCGCGGCGCGGCAGCGCAAGCGGGCGTGAGCCTGGCCGGAGGCGCGGCGCGGCCGGGCGGGGAGCCGGGGGCAGAGGCGGTGACGGGGGCGTGGCGGCGCGCGGAGAATAGCGGGGAGGAGGAGGGGGAGCCCGCAAGCAGCATCCGCAGCGTGCGGTGCAGCCCACGGGCTTTGCTCTTCACTCAGCGGACACCGTTGTGTACCTTGCAAATTAAGTTTACCAGACGCAATGGGCGAAGTGCTCGCCTCCGCCGCGTCGCACGCCGCCGCCGCCGGCTCCTCCATGCCGCTGTGCGGTGGGCGCGACGCGGTCGCAGCGGGATGAACAGGAGCCGGGAGAACGCTGCGGCTGGGCAGAGCGGGGCGGGGTGGGACGGAGTGGGGCTGGGCGTGGCCGACTGACGCGGGGCGGGGCGGGGAAGGGCGAGGTGCGGGCGGGGAAGGGCGGGGTGGTGTGTGGCGGGTGGCGGGCGGGAGGGTGGGGAGGGTAGTGACGGGCGGAACGGAGCGGGGTGGGGTGGAGCGCGGCGGCCGGACAGAGTGGAAAGGGAGGGGCGGGAGCAGAGAAGAGGGGCCGAGAGAAGCGGAGGGGTGCGTCGTCGCGGGGGGCACGGCGCCGGCGCGTCGCGACGTGGGTGACGCCAAGCGGCGACGGCTGGCGCGGAGACGACGACGTGGGACGCGGCGCCGGCTGAAGCTGGTGGGAATGCGGACGGGTGGCGAGGGACGGATGACGGCGGACAGAGGCAAAGGTGGAAAACCAAGTGAAGACGGGAAGCGAATGAAGTGATGGTGGCGGATGCACGTGTGACAAGACTCACCATGAGGGAGCGAACCGGATGCAAGGGGTAGTAGAGCTGGGGTGCGGATTGTCTGTGTGTGTGCATACGTGCGTGCGCGTATCCGTGCGATGGCGCTTTGGCGCGTTTGTGGGAGTTGATGAAATTGGCAGGATGCAGATGAAGGGCAGTGTTTGGATGTGGATGGCGGAGGGACAGTGGGAGAAGAAGTGTCGACGATCAGTCGGGGAAGAAAACGAAGGGTGAGGAGCGGTGAGTAGTTCGGAACGTGGTAAATGGCAGTGAGAGATAGCAACAATAAGGAGCTGACGAAGAAAGTAGGAGATGAATGGAAAGAACGTGGATGATTAGCAGTGGAGAGAAGTTGGCGGGGTAGAAGGTTCGGGAGAGTTTCTAAGGATGGGACAGTGAGCACGGGTCGGAGAGAACTGGTCGGCGAGGAGGATCGGCGAGGACGGATCGGCGAGGACGGGTCGGCGAGGACGGGTCGGCGAGGACGGGTCGGCGAGGACGGGTCGGCGAGGACGGGTCGGCGAGGACGGGTCGGCGAGGACGGGTCGGCGAGGACGGGTCGGCGAGGACGGGTCGGCGAGGGACGGGTCGGCGAGGACGGGTCGGCGAGGACGGGTCGGCGAGGACGGGTCGGCGAGGACGGGTCGGCCGAGGACGGGTCGGCGAGACGGGTCGGCGAGGACGGGTCGGTGAGGACGGGTCAGTAAGGATGGGTTTGTAACGCCAGCAACGGTTATGGTGGATTGGTGAGCGCGGGTCGGTAAGGATACGTCAATGGCGGATCGAGGACAGGACGATGAGAGTGGAGCGACAAGAACAGGCCGGTGAGGACGACCGGCGGGACAAGACGGTGACGGCGGTCAATGAGTACGGAGTCAGTGAGGGCAGGGCATGGATGGTTTGTCACCAAAGGTCGGACGATGGTGCCAGCGCTAGGTTCTCGCCGGACTCTCCCGCAGCGCGGGACGGCGCGGCGGCGCGACCATGGGCGCGTGCGCAGGCGAGGGAGGCGACCAAAGCGGACGCAGGGCTGCCTCCAACGCGAGGAGCGGGGCCAGCGGGGACGTACCAGCGCTTGGTGGATCGTAAGAGCGCGATGGGTCGTGGCGAAGGGTGGCAGGCGGATGGTCGTTGGAGGGTATGAAGTCTCGTGATGGTGCGGTGGATGTGGGGATGGAACCTGACAGAAATCCCGTATTATTAAAACGAAACATCGGGACACAACACAAACTTGTGATTGAGGGGGGATCTCGTATGAGACATATACCTTTATTCCGAATACTTAATGAACACAGAAATAATTTGCTCTTTTCTGTGCCATTAAAATTTTGCATGTGATAGACATTTACTGACAATTAGAAACTAAGAGTAATTATTTAAAAAAAAGTTTTTAACAGACTTTGAAACATAAATACCGAATTGCCATTCCACATTGCCTTTCGAACAATCAGTAGTTTTCTTCTGTAAATAGGAACTGCGCCTTTCAATTTCACTGAAAACACCACTTTGTCTCTGGTATTTTGTTGCTTTTTTAAATTAAAATAAAATCTTATTAACTTGCCCCGCAATTATTCCGAATACGAACCTAACAATCACCACACAAACATGCGAACGAAAAGGAAAGCCGTAAACCAAACGAACAAATCATCAAATGAACCTTGTGAGCTTGGATAACAGTTCATCGGGAAATTCAAAGTAACGGATTCAAAATAACCCTACATGTCATCAGGAAATATCACACTTTTTTGTGTTTGTATACAACCCGGGGCCTTTTAGCGTCCCGAAATGATTTGTCGGACACTGGGACAAAGGTCAAAAATCTGGGATTGTCCTGGGAAAACCAGGGCGTATGGAATCCCTATGACAGTTGGCGTCTCAATGCCCCTGATCGTGACGGAGCGTAAGCCGTACAAGGGAGTATTACGTCTTCAACCGGTTTGTCGCGTTGTGAATGAAGTTTAACGCGCCATTAAACGTGACAGATCTTCAGAGAGAGTAGCAACATGGTATGAAACTATGAAACACCAAAACTATTAGGCTGCTGTTCGAGTGTGGAAGGAGCGTTACGGAGCGGAAGAGGGAGTTAGGTGGGCAGGAAAGCGAAATGGTGCGTAAGGAAGAGTGATTAACCATAAACCAGGTGGAGCAACAAACCAAGACGTCAAGTGGTGGGGACTTGAAAAGGAAACGCGAGTGGCAGAGCGTTACATTGTTTGAAGGAGTATGTGATAAATATTGTGGATTGGAATATTTCGATTCGACCCGACAGCGACAGGGAAGATTTGTGATTGGTCAAATCGGATCTTCTGTGTGGAAACAGTTCAAGTGATGTACAGTGTAATAAACAGTGGCGGATCCAGGAGGCAGGCCCATGGGGGCCATGCCAATGATCGGCTGGATCCACCCCTGATAATGAAGGCCTGCAACTTAGATGTTGAAACAATGAAAGTCACGCCAACGAATTCACGAAGATGCTACAATTTCGCCATTTAACATTCAGTATTCTTAGAACATTTCCAATATCGCACACTAACATGAATATGGAGTTCATACTGCGAGTGAATAAGATTCGTAACAAAAGAGGAAATATCCACTTGGAAAACTAGCGAACTCAAGCAGCCCGCTCTTTCACTGGTAGAGTAGGGATTCCCAACTCTTGCGACGATACTTTCTAGAATAATAATTTGCTTCATCAACATTTTTTTTCTCGCCTGCTACGTACTAAGGTAGTAAAGAGAAAGTATTGTAATGACAGAGGAGAAAGTGGCGATTATCGTCAGCAAAGCTCCTATTGTGGGGCTCCGAATATTGAAAAACAAGGATATATCTTGTTTCTGCAGGTACTAAATTATTTTCTCGAAAATAGTAGTCAGAATGCACGTTTTGAGGATTCTTGATACCAAAAACTGGTTTAGCGCAAAACGTCCGTCCGTCCGTCCGTCTGTTAGATTCTTCGTCTGTGGTCAACGATAGCGCCAAAACTGTTCACATCATTTTCTCCAAATTGATATCCACTAGCGATGTGTCCGAACTCGAGACATTGCGAATTTCAAAGAGATATTTAGATGTTGGTACTTTAAATAAAGCTTCTAAAAATTCAAAAAATGTCCAAAATTGCAAAAGATCAAAATTTTTTCGGTGTGTTCCTACAACTACAATATTGAAGATCAGAGATTTTTTCCTTAATGACATCTGTTCTTTAAAGACAGACCCTTAAATTAGGTCAGGTAAAATGCTTCAATAATATGAGTATTTTTCGCGTAATTCTTGCTTGAATTGAAGGCAAATTAAAGAAAACTTTTCTCATAACCTGTTTAATTTTTAATTTTTTAGAACAGTACAAGTTTCATTTTCGCTAAACTCTTTGTATTTAGAAAATTAAAAATAATACAAGAGTGTATGAAAGGTACTACCACCCCTAGTTCTCTCTTAATATATGACATTCAAATAATCATAACACAAAGAATTGCACGTACATGACTTTAGGATAACAATTTCTCATACCAATATTTTCGTAAATAGTAACAAGAACACATTGTTAAAATGTGAGTTTTCTACACTTTTTTGCATATCTTAACGCTGAAGATAACGAAATAAGAGAAGCGACATCTTAATTTATTATTAAATTGTTTTGTAGCTTTATATGAGAAATAATTATTCACTTCGTTAATATCTTTCGTGATCAATGAAATCGTGATCTTCATTATACCGATCAGCCATCGGTCCATATTCGGCAATTGGCTCAAAGACGACCTCATAATCATCATTGACTCCCTTTTAAATTTCAACTATCCCCAAGCTCTAGAACTCGTGTGTAAGGGTGAGTATATGAACGAAGAGGAAGGAAAGATCGCGCTCTGCGTGGCCCGTTTGCGAGGGTTCTGCTTCGGCATTCGCTTGATACTGGTGGGAGAAATCAGTGAAAACTACTGATTAGAGCAGCCGGTCGCTCGAATTCTTCTCCAGCCAGCGGCTGAATTCGACTATGCTACCTATCCTGTGTCGAAAATCCACCTTCGTCACGAATTAAACACTAGGATTTCCCCGTTAGAGTCCCTGCAGTGGCAACAGCTGTTTCAGCCCCAGTTTGAAAGTCTGGTGATATTGGGGGGATTGAGTGATAGAACTGTGATGGTGTGCTCGTGATTCAGAAGGCACAATGGTCGTATGATGGGGAGAAAATCATCAGTGTTTAAACCCGTCAAGAACAGACTTTCAAAGTCCCCTCCACGTTTTCATTAATAAAATTTCACTTTCTTGTGTATCACAATCTTTCACAAATACAACTTCTAAGCCGTCATTAGGCCCACTGGCTCAACCGTATTCTCAGTGGACTTACTTTTAAAATGCACAAATTTAAACGCAGTTTACAGAATTAATTTCAATTGTCAAGATTTAAGTTGATGACAATTGAAAACAATTTGGAAAAGCGATTGCGTTAAGAGCAAAATCTGTAACTTCAATGATGATATCGCCATTTCATTAAAATCTCGAGATCGATTTTCTCGGAGCTCTAATTCTCTCTGTGGTACATAAACTAAAAGTGAAAACGCCATAAAGAGTTGTACCAGGACGGAATATTTAGTGATCGCATGTCACTTTCAAAACGTTTTCAGTAATATTGTAAAAGTCGTACTGTATCACCGTACTGCAGATACAATTACACACGTCTGTACCATCGTTCCACTAACGTACGTATCCAGCGTATTACCACCGTTCTACCACAGAAATGAATATTTTTCCATTATAATATTTACAATTGAATATCAGCTTTCAAACAATCCTCTTGGAGGAAGCAAACACTTTTGGAGAACCCAGAATGAAACAGGAAAAAGAAACAGTCGTTGAATGCTAATTAAAGCCAAAGCAAGTATGAGTGTAAGTGTGAATTGTTTAATTATTACGAATGCACAGTACTTGAAACATCCGGACACATTGTTACACCAATGATATTTAAACTACTGGTGCTAAAACAACACGTACTTAATTTTTGTTATTTAAAGTCGCATCAACAACTAGGTTATTAGCGACCACAATTGGATTAACGTTATGGTAAGATGAAACGATATGGTGATGACAGGGGGTGAAAGGACGAACACATAAAACCAGGCCCGACACGGGACCAAACCCTCGCGCCGTAATCACGACCCTCGCGCCGTGATCCGCGACCCCTCGGTCCGTGATCACTACGGCACTACTGGCTTAGCGAACTCGGCCACGGGGCCGACAGCACGTACTTTCTCGCCATCCTTTCATGCAAAATTGAGCGAAAAGTACTCAAACGTTTGAAAAATTACACATGACCTTATTTCAAAATCTGTCTTTAAGTAGCCGATTTCATTAAGTAGCCATCTTTAATATCTTAGTTGCAGGAAGATGACGAAAAAAGTTGATCTTTTGCAATTTTCGAGAAATCAGCGTTTTAAACGAGCATGAGACCTGCACCATTTCCTTAAACGTCATTCACACTGACAATTAACAAAGTTTAAAAAGAAGCATTGGAGCTTTTTTTTTATTTCGAAAATGTCCCAGGAGCTTCATGTGAAGTATCCCCCCACAATCAAAATATCGGTTTCAAATTCAAGGGGCCACGGCATACCAGCCAGAACGATTGGGGGATATCAATTTTGGAGGCCACCGGCTGAACGGTTTAGCAGCTAGCGTTGTTCACAGACGGACAGACGGACGGACGGACGGCCAGACAGACGGACGGACGGCCAGACAGACGGACGGACGAACATACAGACGGACGGACGAACATACAGACGGACGGACGAACAGATGGACGGACGGACAGACGGACGGACGAACATACAGACAGATGGACGGACGGACGGACGGACGAACAGACAGACGGACGGACGGACAGATGGACGGACGGACGAACAGACGGGCGGACGAACAGACGGGCGGACGAACAGACGGACGGACGAACAGACGGACGGACGAACAGACGGACGGACGAACAGACGGACGTTTTGTCGTCACTCGATTTTTCGGTATTAAGGACCCACAAACATGAATTTTTGCTGCATCACGTGATAAAGAGGATTTTTCAGCAACTGGATTTATCCACTTTATCGTTACGAGGGCCCTGTTTTTAGAGTTTTTCTGACGAAAATTCGCTTTTTTTTCGCACAGCATTACCTAACTTTCTCTTTACTTCTTAAGAAGTAGCGAGAAAGTGAAAATATATAGGAAATGCTAATAAGAAATGAAAGGAAATCATAAGAAATTAAAAAGATAATAAACCAGTAGAAACGACTAATGTTTGTCTGATATTAGCAGCTTTTTAAATAAAAAATAGAAAATATATTTCACAGTAAAATTGATATTTTTTGAAAAGAGAATACTGAGTACGGAGTCTAAAAACCTTTTTGAGGAAAAAACACCTTTTCAGGTTGCATTTCCAACACCGAAGCACTCATAACAGAAACATTATTTCACATGTCATTATAAAATTATCTGATAGTTTATTAGCTGCTATTACCCCAGTTTACAAAAATGAAATTGAACATAATGTTCAGTAAAAATTGAACTGGATGAAGATGTAGAAATGCAATCTATTTTGTAATTTTGAGTATGCAAGAAAAACATGAGCTCAATCCCAGTGTAAAATTTAGATAAATAAACTGGTTTCAGCATTGATTGACGAAATGGGGAACTCCCGGCTAATTTACGTGAGTTCACTTCCCTTGAACGTCTTCTAGTGCCCCTGAGTCAGAAGAAGGCTGAAAACAGGGGAACCCGGTAACACTAATACACTGACCAATTACGAAGATAGTCACAATTATTTGATGATACGACTCATTTATGCGTATCGATTTTTTGTACATATTGTGTATATTGTTAGTTTACATACGGTTGAATTTTTTATGTGCTTATACCCAGACCTTTACGCAGATGAAATATCAACAGTTTTACAGAATACAAATACGATAGATTTTCAAGAATAAAAAGATACTCATGGAATGGAGAATGGAAAATGGAAAATGGAAAATGGATACAATGGAAAATGAACAATATGTCGAATATTTGATCAGGCATTCTCATGTAGAAATAGAAAGTGCAACACACTTCTATTTTTTGTATTAAGAGAATTCATTTCTAACTTTTTAAAATTTTTTTGTTGCATAAATCATTCGGGGTCCATTAATAATAAAAATAATAGGGATTAATAAATAGAGTTATTTTTAATTTATAATAAATAGAGGCCAATAAATAGAGTGATTTTTGCTAGCTCATTTTCAACTAAAGAATATCAAAATGAATACAAATCTAAATTTGCCGATAAACGATTGCAAACTATTACTGAATATTGATGAGCACATGAAATCAGAACGGATATCCATGATGCTGTCGTAGGTGCAATGGAAAGGTAAAATAACCAGTGATATCATGTTGTTTTTATTACATGTAAGCATCTCTTCAACGATAATTTAATAACAAAAATATCAGTCAGCGCTAATTTCGTAATTAACTAGTTCGTCGGAAACGTTGGCCTGAAGACGGGAATTTCAACACTAACACTGAAGCAACTTCAATTCAATTCACTTCAATTCGGAGCTCAACGAACCGACCTTTTACTCCGAGCATCTTCCTATCGTCCCCTCTCCACTCACCAACACGCGCCCGCTCACCCGCCTTCCCCCTTCTCCCGTCGCAGCGGCCTCGGAACGCTCTGGGCGGGAGGCGATGGTGGCCGTCATCACCGTAATGGCACGGGGGGCCCGGCCCCGCTCCGCTCCGCGCCGCTCCTGTCCTCGCCGCTTTGCTCCGCTCCACTCCGCTCCGCTCCGTTCCGTTCCGCTCCGCTCGCAAAGTCTCCGGAGAAATCCGCGCCTAATGCTGCGGCAAGCTCTGCCATTGTGTCGGAATCAGCGCGATTGCCCCAACGCACCGCCGCAGCGCGGCGCCGGGATGCACCTGATTAGCAACGCGCTCGGGGCGCTGGGGGCACTCCGGCGCGGCGCGCGCCTCCGGAGGGCGTGGTCGGGCGGGACGGGCGGCAGAGGTGGAGCGGGCTGAATCAGGGGAGGAAGGGACGGGATGGGATGGGACGGGATGGGACGGGATGGGACGGGATGGGACGGGATGGGACGGGATGGGACGGGATGAGACGGGATGAGACGGAATGGGACGGAATGGGACGGGATGGGACGGGATGGGACGCGATGAGACGGGGCGGAGCCGGACAGCCGGAGTAGGTTGGACGGGGTGAGACAAGGAGGGACAGGTTGTGGTGGGATGGGGCAGTGCGAGGGGAGGGGTAGGACAGCCGGAGAAGACCCGGCGGGGTGTGACAGGGAGGGACCGTGCGGGGCGGAGCACCATGGGATAGGGGGTGGTGCACCATGGGATGGGGGCGCCATGGGGTCAAGGTGGGTCGGGGTGGGGCGGGGTGGGGCGGGGTGAGGTGAGGTGGGGCAGGGTAGGGTGGGGTTGGGCGGGGTAGGCCGGGGTAGGGCGAGGTTGGGCGGGACGGGACAGGACAGGGCGGGGCGGGGCGTAGGAGGACGTAGAAATTTGAGCGGGCTGAGAAACAGAGTCAGCAGAACGGGGCGGGACGGGACTTGACGGGGAGGGGAGGGAAGGGGCGGGGCGGCGGGGAAGGACGAAGGGAAAAGAGGGGCTGGAATGAAGCAGGGGCGGGTGGGACGGGGACAGGGAAGATCAGAGTAGGGCGGGCTTGGGGAAGAACGAGGCGAGGCGGAGCGGGAATTGGGCGGGGCGGAGAGGGTGTCAGGCGGAGCCATAAAGGTTGCAGATGCGGTACGGAGACAGGGAAAGCGGGAGGGAGAATGGGTGGGGAGGGGGTATGAAGGAGAGGGAAGGGTGGAGGGTGAGAGGGGCGAGTAGGAAGGAAGTTACAGAGAAGCGGGGATGGGGGCGGGAAGGAGTAGGAAAAGGGGAAGGAGGGGGGGCGGGGAAAGGGAGGGTGTGTGATGGGTGCGCTCCTCTTCGGACGCTCTGCTCACAGCGAGCCAATGAGGCGAGAAAGTTGCGTTCAGTTCACTTACTCAACAAATAAGAGAATCGTTGAAATAAGGAACAAAGAAGAGGAAGAGGAATTTAAAATATAAGGAAGAAAGGAAGCGGGGAGGTGACCAAGCAAGGAAATAAAAAAAAGAAGTAAAATTGGTAGACGTGGTGCAATACAGAAAAGTGAGATGATGGAAGAAAATATGGGTATTACATAAAGTGGATTCCTATAAAATATTCATTAAGATTTTTAAAATATGTACCTACTAATTACAGATTTAAAAATGGAGGTGCACAAACATCAGAAAGCACTAAACACACGAGGAAGAAGATTAAGGAGCGGAATATAAAACGGACCATGTTGTTAGATCATGACGCCAAAAAGTGAGGAAGAAATACGAAAGTGTGATGATCATGGGAAGGGAAGGAGAGGGGAGATACAAAAAAAAGGAAACTTTAAATCAATGTGAATGAAACGATGGGTGATTACCATTCGATGTAGGACGTTTCTAGAACAAACGAGATAACGATTTAACCCAACAGGTAATGTCTGTCAGAGATTTTAGATTTGTCATGTTTTGAAATGTTGGTCACAATTATTTGTCTGTCGTGATCGCTTAGTTCATCGTAGCTAAAACGGGTTGGTGAAACTTAATTTAGTTACACAAAAAAACTCTATCGGAATAGTTTGACGAAATTTTAATATAAAACATTGCAACTATCTTGATATATGAATAAACAAAAGAAATGATGTTGGTCTAACACACACTTTCTATTCGTAAATAAAGAAAACGGGTAAGACAAGACGAATACGGTCGAATTCGAGGTCCAAATAGACGTCCAATGAGTATGAACAAACGTCTCTAGAAACGTCTAAGGAATATGACAGATTTTTACGCCATTTCAATACAAAATTATTTAGTTCTGAAAGCTGTGATATTTTTATTCGTCTGAGACCTGGGCCATTAATCCAATCCTTCAACAAAAATTATTAATGATTTGAAGAACATACACAGAAATATGCATCGACAGAATGAAGGCTAGATACTAGATTTTAAAAGGGTACAAAAAAGTTATTTTTTCTCACTGACTGAAATTGAAAATGAAGTTCTTTTAGTTTCCATTTTATGTGAGAGATGAAACATTAAATGTTCCTTAAACTGAGATTAAAAGTCATTTTATTAATTGTCCTTCAATTATTACGATTTTTCTTTAACGCAATATTTGAATTATTTTTCTAACGCATACTTCGTGGTATATATGTTGTGATTCGCAATATTGGACAGTTTTCACTTTCCTTTTTCCATCACGCAATATTAACGTTGCTTCTGCATTATTAATGAAGTACATCAAGAATAAAGATATGACATGTGTTTTACATCCCAACGTATATTCATCCTTTACGTGTCAGCACACACTGAATTACGCGCACGGGCAGGCCTTGCCGTTTTTGTTATCATTTAACCTACATTTAAAGAACCACTTTATTAGAAAGTTGCATTCACGAAACTTTAATGACATGGAAAAAACGCAACCTCTCTCACGCGAAATATTACATACGAACTAATTAAGTATTAACGCTGCATTATGCATTTTGAAACGAATAATTCTTTACATTAGAATAATGTAACGATGCAAAAAAAGACAATGAAGCACATGCATGGTAGGCAGAAAACGTAGACACAACGTCAAGTCCAACGACTATGTGTCTGTGATTTATGAATAACAAGATTACTGCTGGAGCACCGTTTCACATCCTGGCAACGCAATGTGCTGTCGGACTACACGGCACGTACAGTTATTGTCTCACGTGCATACGTACGCCATGCGATCAGGTAGACTTCCCGCTCGACGGCCGGCTTCCGGGAAACTGTCAGACGTAATTCATGTTATACGAGCGGTTTAGCACGCGTTTTTCTCCAACGTCACGCAGAGAATCAAACAATGCCACCGCATTACGATTTCACGCTGCTACTTGCTGCACCATTAAACTTCGTCTCTCCGGTACACGCCGTGATGCGCACAATAGACAGGCGCTCGCGGAATATCGTGCAATCCAGGGGTAGCAAAAATGCGATAGCTCAACGACAACATTGATTTCTCTGCAACAACACTGGTGGCAGGTCCTAGGGTTCGAGTACGCACGGTGCCGGTTTTTCGACACTAACCACGTAGCTGGTTCGACTGTCCAGACGGGAATTCTTACGATCGGATGCTCTGATGGGTGGTTTTTCGTGTTGTTGTTTTTTTCGATCAATACCTGGAGAATGCCTGAGCAATACTAAAAAACGTACCGCGCGTGATCTTTCCTTCCATATTTTTGGAACACCGCTACTTATCGGGATACATCGTTCACTACTCCTTACGAGACTAAAAATCTCAGAGTAGTTGATGCGCCCATAAACAATACTCCCAATCACTCACCCCCAGGGGTATCTCGTCACCTAGAATTTCGAATTTGAAAATGACGAAAAAATAACTTAACTGGAATTCATTCATACTTGTAATCTAAATTTTGGGTGAGAGTTCTGAATTTATCTCCTGGATGGAATTAATTAGTAAACGTATGTTTGATGTAATGGAATATTTCTTGAGGTTTCGTCACTCCAGTGAATGATATAAAATATACAAATTCAGTCCTAAATTGAAGCTGAAAATTATTTGGTATTTTCTATGCTGATGAAGCTTCAATAAAAGGCCGAGACATCGACTTTTATTAGGTAGTTTCTCTGATTCAATGGACGAATATAAAGTCAAGAAATATTCCATTACTAATGTACAGAGTGTCGCGACAAAAAACTTATGCAAATTCTTGTAGTTAGTTGAGTAAGATTGGTTCAAATCGGTTTCTCATAGAAAATTTACGTTAACGAGATAACACCACTGCGTTGCTACTTCCAGTCGTGCGATTCATATACACTACTAGGAAAACCTGGCAGACGTTGTTCTGCCCTTCATCTCCCTCTTTCGCCTTTCTCACTGTCTCATTCTTCCCCCTTCACCCTGTCGCTGTCTCTGCCGCTCTCTGTCCCACTCATTCACATTTAATTGCAGATTCTGCACGTCTCTGCGCAGGTGAGGCAACATCGGGAAGCGCCGGACCAGCAAATATGTAAAAAATGTTCAAGAAAGTTTCATCCTGAAGATTACGGTGTGAGAAACGTTTCTTTGAGGTAGTATTTAAGGCCTTAGAACGCATTGTTTAGGAGTTATTTAACGATATAAATTCAAAATCCTACCAAATGTGTTGCGGGTTGCATTTGACGTAAGTATTTAGTTTTATTCAAAAGCGCCATATAGTGGAGTTACAACAGATTTAACAGCACATAAACCTTCTCGGTGAAAAAACATGTAGAAGTGCCAACTTTCATGGACATTGGTCTTATGGTGTAGGAGTTTAACTCACATACACACACACAAACACACACACAAACACACACACACACACACACACACACACACACATATATATATATATATATATATATATATATATATAGAGAGAGAGAGAGAGAGAGAGAGAGAGAGACATATAGACAAAGGAGACTGCAGGTGCGGTGCATGGAGGGTTGGACGAGAGAGTAAAGTGAGCAGCGATAAACCATGCGCAGTGGGCGCACGATTTTGCTGCTTCGAGTCGCAAAGTTTCTCCTCGTCCTCTAGGGAAACGAAACTCATCGCTGTCGGCTTCACTCCTCTCTCTTTCTCCTCAACGCGGTGCAGATGCTGCATGTGTCTCGGTGCAATGCTACGTCTTTCAATTCCGCCCCCAGAAGCAACAAGAAGCCTCCATGTTAAGGCGGCTCCACATATTCCGCATTCGGCGAGAGACTGTTCACTGAATCCCGAGTGGGGTGGATGGGTCGCTTGCTATTTCTCGGGCGACGAACGTTCGGTGCTCGCCCTACCTACCGCGTGTCGGTCTTCGGTACACATCAAAGTAAGCGAACATTCGCCAAGAACATAAGCTGCTCGCATGTGGACTAGTAATAGATCGCTACTCGGCGAATGCCGAATGTGTGCAGCCGGCTTTGTACCGTGAAGCCAGAATAGTAATTCACTCCTGTAGGTATGACGAAACCCCCAAAACAAGGATTTGTCCCAATAGAATTCTTTCAGCAAATTCTAGGAAGATGCGACTCAAATGATGTCAGTTATTTCGATTTGACGGGAAGATCTGAATAAACTATTAATTACCTCTTTACATGCTTCAAAACGCCCAAAAATGTGATTTTTTCGAAAATTCTCTTAGAATGTTCTAGAAGGATCCGTCAAAATGGGCAGTTCCGTACCAAACGAACGAACTACTCGTAGTACATTAATTTACGACACATTGCCAGATCATATAAAACTAATAAAATCCATATGCATGTTTAAGTGTCTCAGCATCAAAAAGGAAATTAATATTGATTTTAAACAATTATGTTTAGTGCATTATTTACCATTTCTACTGTATAATTCTAAAAGAATTTATATGCTTGTAACAAGTACTGTACCTCAGCTTCTGGGTCTAAGACTTCCATCTTTATCACGTCGTTCGTGCAGTTTCCCTGATTCTTTGAGGAAACACTGAGATGTCTTCTTGTTTTTCTTGGGAACATAAACGAAGCTTTACTGTAAGTGCACGTTTTCTTGAGCCAGTGGGAAACATAGTTATTCAAATAATCGTTCTCCATGTTCTCGCGCCAGGAAGTTTATTCCTTCACACAGTGGGGAATGATACGGGATAATAGCCAAAATATATAGCTCAATTTCTTTGCAAATACTTTTTTATTACATGGGAGTCAATATTTTCTTATCAATTCTTGCCAAAAACGTACGTTTCTACGTGCATTCATAATTTAAGAATCAAGATTCTCTCACTGACACACTCATTCATTCACTCACAAGCTCCTTCACACATTCCCACACTCACACACTGGCACACTCATCACTCACTCACACACGCACACTTTCACTCACTCGCTCGCTCAGTCACTCGCCCACTCATTCACTTACCCATTCACCCATTCACTCACTCATTCCCTCACTCATTCCCTCACTCATTCCCTCACTCATTCCCTCACTCATTCCCTCACTCATTCCCTCACTCATTCCCTCACTCATTCCCTCACTCATTCCCTCACTCATTCCCTCACTCATTCCCTCACTCATTCCCTCACTCATTCCCTCACTCATTCCCTCACTCATTCCCTCACTCATTCCCTCACTCATTCCCTCACTCATTCCCTCACTCAGTCATTCATTTACTCATTCACTCACTAACTCATTCACTCACTCATCCGCCCCTTCACCCGCTCGCTCACTGAACCGCTCACCAGTCCGCTCGGCGCCTTCCTCGCCGCCCAGACGCCTGCTCACTCGCCTGCTCACTCGCTCGCCTACGCGCTCGACCACTCACGCGCCCTCGCATTCACTCACATATCTGCGCGGCCGTACGCACTAACACATGAACACACGAAACACGCTGACTCTCTCTCTCTCTCTCTTTCATTCTCTCTCTATCTCTCTTCCACCCCGTCTCATTAATCTACCCGCCAGCTCGGTCGCCCGCTCGCACACCCACCTACCCCAACCCCGCCCCTACACCCGGTCTCACAGACCGGATCCTGGCACCTCCCCCTCCATTGTTCCGCACATGAAGACTAGAAATGGGAGAGGACGCTTTCATTGTCGGTATTCAATGAAAGACGTTGCGACTTACGTCATGTTCCTTCTTATGACATTCAATCGATGCGCGCCTTGCTAACGAGAGATACGTAGTATGATCCCCCATATCTTTCCGATAGAGTCAGTAATGGACCACGTGAACCCCTAATGGATGTGGGAGTATCATATCAATTTACGCTTAGCTTTTGACATTCAAGAGGAACATGTAACCATTTATCATTGTTCAACTGGTAATGCAATTCCCAGAGCACACTCTCTGTTACACACGCACGCGTATGGTTCATATTTATATTGGTCGTTATTTTGACGAAGACATCTCCTTGTCATTATTTATCCTACCGCATAGGTTTTTTTAGAGTATTACTGTTCTATTTTTTAACTGACGACGAGAGCGTAGGTAAATGTGGTATATTCAGAGCTCATTTTAAAATTGTATTTATTGTTTTTCATTCATATATAATATTTTTAAAATAAAAAATGTTCCGTCAAAGTTAATACTGCACAGTGTTTTTACTTTATGTACGACTGACGATGATCTGACTATCAGTGTCGCTAATTCTGTTGAATCAGTGAAAGTGGCCATCGATTTTGTCGTAATCATTTTAGTCGGATCAAGTGGAAGAATTTTATCGTTACTGTGACAGTGAAAGTTAGAGTGAAGGTACATCAACTTATGGTACTGCTTATAGTACACATCCACTCACCTCCACAACTTTAAAGGGATGTTATCATAAGGGATAAGTTTTCGAAACTCTATGCATTCGCTGAAATACTGAACCATCCAGTGTTTGTATACCTTCATTACCAAAAGGAATGCATCGTGAATAAAGGTGCCCCAATAATAATGAAACATTAATTTCACATAATTTATTAGCTTGTCCAATTGTAAATTTGTTGTGGACGTGCGTAGCCTAAAACAAGAGGGGGGGCTTACATTGTAAGTACAGGCTGATAAGAAATGCTGATATTCATAGAGATCTTCAACATAAATCACTATCAACGTGATCAAGAAGTTTGCTAGAGTCCATAAAGAATTACTTTTTATTTTATTTTTTATTTATTTACGTCATAGAGAGTTAAAAACTGTGTGCAACCTGCTACGGGGTGAAGTGAATTTTGGGTAAGTTTTCATAATTCTGTGATACCTACCCCTAAGCCACATACTAGGTGAATTTCGAATATAGAAAGAAATTAGAGCGTTTTCTGGCGAGAATTGTTAACAATAATATTCGCTCTAATGTAATCAAATATATTTTCAAGGGTAAATGAGCTATAGATTAGGGTTCTTATCCCTCATCATGTCCTTCGTGAAGGAATAATACTTCCTGCCGCGACATGGAGAACAATAATTTGAATAACTAGATTTCCCACTGAATTCTAGACGTACACAGATAATGAAGTTACATTTGTCCAGAAACAAAACAAGGGGCCATCTCAGCATTTGCTCAAGTATCAGGGAAACTGAACGAAAAACCTGATCCAGATGGGGGTCATTGACCCAGAAGCCGTGCACAATACTTATTACAGGTTTTTTAGAATTATAGAGTCCAAATGGTAAATAATATATTCTCGGCCACAGGGCCGACAAACAAAACTTTGTACTTAAAACACTGCGAACATTGAACACTAAGTGCGAGTGAACTTACAAAAATTGGAACCAATGTGTGAAAAGTAGGCTTAAACATAGATTTAATGATGATAACAATTTAGTAGCTAATTAGAAAATAATTATGTGTTATGTACTTCATCTTTAATGCACTTTCAAGTGTTAAACAAGTATCCAACGGAAGCTACTCTGTGTGTAGATAAATTTTATTAAAGATGTTAAATAAAACCAACTATTCACGTAAAATGTTCTTTCAAGTGATATGTATTAAAACCCGCATACAACGCGTACAAGCTTACAGTGTATATCTGTACGGATAGTATGCGCAAACTTCACACGTAAATGTTAATTCTTAGGCCAAATAATGTTGTTATCCCACGAAAAGGAAATCGCAAGCTTTTTCGTCGCATGTTGCGAATTCGCTAATTTTCAGTGTTGCTTCTTGGATAAAAAAATAATGAATGACACATTACTTCCTCTAAACTCGGGTTTTTCTAGAAAGAAATATTGTATACCCTTTTGTTCTGTATATCCTCTAGAAATAAATTTTTGTATATCCTTCGGTTTTGTATATCCTTTCGAACATAATTGACAGTGTAATTTCTAAATGACAATCCGCTGATTTCATAGCACTTTCAATTTTCTTTACTTGAAAAGCATAGAACTGCATCTTGATCAGTACTAATACAGCCTCAACAATGATTATTCTAAAAAATTAACAATTAATATTTTATTCAATAATGACAAAGCAATGGAAAAAAACTGCGAAACACTTGAGGATACAAGAAAAATTGCATTATCATTGAACATCAATAAGGAAACTTCGTTATGTGTAAATAATACACTTCACGATAGTATCTAAAGGTCAGGGTTTGGGACAGATTGCTCCATGTTGTATATCTTTCAGCATAACGAAAGTTTTGATTCTGTAGCTCTGCAAATATCGTGTCATAGCAATACATATATTTCAAAATGATTTTTTGTTGTTCAATTTAAAGTAGCATTTATTAGGCTCAAAAGTTCGCTTACCGTCAAATTGACCATGATACGAACATGATCAACGGATGGAAGAGAGTCAGTGAGCCATATAAAGCTAGCAGCGCCCAGAAACCAATCTCACCCAAACCGTTATCCAAAATTTTAGGCTAATTAAATACAATATTCCAGGAATTTTAGGCTCCTCTGGTTTTCCCCAAAATTGTGGGTGCTGCTAGCTTTAGACTAAAGCCAGCAGCGCCCACCAAGAAACAATCTCAAAATCAATTCAAAAATCTGAAACCCTTCTCAAAGTTAAGAATAATTTTAGGCTCTTGGAAAAAAACTATCCCCGCATTCAAATTCCAAAAATCAGGGCTGTACAAAGAGAAACAAATTAACATGAATCTTATGGGCGAATAAACACCAAAATCAAAAAACCTCAGGAAAAATCTGAAACCCTTCTCAAAGTTAAGAATAATTTTAAGGCTCTTGGAAAAAAATTTATCCCCGCGTTTAAATTCCAAAAATCAGGGTTGTACAAAGCGAAACAATTGACATTGGCTCTTACGGGCGAATAAACATCAAATCAAAAAACCTTAGGAAAAATTTTGAAACCCTTCCCCGAGTTTCAGATTTTTGAATTGATTTTGAGATTGATTGTGGGTAGACGCTGCTAGCTTTAGTCTAAAGCTAGCAGCGCTCACGATTTGGGGAAATCCAGAGGAACCTAAATTCGGGAATAGAGCATTTAATTAGCCTACAATTTTGCATATGGTTTGGTTGAGATTGGTTTCTGGGCGATGCTAGCTTTAGATGTCTGAATCAGTGGGAAGTTACGAAAAAATGGATGTTCATTTTATTAATAAAATTAATTAAAAAGCACGAGACAGAACGATATATCATTGTATATTCTGAACACGAAGAAAAGCGGGAGAATTTCTGAACCTTTGGCGAAAACGTTTTGATTTGGTATTCCGCAAATATTCCCATATTGCATTTACCGACAGTATTCTCGTAGTGCCGGCCACAGCTGACATATGCGACTGCAATGTACTAAGGGAGAGGCATTCCGCCAAATAATATTTGCTGTTTACGTGTTATGAAATCAGAACTTTTTTGATATTCTTGGTGTGTACAGAACTATAGTAATACTAAGTTATGTTATTAAAGCAATCGTGGGACTGTTTTTGTTAAAATATTTATTTTTTTTGCAGTGTTATGCGAAAGTATTTTATTTGTTGTTCTTGACCAATGTGCGTGATAATTTTTGCAACAACATTTTATGAGGCTTTGTTTAACAGCAGTGTTGCTTCTACATGCCACTGTTATAAAACTGTGTGTATATATATATATATATATATATATATATATATATATATATATATATATATATATTATCGCGTAAATTCAGTGTAATCGAATTCTAATTGCCTTAATTATTCGAGTTACAAGTGGAAATGATTTTAAATGAAATCTAATCAATGAAAAAATTACCGCGCTTTTCGCAAACAACGAGCAACAAGTTCTGGTTTTCCGTTTCGGACCTGGCATTTTAATTCGCGCTTCGCGTTCTTTCCCTTACGAGAGATACAGGGCAAATTCACAGAATTATCAAGCGACCCAACGCTCAGACCTGTTCTCGCAACCGATACTTTATTGGGAACTTTCTTTTATCAAATGCAATGGCCATTGATGTTCCTTTCGTAGTAAATAAAATTGCTGCGTAACTGGTAGAAACAAGGCAATTTGGAAGCTTAGGAAGGGACAGACGGTAATTTAGAAGTCTGTGACACGCCAGAATTAGTTTAAAAACCTTGCTGTACTTTTCTTATCCATCATACCTCAGTATCTATGGACCAACATACATTCACTATATTTCCAAACAAATGAAGCACTTGTACGTACAACGTTCGTAACATTTTTCGGAATTAACAATACTTCTAAATAATTCCTTCAAAATTGAAATCAATATGTCGAATCATTTATAATGCAAATCATTTAGAATGCTCATCAAAGCAGTTTCATATAATATAGTAATTATAATATTTCTATGCTTTAAACATATGTTTAAATATTGACGCGGAATTATTAATGATATTTAGAGTGCATTATTTAAGTTGATTTTAATGTGATATTACACAATCATTGAAATTTAAAAGTGCACACAATAGCTTACCGTTCATGAAAGGCAAATGCACCTGACCTGTCGGAAGCTACGACCATTGTTCACTGTCCATTACAGAAACCATTACAGACCAATTAATAATTACGATGAAAACATTGAAATGCGACGGATTTTGTAATCTCCGCAACTCATTTGGGCGCACATAGTGCCACGAGAGAGGCAAGCGCCCTTTGGAATATCCTGAATACAAGGCGTGGCGCCATTCGAATCGGCCACAATGGAGGCACCTAACGGGCAGAGGCGAGCGTCTGGCGTGGTGTGGTGTGGCGTGGCGTGGCGTGGCGTGGCGTGGCGTGGCGTGGCGTGGCGTGGCGTGGCGTGGCGTGGCGTGGCGTGGCGTGGCGTGGCGTGGCGTGGCGTGGCGCGCGCGGTGGGAGACCGTGGGGGTGCGAGGAGTGGTGGTATTACTTGCTAAGTTGGCGACTGCCGAGTCCCCGCTGGCCTTAACGGAGCGCCATACAATCGACCTCTCCTCCCACCGCGCGCCCGGCTTCGCTTCGCCTGCCTCCGCCTCCGCCTCCGTTCCCGCCCCCGCCACCACCCTCACCCTCCCCTCGCCCCGCCCCCCAGCCGGCTGCGCCCGCGCTCTAGAGCTCTTCTGCTGTTTTCGTTTCTTCCTTTTTTCCCGTGTCAAGAAGCGCATTATCTTGTGTTCTCATTAAAGGGAAGGCTACTCGCCGTTCCCTGCCAGGCGTGCGGGCAGGCGGGCCAGCCTTGCGCTGCTCTGCGCCACGCTGCAAGTGGGAAAGGGCATGAGCCGGACTGACCCGGGTGGGGTGGGGTGAGGTGAGGTAGGGTGGGTCTTATAGGCGTCGGGTTGGGTTTGAACTGACCTGATCGGTTCTGGCCGGGCAATTTCGTGACAAACCACATCGAGACTAGTCGGGTAGGGATGGGTTGAGCGGGACGGGACGCACCGCAGCTGCGAGGTGAAACGAGGACGGGGGCGAGGGTGGGAATGGACGTAGGGGTGGGGGCCTGGCGAGGGCAGGGGAGGAGACCAGGTCGGGAAAGAGGTTGGCTTGGCGAGGGTGGCATGGCGAGGAATCCCGGAATGCTACGGCTGGTGCGGCAAAGGCGCGGAATGGGGGGGGGGGGAGTCGACAAGGTGGCGGGGAGCGGAATAGTGAGACACGGTGGCAGGATAGGGGCTGTACAGGTAGAAATGTAGAAATGTGGGGAAGAGGGGCAGATGAGGCGTGGGAAGGCCATGAGTGACGGACGGGGTGTGATATAGCGAGCCGGGGTGCGTTGAGGCTGGCGAAGGCATGTACAGAGCAGCTTCCAGCTACGAGGTATGCAAATAGGCTTTCGAGCTCACCTACGTTGACCCTGTTTGCTGATCTCTGCCTATTTTACTACGTGATAATTTTATACTACATAAAGATATTCAGTATAAAAATATATTATCGGACACTGCCAATATGATTTTTAAGGAACAAAACTCAGCTATCGTTTATGAGTTAACAAATGTTTACACACATTGTGAAGGTCGAATTTCAAATATCCATGTGACAATGCCTTTTGTAGATCGGTATCGCTTTATGTATAATATTTAAATGAGCATAGAAAGAGTTAAAAGAAAAGCGCTAATACGAGTACGATGGACTTTCTGCTTTTGAGGAATCATTTCATTCCACGAAGATAAATTTGCTACTACGTAGTTATTAAACGTTTTAACTACTTCATTTCAGAAGACTGAATTATGTTTATTTCCATACCATTGAGTACTACTTCACATGACAGTGAATGCATATCACCACAATTGCCTAAATAATGGTTAATGTTTATAGACATTATCACTAGTTCTGAGAAGAGGTGCAGCAAACCGAAACCGTTTGAAAGGGTCTGCTTAGTAGCACGATCTATCTCACTTTTTCAACCACTTCAATGTAGCCAATTGAAATCATCAAAAAAGAATACAAATTATGACAAGTAATGCTTGATAAAAAGATCGAGATAAACGCAAAATTACGTTAAAGAATTAATCTGTTCGTCTTTTTTGGTGGCCAGAAAACCAGACCTCAAAACAAAATATAAAATTAATTCTAACTTCTCTGATTACAAGCGGTGGGATCTGCAACTACATCATATATCACATTGTCTTTATCATGCCATTCTCTAGAACGGCCGGTTTGCTGAAACTTTGTAATGGACAAGATAAAAGCCATTTTGCCTTGGTCTGGATGCTCTAAAGGGAGACACGAGAGTGCCTACCGCTAAGAGTTCGTTAAAATCAAAACAGACGGCGGGAGCTTTGGGAAGAAAGCATTCGCTACCTGCTCTTTGAAGATAGCGGAAGTCCTGAGACGGCTGCGACTAGAGGGATTACACCAAAATCTCCGCCGAACAAAAATCGTATCATAAAAAGAGAATAAAAAAGTAAAGAGAATGTTGCTCTTACTTGGAGGCTCGAAATTTTTTAACGAAAATCTGCAGGTTTCTTGTGTACTTACAATAGAAACAAAGTGCTTTGTGGTTTGTTATAAATAAATTAAGAAAACAGACGCGATGTAAATAGATTTCCTGAACTACTTACCGAGAATGGCACATTACATTAATTTTAAAAAATGCATAGGGATTATACAGTTCCAGGAATTTAATATTAATTACATGAATTATATTTCATTAGAACCCCTTCCACAAACAGTCATAAAGTAATTTCAGACTGTTCTGGCGTTAATATTGATGCATGTGGTGTTGTGTAGTTTTTGGTTATGCCAAATTGAAGATAAATATTTCCTAAAACACATTGGTTTGTTGCGCAATTATTGGGTTTACTCTCCAATTCAGCGTAAAACAAAGAATCAATCTTTGAATAATAATGCATTAAAATCGCGGAGTGATGACGAGCGATAATCAAAAGAACTTGAAGGTTGCGCAGTGGTTTCTTGTACGAAGAAAATTGAACCAGCAATTTTTCTGGATTTTTCGGGTACCGTATTTGCTAGTGTTTTGATGGAAGCAGAACGTTCGAAACAATCAATATCGCTCCATAAACTTCGTTCATAGGCTCTCCTGAGTAACATGATTAAAGTATGTCAAACGTCTATAAATAACTCAATGTTCGTAAATAAACTCGGAATGATGGACTGATGAATTATGAATTCAGATGGTTATGAAAGTAACCGGAGAGTTAACGAAGCACTGAATGTGACTAACAAATGTATATGATCACTCTGTATGTGGTCAATGCGCTATTTTACGGTCAGACAATTGTTTCTGTTACGTTCTACAGAAAAAAAAACGACTTCGCTATTTTTCTGAAAGAAATATCTCCCGAGATGAACCATTCAGACGAAACCATTACCAACGTATTCTCTGTAACCGCGATTAATTTCTTGTTCCAATGAGAATTCAATCACGTAAGGTCTTCGTATATAAGGCACACTGCAGAGCAAGAAACGCGATTGTACGGTTCGCTGGAACATCTGCACTAACAAGAAGAAGAAAAATATATCGTATACCGAAAAAGCTATCCACGAGATAATCGTTCATCCTCTTTTTCTCCAACGACAGAAATTTCGGCGAGGTTCGTACCCTGTGGACCGCCTTCATGGATATGTCTGACTCAAGCTAGGAAAAAAGAAAGAAATGGAAGGAGGAAGGGCAGATCGCCCGATATAAAAGAAACGAGCTACTGGGGCGTGGAAGTTATCAGACCAGCATTTGCCTGGAGGGAGAAAACGTCAACTAAAAACTTTGCGCAGGATCGCCCAACCAGAAATAGAACCCTTGATTTTTCTGCACTACCGAACGCTGCGCTGGCGGGAATGATGTAACAGGCCCCTATGTTGCAAGGAAACAGATAAAAAGGCATCATCCTTTTATCATCTCTACACCATTTACATTTGCTATTTCGCCCTTTGCAAATGCGTAAGAAATACCTATTGCAAAATTCCTAGAATAACTTCGTCCTTTCAAAGTTCCATGTCTTAGGAGAAATAAAAGAAACGTTGCCTACCTGAATAGCCGAGGTCGCAAAGGCAGAAAGAGACGTAGTTGCCTCATAGATGATAATAATAATGATGATAAGCTCCATATTCAATCCTGAGCGTAAGTGACTGAGCCAAAATCAGATACGATTCAAACAAGACATAAAACTTATAATAACGTTTTATATAATATTTCATATAATGTGTGAATAATACGTTTCTTGAAACATCTGCACCAACTCACCTAGAGTGATGTTCTCGCAGCAAAATACAAGAAACATCAATCGATCCATTGACACCGTTGATACTGACAGTTACAATTATTTGTACATATATCTCCTCTATTTATAGACTGCTACGGAAAGATGATGGTGTACTATTTATCAGTAACATTCTTCACAAATCTTAAGATAGTGACAGTTCTGGAAATGACATTACCTCGTACTCCTGCAACCCGCAATACGTATTACGTTTGTGAAACACGTTACCATTGTGTGACGCGCCCTACGAATTTTAATAAAGCGATTATAATTTTCAGCAATCTTGACTCAAATCTTTAGAAATATTACAATTATAGTACAAAACAAAGATTAATTTTCGAAATAATAATAATAATAATAATAATAATAATAATAATAATAATAAACATGTAAATTTGGTCATAGAA
>JAHLJT010008446.1:253008841-253122690 GCA_031308135.1 Acheta domesticus | reverse complement strand
GTACATGTTAGTGTAAGTGCGTGTGTAAGTGGTGAGGATGGAAAAGGAAGGAAAGATTCCCGGCTATCCGTGGCCCATTTGTTAGGATACTGATCCGTCATTCGCCTGGTGTTGATCAGAGAAACCACGGAAAACTACCGATCAGTCGGCCGCTAGAATTCTCCTCCAGACAGCGACTGATTTCGACTTAGCCGACAAGCTACTGTCGAAAATCCTGCCGCCGTCGGGACTCGAACCTAGACCTCCCGGTCAGAGACACTGTAGTGACATTAGTTGATGCATTGAGCCACCTCCCCTGGTACGTATCTGTAGGACGACGTATAGGACCTTACTATCCCGTGTGGGAGGATTACTGTTAGATCTTGGGATATAACATGCACTATATTTACAGAAACAAATACCCAAGTAGTTGACGTGCCCGGAAACAATACATACTCAATAACTCGTTCCCCATTTCCTAGGAGAATTGACAACGCAAATCATTTGACGAATTTAAAGCCGGAACGAAACTGTCAAGGAACAATATATTCGATTTAAAAACGTATATCCATTCACTCATGTATAAATAACGAATTAATACAAACGATCTGGTTCAAAACTGTTATACAGCTTTCTATCCGTGCCGGCTACATAACAACACATCTCTTCAAAACAGCGGGCTCGAAATTACTTGTTTATACAGCATTCAAAACAAATTCAACGAAATCCGCAAATTGCGCGTGAACGGACGAGCTGAGCGACGGCCGGGTCGCAGCGAGCTGAACAGGCCTCCGCAGCAGCCGCAGCGGTGAAAAGATATCAAAGGCCCAAATGCCGCTGGGCGCGCTTCCGAAAACTAAATCAATGAATCAAAATTTGTTATTAGCGTATTTACAAAGCGTTCAGCTGTTAATATGCGACTCTGCCGGCAGGAGCGCTCGCGCGCATTGGAGGCGGCAATGCAGGCGGCGACGGCGGCGGTGAAGCATCTGGTTGTCGGCAGTTGGCACATATTAAACTCGCGTGATATTTATGGCCCGTAACATCGGCAGCGCGACTGTTCCGAAGGCAAGCTGTCTTGCGCCGCCGCGACGATACATTCAATTATTATTATAAAGTTCGGGCGCCTTCGCCGCCGCCGCCGCCACCTCCTCCCACGCGTCAAGGTATAGTAATTTAAAGGGTGGCGGGCCCGCGCTGCCAAGGCCCACCTCGTATTTCAGAAAGGTCTCTGCGCGCCGAAATTGAGTTTTGCAATGCTTATTTTCTCATAACACCTGATGTTTTTGAGATAAAAGCGCATGAATATAGACACCGAGTCCGCCCCCTCCCTCTCTCTCGTCCGTCACACCCGTCTCACCCCCCTGCCGTTGCCCCGCCCACACACAATCTCATCGTCCCTCTTCCCCTCCCACCTGTTCCGGTGGCGAGAACGGGCTTCCGAGTTCAGGCGGTGTATGCAAATGGGAAGGACGGAGTTCATTACAAAAAACAATACATTTCAAGCGATGTCACGCTGATGGGGTTGCCGGAGCTGGCGATCGGGTGCGCGGCCGAAAAGCACAGCTGACGAAGGGAGGGGAGGAAAAGGAGGGATGCACGCCAGGGGACGGCGTCGGGAGAGAGTACGGGAGAGGAGAGACAGGGGAGCGGAATGTGCACTGGTGGCGTGGAGGGAGGAGATGAGCGCAGTGACATACAGCGGATGTGCTCGGGTTGTGTGAAAGGCGGGTGAGATACGTTGCGCAGACAAAATGAGAGAAACGTGTACCTGGTAATAACCTAAATTCACCCATGAGTTCGTCCTGGGCAGAGGCTGGTGATGATCACTCTTGTTTAATCAGGTTTTGGCACCATCCTATGCACTAATACCAAGAGATAGACGATGAAAACTCTCGACGGGAAAAGATGAAGGAATATCGTCCAATTTTGACAATGTTTAATATATTTATAACATTTACCAAGTTATCAATATAGTATTGCAAATCACATACATTTTTGTCGAAACATCACACAAGTCTGAATAATTATGAATTTATTCTGTCTTCTTGTAGCAGTTTGGAATTAGTCGAGCTACATGGAACTTCCAAAACGATGGAACAAGGCAAGCTGTGACAAGTCAAGCTGTCAACTAAGTGATGCCGACGTTTCGTCTATCTTGTGATGGTCCTCCTCAGGACTGGTCTCCCTGTCCAGCCATGAAAAAATAACGGTCGAAACACCTGCATGTCGGCCTTCGAGGCGACGTCACCCGGACAGCCAGGAGCACAGAGTAATTGACGTAAAAACCTACAATTAGCAGATAATATGGAGTGAAGGTGAGTGAACCTAAAGGAATATACAGATGTTTGTAAGTGTATATATCTGTGTGTGTGTGTGTGTGTGTGTGTGTGTGTGCGCGCGCGCGCGCGTGCGTGCGTGCGTGCGTGCGTGTGTGTGTGTGTGTCATTCTGTCTTTTCGCGTAGTATGAGAGAACGTGGAATAAGAAATCAAACGTTTGCATTTTGCAGTCATAATCGAAACTATTTTTGGATTTTTCCTCGAGATCCTGGATATCTAACGAAACAAGAGACACCTCTCAAAAGGCCGGAGTTTGCATAATTTCCTTCAATTCCTGAAAATTGGTAATAAAGATTTTTCTGATTTTCCACAAATTCTTGTGTATCTATTGCGCATTGAAAACTAGTAATATAAACCGATAGAGACTATACTGACTCAGTAAACATTATTACAATAATTATTATCTTTTTTATTATTATATATTCTTCTTCTTTTGTCTTTTTCCCAATACTATGGGGTCACCGCTAATACGTGCGGGCTTAATTTTTATTAATTTTCCCCATATTCCATTTTTATATAGATTTTGGCGATGTGTTAAGACCGGCTGCCCTTCCTGACGCCAACCCACAGGGGACGCACAAGCACATTGCACATAGACCACACAAGCACATATACGAGGGTCGTTCCGAAAGTAATGCCTCCCATTTTTTTACTTAGGCGTATGATCTCAAAAACGAATGTGAGTGGTGTCATAGTGTAATATAAACTTTCTCGTTAACGTTTATTTAATTTCGTTGCTATTTGTCAGATAGAAGCATAGTTACAGCACGGTAAAATGGCGTCTACCTGGAACGCGCGTCAGAAGCAGAGCTGTGTGACTGAATTTCTCACTTCAGAGCAACTTGCACTATTGACATCACCAGTCTCTTGCTGAACTTTTACGGGAAGCATACAGTGGATGTCACTACAGTGTGGCGACGATGGGTAGTGCGTTTCAACGATGGTGACAGCGACGTGAATGACAAACCACGTTGCTGTCGTCCATGCACAGCTGCCACACCACGGAGTGAGCGCCTCGATCCACTCTTCCGCGTGAACATGTTCATGGGGGGGGTATACGATGCTGGGTAACTGCGTACGGCACTAAAAATTGTCTGCAATGCATTAGTAGTAACGCTTAGTAAATTGAATTACCGAAAATTGTGCGCAAGGTGTGTCCCGCGATCACTCACAGAAGAACACCAACACCACCGAAAGGAACGTTGTGAGGAGCTTTCGACCCAAAACGAAGCTGAAGGTAGCGGTTTTCTGGATCGAATAATCACTGATTACGAGACATGATGTCACCATTAGTGAGTCAGAAATAAAACGACATTCCATGGAATGACGCCATAAGAATCCGCGGACAGGCTGGTACAGACTTTCACCAGCGTGGCATGCAGGCTCTTGTTCATCGGTGAATAAAATGCGTAGAAAAAAAGGGAAACTATACTGAAAAACAGTGTCGTGTTCAAAAAGCTCTGCTCTAACACACTGTATTACATTTCTTACTTTATTTACTGTAGTTGTCATTCAAATAAATATGAGGCATTACTTTCGGAACGACCTACGTACATCACTGTCATAGAAACACACAACCGTGCCCGAGGCGGGATTCGAGCCAACGATCCTTCGGTTCAAGATCGCCACGGCAGTACTACCTACGCGATTTCGGATTGGCATTATTATTACCATCATCATTGATACATACGTCGTGAGAGAGATCATGGAGGAGGGAATGAAAAGATAAGAGTGAAGAACATATGTGTAGAGCAGAGAGTGCGCGAAAGCAAAACGCACGATTGAGATTAGTCGCGAACGCAAAACGCGGGAGTGAGATGAGCCGCAAACGCAAAACGCAGGAGTGAGATGAACCGCGAACGCAAAACGCAGGAGTGAGATGTGTCGCGAACGCAAAACGCAGGAGTTAGATGAGTTGCGAACGCAAAACGCAGGACTGAGATGAGTCACGAACTCAAAACGTGGGAGTGAGATGTGTCGCGATCGCAAAACGCGGGAGTGAGATGAGCCGCGAACGCAAAACGCAGGAGTAAGATGAGCCGCGAACGCAAAACGCGGGAGTGAGATGTGTCTCGAACGCAAAACGCAGGAGTGAGACGAGTCGCCAACGCAAAAACGCAGGAGTAAGATGAGTCGCGAAAGCAAAACATAAGAGTAAGATGAGTCGCTAATGCAAAACGCAGGAGTGAGATGAGTCGCGAAAGCAAACGCAAGAGTGAGATGAGCCGCGAACGCAAAACGCAGGAGTGAGATGAGCCGCGAACGCAAAACGCGGGAGTGAGATGTGTCTCGAACGCAAAACGCAGGAGTGAGACGAGTCGCCAACGCAAAAACGCAGGAGTAAGATGAGTCGCGAATGCAAAACGCAGGAGTGAGACGAGTCGCGAACGCAAAACGCAGGAGTGAGATGAGTCGCGAACGCAAAAACGCAGGAGTGAGAAGAGTCGCGAACGCAAAACGCAGGAGTGAGATGAGTCGCGAACGCAAAACGCAGGAGTGAGATGATTCGCGAACGCAAAACGCAGGAGTGAGATGAGCCACGAACGCAAAACGCAGGAGTGAGATGAGCCGCGAACGCACAACGCAGGAGTGAGATTGTATCGCGAACGCAAAACGCGGGAGTGTGATGTGTCGCGAACGAGCTGCAGCGCAGTGGGTCGAGAGGCACTAGTCATCGCGCAGCGCCGGCACCCGCACTCTCATGAGATGCGAACGCGAGCGAAGAGAGAGAACAAAAGGGAAGTTCTCATTTAAGGGAATTAAAACGGATAGCAAAGTGAGGACGGGAGAGGAAGACGAGGAAAAGTACAGAAATCACAGCGAGAATGAACGCCGTGACATGCCAGGGATGGCCAGAGAAAGAAATCGGTGTTCAAAGTTCGTTGATTGATGGATTAACTGGCGGATGTTTCCGGGCATGTGAACAGCAATGACAAATTGTCCCGCTAGTATAGTGAATGTGTTATATCGGGAGGTGTGGGTGTTCCTCCTCCGTCGAATTGTGAAATCTGGCGCCGACATACACGTCGGTTTGGGGTGAATTACCAACTCCCGGTATTTCCTCTTTCGGGGCACCACTCCAATCGAGACAAGCCCTAAACTCCCGACATGTGTGGTAGTGTAGTGCATGTAAATTTATGTTTGTTAGGTGAGAGGTTAGGACAAGGAAGAGGAAGGAAAGATTTCGCACGGTCCATAACGCGTTCGGCAGGATACTGGTCCGGCATTCGTCATTGGTCGAAGACACCATGGAAAACAATCGATCAGCAGATTCAGCCTTCAGAATTCTTCACACAGCGGATTAATTTGACCTAGCAATATGGCTAGTGTTGACATTCCGCTGCTGAGACTCGAATCTTAGGACGTCAAGTATCAGAGCAGCAGTTCTATGTCTAAGCTAACTCAGCCGATTCACAGATTTGAAAGTCCGTTCCACGAAGAAGAGTTCGCCTAGTATCGGTTATACAAGTAAATATGCCACCACAGCCTGTTCGTACAATAAAGCAGGTAGCAGCGGAGACAGATTTACAATTGGCACATGGAAGGCTCCTCAACTGACATTTGCTCCAGTGTATCTGGTTTTACGGTATCTGTATTGGAAGTAGGAACATACAGCATGTGTATGATACGTAGGGCACGACAAATGATGATATGAAGCAAAAACTACACGCGATTAAAAATTGTATCACTTATCTTACAACCATTATTGGTAAAGATTATACCAAATAAATAGCAGCTCTGGTCTTAATTATCCGTAATTTTCAAATATCTGCATAAGCAAAACTTTCAATTGAAAGAAAAAATTAAATGTTCTTCCGCTATGATTTCCCGTCTTCCTTTTACATTCTCATTTAAACCACGTACTAAAAGAATATTACGCAATGCTTCCAAAAAATGTCGAAAACATTTTTCTTGCCCTTTAAGTAATAAAATACTTTCACATATACTTCGTTTTTTAAAGAATTCAATTCACATTCTGTATGTCTTCGACATCGAAAAGGGTGTGAACAATACTAGCAACTAAACCGCACATAGGATTTCTAGAAAAAATTACTACTCCCTAATAGATCTGGGTTACATCGTAAGAGCGTCATCAATGTTTTCCAATATTACGTAAAATTCCTTATACTACGTATATACTAGTATACAAGAAAGTAAAACGAAGATGAAAATAACAGAGCAGATAGAAAGAAGAAGCCAAAGACGCTAAAATATGGAAGTTAGAGAATAATATTCTTGAAACGTGTCTAGAGAATGCAGGAAGCAAATAGCAAGTGGCGTTGGTTGGGAGAAGGTCCAGAATGAAAAGACGAAAATACAGATAATGTCAGAAAATATTATATAAAATAATAAATATGGATAATACAGATAACATGATAAAAATCTTTGGTGAAAATCGAAGTCAAAAAGGAAAAACGGAAGTGTTTATAGGGTAGTGTACCACAGACGACGTCTGTCAGATACGATAACGCTATTAGGCAAAGTTCAAGAGTGACGACGCAACAGAAAGGTACAGGTGATGCATCAAATGCGTTGAAGACATACTACAAAGTTCAAGCAGTAACGAAAATAAACGGAGAGAATGAAGAATGGAGAGAGATGGGAATGAAGACGAAACGGAACGAATATCAATTTGAAAAGGAAAGAAGGCGTTCTAATAAATAGAGAGAAATAGGTAAAGAAGGGTGAAATTGGTGCATATAAAAACGGGAAAGGGTATTAGATATAAGGTCTAAACTAAAATGTCCATTTTACAAACAAGTACTCTGGATGTTAAGGTCAACTAATCGAAGTTCTCCTATCACAATGTGTATCCACATGCAGAGTGTCCACAGTGAAAATCTCATATAGTTGAAGAAAGTAAAAAATATAAAATGCCCAGAATGGCGTATAATAATGTTCGGTAATCAAATGGTCCCAAATGTCATTAATGTTCTCAGAAACTGAATAAATCTACACAGTTTATTGACGTATGCTATCACATCTTTGTTTCATCGATTAAATCATTTTTATACGACATTTATATATTATTAAATCATATTAATAACAAATTAGTGTTTTATGAATTTATTTCATTAAAAATACCCTCTTGAAATCGATGCTGTGATGTTTCAAATAATAAGAGATAGTTCTAGAATAAAGGTGAATATTGTGCTGCTGATACATTTTGGACATTTTGACTGAAGAGGCTTTATTAGACACTGGATATTTTAATACATGAGACAATTTGCTGTCGGAGATTTCTGAAGATGACTTATTTCTCTCTGGACGCAATCGAAAGAACAATATGTTTTTGATCTTTTGTACCTATGGACTATTACTATTGCACCGCAAGTATGAGAAGTCTAGAGAGATATACGAAAAAGAAGCAGATGTGGCTGGAACAAGAATGATGAAGGCGTAAAGGCGGCGAACCGATGAGGCCATCTCACAAGTAGGGGTAGCCGTCCGATTTCCGCCGGCTCAGCCGTCACATCGTCTGCCCGGCCGCCCATTCGTCATCCCCATCGCTCACTCCCTGTTTTTCACCCACCCTTTCACCAGTTATCATAACAGCGCTCTAACAACTCATCATATTTGCCGTCTGTGTTTTTCGCTGTAAATGTTGATGTTAGGGTCGCGCCCTCCCATCCACAGACTCCACTTCGTTGTAATTATGCCCCCCTCCTCCCCAGCCTCTCTCACCGTCCACGCATAAAAAGGAACGTCAACCTTAATTCATTCTGGGAACGCGATCTATATCATGAATACACAACGCGCCGTGTTCTCGGGTTTTTCAATACGAGTTTCGGCTGCATTCTTATCTCCAGACAATTCTTCGTCACCGATGTACTCTAATGATGAAGGAAATGATGCGGAAGGGAAATGAGTTGTTAGCGAATGGTTTTATGCCAGCGGTGCTGCACGGACGACAAACTACATGTCTATCAGGAAATAAAAGGACACGTCGCGACGAGAACAATGCAATTTATATCCATAAGAGAATACCGCCCATACATCATCACGTTTTGCTGTCCCTCTTCGCATTGTTCCTGAATACAACGGGAAATTCTATAAAATTATAATAAACACTTTACATTGTTACGTATGCCAACGACTCAGTTCCATCCCATTTCCAAACAACAATGCTCCTCAATACGGCTTCCTTCTATACTAAAAGATTATTCTTACGGTAATTTAATAAAAACAACGAACTGGATGCAACTATATGGAATATTTTTCGCAATCTATAGTACACTTAAATCAAAATATTGTATTTACCTTACATTTATCATTGTCAGGGTTTTCGAAGTTGCAAGTCTTTTTGAAGACCGGACAAAAGGCCAGAGATTAAGCGATTACGTGGGAAATAAAATAGTGCCGCAATAAAGAAAACCTTCAACCAAAACTTTCGCGAGGAGTGTCAAAGAGAAAATAACACTCACTCTTGAATGCGAAAGTCAGGCGTAACTCTTCGCCAACTGCCATAAATTTCCAGAAAAAGAAGAAAGAGGACAAAAAAAGAGATGCAACTGGATAAGAACCCGCGGAAAAGAGGGAAATGGAGAACTGGGCATCAATCATAAAGATGGCGGTAAAGATACAGATGAAACGAGGCGGCGAGAGAAACCATTCAGATCGTCGTTTGAGGCCGCGTCCGCCACAGAAACAGCCCGGCGCCTGACTGACCTCTTCCACCGCTGTGAAGCCAACGCGTACGGAAGATTTATTTATGACAGCGCATCTCGTATGTGAAGTCGGTGGACATGGGTAAGTCACTTTACGGCCCGATAGCTATCAGACGGCCAATGTTTTGGGAAAACGGAACGGGCCAGCAAATGCCTTATAAAAAGGACTATTAAAATCGGAAACCAAATCAGAGAACAAAACAAGGTATGGATGCCGGAAATTTGTTCTTTTTCATCGTGGAAAAAAAAAGATTGGATACCAATCGCTTCGATGACCAGCCAGCCTATTTTTAAGACATCAATTCTTCAACATGTGCGACGGAAACGCATTCGCTGAGCTGATAAATCTGGGTTGAAAAACAATTTAGTTATATCAGCGAGCAAAGTGCAATGATTTATTTTAGTAGAAAAGTAACTCGGATGTACAGGAAAATGCCAGGGAAGACAAAAGCGAAGTACGCTCAGACAACAGAATATACTGGAGCCCCATGTATCAGAGGTAGGAAAAATATAAGAAATGTGGGGTTAACTCAAAAATCTACGTACGTTTATGAATTTATGAGATTTTAAAGTTACACCAATTCGATTTGTGAAAACTTGGACTATGCTTTGTAATTCCTCTTACACCATTTATCAAGCGCTTCCTTCACTATGTCAATGCGAATAAGAAACTGTTCATTTTCGAATATTAATTACATAGTCTTACTAGTAAAAAATCAATGTAATAATTTCACTCGATATTTTATTGAAAGTACACTTACGGTGACAATACCAGATATTAATTTACATGAGGAGTTAATGAGCTACCTTGGAAATACTAGCGATCATAACTTACAAGAATGTATGCAATAAAAACAAATCACTTTTATAGGGGGTAGTATAAGCGGCAATATCCATGTCGGATATTCTTATTTCTTACGAGCAACAAGTATAAGCGTATTACAGGTCCGAACAGAACGGGAGCATGGCACGACCACACGCAGTCACGTGACCCTGACCATGTAGGGTAATGTCGCAATTTATTAGCACAGGCGCAAAACAAACCAACAAGAGTCAGACGCTAGACGTACTAACGACAATGATATGTCCCGCAGAACGGCACACGTGCTGTTCATTTCCTACTTGCTAACTGCCAGCTTACAGTGGCTTGAAAGTTTCTTACGTTCTGAATGTGAATTTTTTCTTCTCCTCTCTCTTTCTGAGTGTGCCTTTTTTTTTTATCAAACTACGGAACATTACCCAATGTGAAACATCTGTAATCCATCTTTATGTTTTCCTTCTTACACATTTACTAGCAGCAAGTATGAACCATTAAAAACTGAGCCAAATGAAGGTGTGCATAACACTGTCTTTGATCAAACGGAAAATCTCTACGAAGTCATGTAACCGCATGGACTACGACACACGAGAGATGTTCATAACGTCCAATCGTTCCAAAAAACGCACCAGTCCAAAAGGCTGATCGCTGTGTGGATTATCAAAGGGCAGTTCCGAGCCATGTGACAACTATTTCAGCCTTGCAGAGTCGAGTGCTGGAAAATATCCATGGCACGAGGAAAATTCAAAACACGCCTGTCTGATCTTAAACCTCTCGCTATTTTGAAAGATTCACGACAATGTAACCCTCGTTTAACTATCCGAACACGTGCATAAATTGTTTGTAAACACAGGCCAACCATTCTGGGAGTGACCCATTTGCACTAAACGGCTTTCTGAATCGACGGTTAGCAAGACAAATTCAGGCAAACGGAACGAAAAGAATGCTATGTACGGCAAAGCCCCCCGCCACTCTCATGGGAGAGCGGGCGGGCCGACTTTTGCTCGAGGAAGAGAACAACGGGCGGAAATCAGGGAGGCGGCGAGAGAGAACAGTGAGCAGTGTAGCCAAATCGTACTATATTTATGGAATTGTGCCATAATTTATACTTATAAACATAACTGCACCATTATACCAAATTTGTATCGTAACTATTAAAATAATTTTAAAAGCCACTTTTAAACTTTTAAAAAAGGATTTATTAGTAAGATATTTCTGATTTTTACTAAATATCATTATTGGACTTCCGTTTTCGCCTCCTCTTACTTAATTGCTCACCTCTCACACAAATGTGACTCGGAGTTATCAGATAAAAAATTAGAAATATCTGTACCCTCAATTATTTCCCATTAAGGACAATATTTTTGGGCACATTTTTATTTTTATTTTTTCAGTTGATTCGCTTCGCGCTGGATTGACAACGCTACGCGTTGATTCTTTGCTTTTTCAGGAGTTTCTCTTATATTAGGTTTCAATTTAAATATGCAGTTTTTCAACACAACGGTTCAAGACATAGAATCGAATACGTAAAATACCGGCAAAAACTTGAAAGACAACAAAACAAAATTATCTACCTGGTGAAATCCAAAGGTATTACACAAGTTGCAATATACTAAAGCATTTTCAAGAACACGCAATAACCGATCGTGTTTTGATCACAATACACTTACATGGGAATAGTATTTCACATAATAACATCACACTCTATCAAATTTATTCTAAAGTGTAATCATATAAAACACACACATGAGCAACATGTACCATAATTACACCAGAGTACATTTCCATCTACCATATTGTGCCATAATTTTATAGCCTCCATTCCATAACTCTAGTCGCTGCATCTGGCAATCCTGTCAGTGGGAACGGAAGTGGAGAGAGTCAGGTACGTCACGAACGCTGATAACCGCCCAGAAAACAGTTTAGAAAAAGTGATTATTGATTCGGAGCGCGACAATTATTGAGGTCACAACTCCAAGGGAGGCGGCGGTGTTATACCGGAACGTGAGATCCGGCGCCGACCTGCACGCCGGCTAATGAATTTTCTATTTTAGGTATCTCCTTCAAGGAGGCACAGCGCCATCCGGGACAAGCTCTGGTCTCACGACATGTGTGGTAGCAAGAATGTAAATATATTAAAAACGGAAGAGGAGATAAGAAGGATAAGGAAGGAAAGATCGCGCTCGGTCCATGTTGTTAGGAGGCTGCCACCAACATTTGCCAAGTACTGACCGAAAACCAGGTAAAACTACCGATGAGAGCAGCCGGCCGCTAGAATTCTCCTCGAGACTGGTTGAATACCACCCACCCACGTAGCTAGTGTCGAAAAACCGTCATCATCATTATTGGATCTTAGGACCTCCCAGTCAACGATGCTGCAGATACAACGATGTTGCCACTAAGCTATCGTAGCCCGCAAAACGGTATGGATCGACGGGTCCGGGCACAGTGGGGCCACGGGGGGGGGGGGTAGGCAGCGCAGGGGCCAGACGCCGTGCCTTTAGGACAATGCGCGTGCTAAACACATTGTGCTGCGAGTTCCTTCGGAGAAGGCGCCGGCGGGGATCGATCAGGGGACGGGGGTGAGGGCGAGGGAGAGAGGGTGAGGGGGAGGGTGAAGTGGAACGAAACGCGCTGAACGAAGCGCTCGGGAAGAAATGGGGAAGGGGTGAGGGGGAGGGGGGAGGAGAAAAGGCGCGCGGTGATGGTGCTCGAGGGCCCGCTACAATGCGGTGGGGGCTCCACAGGGCGAAGTAAGCAGGCCATCTCGCGCACGCTGCTAGAGGCACCGCATGATGTTTAAATGACGAACAACACAGTTCGATTCGCAGTTTTTCTACGCCATTTTTTTATTTAAGCATAGATTTTAAAAATAATCACTTGTTACGCAATATTTGACATCCATTTCTGGTCTGAAAAACAACAACCGTTCTTGAGTATGTAGGCTATAGTAATTCGCCATCAGAAAAATGAGCCAATCGAGCGCTAGTCTCAAGAAAAATATGATCTAAATTACGTTAAAAAAGCATTATATTTGAAAAGTATACTAACGTTGAATTCATAATTTAAGACGTTTAAATTACAAACAATAATACGGTTCACAGTAGATCTGATCGGTCTTCTATTCAATTGTTTTAAAAATATTTTCATTTCTTAAGAAATGTTTTCAATTCGCTGAAAAAACACGGTCCTACATTAAGTACATATTAGAAACTTACCATGGTTTTCAAATCAAAAGAGGAAAACATTTTTTAGAACGACACTAATGTTATATTCATACGTTCGCAAAAGCTACTTTCACAACGCCATTTTATTGCAAACACTATCCAATATTTGTTGATAGCATGTTGTTGAACGTTATCTTATATGCTTAAATTTCATGTCAACATGCAAATAGGTGTATATTATAGTGACTTCTAGATAGTAAAATTTATCAATTCCCCAAAAATGTGAATCTACTGAACAAGCGATTATAAAATATTTTTTACTTATAATCTATCAAGAATCGTAACTACCCATCCCTGCTTAAAGCAGTTCTCTATTGTGCACTTATACTCGTGGAGTGCGTAATACAGTTTTCAGGAAACAGCATTTGGAATATTAAACAAGTAATGTTACAACACCACATAAATTCTCGGATTCTTCGAAATATCTACACAATATTACGATTACGATACACTCAACAAACTGTATCCAGAAAAGAATTCTTTCCACGCTGGGATTCGGATTCACGTTACCCACTACACCACCGGATTCACAACTTAACTCAGCCTTTCCGTTGCTTTAAAAACAAAGTTGAAATTTGCATTTGGACTTTCCAAAAATTTAGAAATTTTCACTGCCATTTGTTTAAGATAGCTTTGCAGAACTGACATCACACAAAAAATCAAACTAAAATATTAGAGTTGTAAAAAGAGGCATAAGAGAGTATGTAATTTTCGAAAATACAAAGTTCAATAAAAATGGTAACTGTACCATATTTATAACCACACATTGCCTTTCTCAAGCAAAAAAGAAAAGAATTCTGGCTGTTTTAGAGAAAACCTTTTTTAATTCCCTTTATTTCAAGCACAAATTATGTGAAAACTGCTCACATTTTCAAAAAAATGTACATGACCTAATCTAAAGATGTAGATCTTTAGAACGACTTCATTAAGGAGCTAGTAGTGCTACAACAGCACAAACTTGTACTTTTAACAGCTACGCAATATTATACAACTACATAAACCCTACAAGTCATTCCACCAAGCCAATTTGTTTCTCTCAGCGCCGCAAGGCGAACTCATTTCCGTGGGGCTACCTTTGCATAAGTTTTACCGCTAATAACACTGCTCTACAAAAATAAACTTTTTGTCTTTCACAGAATGAAAATAACATATTCTAGAAGTATCTTTTATGCTGAATTCAAATATTTCAGTTTTCCCCCATCAGGCAGTTTTGTGTGATATTCATGGATTTTTTAAATAATTTTTAATAAAGTCAGTAACAAAAATGATATACTATTTGTTCTGACTTGGCTAGAAAGTGTTGATAGTGATTACCGGCATAATTTGCTTGTGGAGCATCACTCTTCTAACAGTTGTTAGTTAGCATATTAGAACTCCACTTGCATTGGTACCTGCTTTCCATTGTATACATTTCCTGATGAAAACGTTCAACGCAGTCACTCGCAAGATTTTCCGGGAAGAAGTCTAAGTGAGAGTCCAATAAGTTAATTTTCAATGATATGTTACATTCCATAGCTTTATAAGAATGCAGAAGATCAGTCACTATGTCACGATTGTTTTCTGCTCTATGATTTCAAGGAAATTGCAACATACATTTTTTGAAAGATTGCCAGACTGCTTAATCCACTGGATTTTACAGTCCTTTAAAATGTTCATCAGCCATTAATGACCCTATTTGCGATCCTAAAAAATCCATTCTTTCAATTTAGCATCACTGACTTTTGGAAAACTTCGATTTCAAGTACAAGAATCCATCAGCTTTTACAAAATTTCATTACCTTACTAAAGATCTGAGCATGCCCACACATAAATGAACATGCACAGTGTTGCCTGCTGGCGCTTTAACATGATATTATATATGATGTCCTTAAACACAACTTGAAAAGAATCGATACTTAAGGTGATCGCTATGACAGCTCAAAGTGAGAGCTAAAATCAGATTTTAAAAAGTAGCCGTCACAAAAAAAACCTGAGCCTGATGAAAAATCTGACTGCGTATCTGAATTCAGTATGAAAAAAATGCAATAGATACGCTAATCATTTTTCTTGTGAAAAAAAAGCCTCGTCGACCAGTGTAAAAGGCGAATTGAATTGAATTGCCTTATTTTACGTGGCGAGACTCAGGCCACGAGGCCTGCTCTTCCGTCTGACCACGGAAATTTTGCTACACTCCTTTCACCAACTAGAGGAAAGAAGGTATTACTGAGGCGATGAAACCGGCGATTTGAATTTAGCTCAGAAGCTTCATTTAGGCTTGAGGATCAAGCAAAATGCAAGTAAATCTACTAACATGGGACAGCCGGCTTTACTTCCCCTCCGAAGGAAGGCGTACGAAGGATTTTTTCGCCCCTAAAAATCCACGGCTTCGATCGAGTTTGAACCCGCGAACTTGGGTATAGAAGTCCGTCACGCTAAACTCTACACCATTGCCGGCGTCACAGTAACGTCACAGTATTTTCGCGAATGTCACAGTAACTAATTTCACTGATTAATTTATTATAAAATTATTGTTTGTTTGTTTTTTAAATCATATTTTTTTGGTTGTAGACGCATTTGAGCTTGGTTCAGACCAGTGTGCAGCGGTGGAGGCAGCGCAGGCGGTGCCGAAGCGCGGCCGTCATCGCGCTGATATTTTAGCGTTGACGTCTGCCTTGTTGGTGCACGCGGCGCCGGCGCCGGCGCCGCCGCTGCTGCCTCCCTATAACCTCTCTCCTTCCCCTACTCGCCTACCTCTTTCACGCCGTTCGTTTCCGTCGCCGCAAGAGCCCGGTGAAGGAGTGAGGTGGTTGCCCAGTGCACAGGGGAAAAGAAACAGAATCTATCAGATTTATCAGATCAGACAATATTTTGAGAAGACGTACAACAACGAAATACTGAAGGTCTCAAATGGATACATTCCCGGCTCGTCTATCACCGTAATGTTAATTATGTACGAATGTAACACAAATTACTGTTACATTCGCCTATTATTATGATTACATGTTCTATCGCCCATTGTTGTACAATTAACAAAGGGGGAAAATTTTGTAACACATTGAACAAATGTGTGACAAAATTTGATCCGTTTGTTATTTTTTTAAATGAACTATTTTTTTTTTTTAAATGTCCGAAACTCGACTGATTAGAATAAAAATAATTCTAAAGTCTCATACATTTTTTTCAATTTGTGAACCTGAGTACTACGGTTGTGGAGTTTTAAGTACGTATTGTGTACAGTAAACAAGACTTACCAAAAATTGCTTGGTTAAAAAGTATTCAATCCCTTACTTACATCAACAATACATTTACGACGTTGTTACATTCAAAAGAGTTCCAAAATGTTAATGTTTTACCATACCCGGTAATCTGACACACGTTTACTCCACCCAGTTTTGACAGTTTAAACTAGAATAAGGAATTCGCAAATACGACTTTATATTAACAGAAATTTTCCAATTAGTTTTACACTACCACCTAAGCAATCTGACATATGTAGGGTGATTTAAAATGACAGAACAAAAACTATATAATTTTGCAGCAATGAGTTCCGATTAGCTCCAAGGGGATATCAACCATCTCATATCATTTCTACTGTCGAAAAAAATTGTGGTCATTCTTAAACGAATATATTTGAAACATATTTTCATGGTAAAGAGAAAATCACTTTTAGTTTTCGACGAAAACCATTAATTTAATTCATGAGCGTGAAAAATTCATATATTAGTCTAGAAAAGCATAAAAACACCTTAATATAGATTCCAATACCACAGTCTGAGAGATTAGCATATAGTAATTTGCGTTTTGGCTTCCAAGCTACAACCTCAAAGTGGGAGCAACGATTTCTAACGGGAATTTAAGTTACAGCCCGAGAGAAACGCTAGAGCGGCCTCAGCTGCCTGGGCCTGTACGTCAGAAATATGATAATGGTGACGATTAAGAAGAGGATTTTTATGCTCTAAAAAAACTTGAAATAAGCTTTTAAAAATATGCATTTATAGCCCAATATTTTTAAATAGGCACTTTAAATTAAAATTTACTATATTTCGTTTTCTGTATAAACCTTTCTTGACTAACTTTCGCGAGAAGCAAGCTTGGAACTACGTAGTCGTTTCGTGGCTTCCAGACAGCAGAAAACTGATGATGGCTAAGCCATCGAAAGCTGCTCTTGTTGAAATAAATAATATTGTTGGCAATGATAACACCTGTGATCATTTAATTCCCTGGTTGCGCTTGTCCAATTGAAAGACCCGCCTGAGGGGCGCCGCAGCCAAGCGGCAGTGCCACGGGAAACTCCGGCCGGCGCCTGACAGAGGTCGCCAGCTGAGGCGTTCGTTACGCTTCAACAGGCGCTTGCGGCGCGCGGACACCAACCGCACACCGGCGCCAATCAGCGAGCCTTCAGCCCGTGTGGGGTATAAATGGACCACGGCTTAGGGAGTGCACAGTTAGGCCCAAAGAGGCTAGCCTTATAATAGTTTTAAGTTAGTAATAAGTTAGTTTTTAAGTTAGTCTATTTAAGATATAGCCCTCCCGAACTCCACAAGCCTAATCGGCTGGAGTATTAATGTATGCCCGTTCTTGAATAAATTCCCACCCCTCCAGGGAACTGGAGGGAAAAAAAGAGTGGACAGTACAATCTCAAAATAATGACACTTTTAGAAATTTAACTTTGTACGAGCCGGATCCCACGGCCACGTACAAAGCGTCCGAGAGATGTGCTGCAGTAGGTATCACCGAGACAGCAAAGCGAGCCAAACGCCAATACTGGTAAGAAAATTGCGATAAACAATGCCAAACGCGAGCCGAACGGTTATTGTCTTTCCTGATCTTGTTTATTTTCTATGTCACAGATCACTCATAAATGTCCGAAAGGATACAGATGGCTACAATGAAGGGAAGTGTGGTAGTATTGCACCTCGCGGCCATACGGAACTGTGCTGCATAGCACGAGGAGGAGAAGAAAATACGAGTTCCTTTGGCGAGCGATACGACAGCACAAATTTCGACGTCTTGATAAGTGATTGGATGGCGACATACGAACGGCATTTATGGACTTTTCTACTAGTTATTCGGCGACTACACGTGTGTTATTGCACTTCTCGGCTCTCGGTGATACAGCTTGTCTACGGTACATCTCCTGCAATTTAATAAAATTATTGCATTGCCTCTGATACATCCTTGTAACAGTTGAATTGTGAATAAAATGTTACATGAACTTTGCGAGTTTTTGTACACTACACCTTGCACCCATCTGAATAATTAAAGGATGCGTGCCCGCGTACCTTCTCCACGGTCCTTTGGACCTTCTCCAAGGCCCTGCACCACATAGAAAAGCAGATCGGATACGTGTAACTCCGTCTGTTTACACATATTTAAAAAAAATTAATTTAATTGAAGAAATGTATTTAGATAAGTATTCTACATTCACTACAAACAATTTCGTAAAGAGTTCACATGACCGCCGAGGTACAAAGAAAAATACTTTCTTTTCGTCTTTACAAAGGAATATTTATTCAGAATTTTTCAAGTATAATTTCTAATTCTACTTATAATAGTGTATTATTGAATCATTAATAAATTTAGTAGAAATACGTAAATGAAATGAATTAAAAGTTAAAAGTTTAAAAAAATCCGTTTATATTAATGTCGTTCTCCTGCAAAATGAGAGTTTTTGAGATGCCTCTTTTTCCCGTGCTCCGACGATATGTATTCGTTATATTTAAAATAATTCCAACTCCTTATCCGCTGCGAATGAATGGCTCCCAACCCTATTGACCTACGTAGAATGCAGCGAACGAGCTCTAACTGTGGTGCTGGCAGAATCAAATCCTACCGCGAGACCAAAGTCTCAGAAGAGGCGACGGAAAAACTAATTACGAAGTTTCTGAGCTCCGGAGAACGCGCTACCTCCGTCAGTGATAAATCTCATGTTACGGCTGTCTTCTCCAATGGCGAGAACCGACGGTACTTAAATGCAACGAATAACTTTGGAAAGTAATTTCTGCGATAGAAAATCTTCATATGAAAAATCAACGATTATGGACAAGTAACTGTAAAACAGCCAGGGGATATTACAGAATTCATCTTCACGTAAATTAGGTTCATACTACTAGAGATTGTCTAGAAAAAAGGGATAGGAAAAGTAATGATAGCAAATAAACACACAGACGGCCATACACGAATAAAATTCAAAGAGAGGGAATCAAAGAGAGTGAAATAGTAGATGAAAATCGTGTGGTGAGTGAGATCTTGATGACTCGTTGAAAGAAAAGCTGCGAATTAAATGAAAAAGAAATTATGGAAGTCAAACGGACAGATAGCACAAGAAGAAGAAAATCTCTTCCTCTTCAGGAATACCAACAATGAGTATTTATAAAGGAAAGTTGAGGAAGGCTGTTCTACTACATAATGTTTTTACAATGTCTACATTAAACGTGTGCAATATTATCTGCAACTCTTCAAAATTTTATACTCTATGAATATTTTTTGCAGCGCGGTTCCATAGTTCTAGATTTTCTAACCTCAAACATCCAAAAAAATTTCCACGGCTAAATTGTGACTCTTCAGAAGTGATGGAGTAAATATTTGAAAAATAACAACTTACATAACGTCGTAGAAATTTTCACATGGAGTTAATTAAATACAGATTTTATTACTGTAACTATATTTTTCCTTTTAGATTAATAAAGTCTATTTGAACACATAATATTTGGTCCTCATTAGTTTAGATAATAAAGAAAGATATTTCAAAATAATATATTTCTACAACAGCAATATTCAAATAGAGAAACGACAATGAGTTTTATCTTCATTGGGTTTTTCCGACCAGGGTGATCTACAGAGTGAACCCCCTTTTTCTTACTGGGTAGTAAATGTGGATTTTTCTCCTGCACCAATGTCACATTATGCTTCTAGGGTTTTTCAACTAAATTAAAATTGGTAAATATTCGTTTTTATATATTGTATAATATTTTTAATTTTACGCAATGTTAATTTCTGATTATATATATATATATATATATATATATATATATATATATATAAAATTCATTTTTTGGCTCAATGACAAATTTAAATAAACAACATATATAAAAATGGTGTTCACATTATTTATACTTATTCTAACAAACAGAGGGCACAAAAGACTATTGATGATTATATTTACACACAATTAAAATATTAGTTTTCTTTAATACTCACAACACCAAAACAATTCAGCCACACTTAGTTTTCAGGGATTACTCACCTAGAAAAGAAAAAAGTCAAATTACCATTTTAAAATATTAGCTGTTGAAAAGTGTCAAATGTTATTATCAAATCAGATAAAACTATCCGATCTACTTATAAACACCTTTAAACAATCAAGTATATTAACATTCAAGTAATATTCCCACGATCTTATTGCGCTACCCTTCCAAGAGTACAATATGTCAAAAAAATAATTACAAAAGGAATATTCATATACAGAGTTATTATTCATATTCAGTCATTCAGAGGAATATTCATATATGACCTATTCAGAAAAAAACGTTTCCCTGTTGCTGTAATTTTTGCATGCCTTTAACACAACCATTAATGCACTTTTCTTCCAAAACCACAGGTATGAAAATATCTCTAGAAAGCGAATAAAACCGAGTTCTTTATTTTAGCCGATTTTATTGTTCAGCTTTCTTCTATAATATTGACACGATATTTCAATAATGTCTGTAAAGAATGTATTTTTGGCAAGCACAACTAGGAAAAGTTTAAAAGATTTTTGTACGAAAAATTTTCAGTCGACATATCCGAAAAACTGACAATGATTATTTTCTCTGAAGTATCGTTCAAAATACTTGTAGGAATTATTCCTGACAACACTGGAATTTTAAAAAGGTTTCTCCAAATAACTGAAAAGTGTTTCCAATTAGCAGAAGTTTACTGTAACAATACAGGATATGAACTGATTCATAACAGGGTAAGACGAGATGGGAATTTAGGCTCAAATGGGATAAACTAATTTGCTAGAGTTCAAATAACGTCTTTAAGTCATTTTATTAAATTACAACTATTCAAGTAATTTTATGCTCATCGCAGTTATTCAGTTCCCTAAATTAATCATCGAAATCTGTAGCCTATTCAGCGTTAAAGCACGGGGCGCAAATAAAAATCGTCTTTACTATTTGCCTGCAAATCTGCCCGGCGCGGCGAGACTTGTTTGCTTAGGGATGTCGCAAATCTGGAGTCTCTCAGGAGCTCAATCTTCGCAGCGCCGCCAGTGCCGCCAACCCCTCAGGGCCAGCCTCGTTGAAACCCTCACTTTAGTCTCGGGAGCCCGTCAACCCCACCCTCTGCCCTCACCCTGCGTCTACACCGCTTCCGCCGTCGAGAGCCAACACCCCTCCCCCGCTCATCTCCACTCTCCTCTCTCGCGCCCGTTAACTAGCAACCTCCTACTCCTCTTGATCCTCGTCTCGCAGCGCCACGCTTCAATCTTCTCTCGGGGCGACCAAGATTTTTTTTTTCCCTTCCCGGCGTAGTTCGCTCTGTCACGGCGGCTTCGTGTCATTCCTCACATGTGACGTCTAAATACAAGGGATGATCTTTTCCACGCGGGTTGGTGCTTTTTGGGAGAACAATTTGGGCGCTGGGCGGACCAGAAAGAGACAACGGAAAGAAGTGATAAATAGAGACGAGGACGGATGCGAAGGACACGAAGGAAAGAAGAGAAAACGAGGTGAAACCTGGAAACGCGCGAAGAATGGTATGAGGGACTTTCAAAAGAAGACATTTCTTCGTCATGATGTTGGAGTGTAAGAAACGAAGGAAATGGTGGTCCAATGCTAACCCTTTCATATAAGCCAGAATCGACTGACCCTTTCCACATTACACTTATCATAGAATTAATTCGCCAAATAATACCACGATAATAAAACGATTATAGAAGCCGAAGAATTTCTTGATAACGTTTGTTCTTTTACAAAGAAGCGAATGAAGTATCATAAACACAAGCTCGTACAAAACACATGGTCACGTTGACATCCACAACGCACTGAGCATTGAGAATAGCGGCCAGTTTCTTTAATAGCAACACACTGTCATTCAGAAATGACAAATGATTGAAAATCTGAATGTACTAAAAAATAATGAAGAAATTTCTCAAAGAGCATATTCAAAACTTACAAACGCAGACATAACGTATGGAAATGACATCCTGTGTAACACTCAATAAAATAGCTCTGTATGATGAAACACACGACGTCCTAACATTGCGAAATTACGATTTCGTTTGCTTTGTGCCACACTGCTCATATCTTTCTCCAATACCACGACTCTCACGCACACTCGCATGTATTCATAAAGTTAGCTTCTTTAACACATCAAAGTTCGCTTCATTAACGTCTACAAAGATTCCGCATACGTACATTCCTTGCAAAGTCTTCTTTGGTTCTCTACAATTCTGAATGGTTACAAATCAACATTTTTTAATTAACATAATTTTTCAAATAACGCGTCATTCACTTCCTCTTAACTTGTTTATCATCAATCATTAAACACCTTTTGGTTACACCCACACCACTTTTCCATATGCTGTTTCAAACCAGGGACGAAATAATCTTTTTTTCCCGTTTTTGGAAGGCCCCACTTATTCAATTGGTGATATATTTACTTAGTATGTTACAGTTTTCCAAGACAGGCGACATATTTACCTAAGCCATGCAAATGTTTTATGTGCACAAATGGTATTTCCAATCGTATCAATTTCTACTTCTATACTTGTATGCTATAAAATAATAATCCCTTATAACTTTCCCACCAGATTTTCGCTTCTAACTACTATTGCCTGACAGTAGTCACGTGAATATATTCCTTTCACCTATATTAAGAGATAATATTTGTCTTTTGTAATTTCAATGTGGTATATACATAATTTGTTAAAATTACACTAAAACTTATTGTAAGTAAATAAATATCAAACTCACGTCGACAGAAATAAGAAGACGGTGACGAAAATACTAATTATATAGCTCTTCAAAATATAAAGTGTTCGAGCATATCTGTGAAGCCCTAAAGCGGCAATTGTAAATATACCAAATTTTGAAAAACGATGAATGTAATAACTGCCAACGGATCACATAATACCTAGCAGTATTGTGAGGGTCCAGAGAGTGAAATGTTCAAACTATGTAGGTTGGCCTACTTTTAACGTAGGACGCGGATCTCGTGTAAACAAACTATTCTAGTAACCTCCAAGATCCATATTCGATAAATTTCCTTTATTTTTTCATACTTTACTTACAATCATTGGAAAGCATCTCGCCTCCGTCGGCGGCATTCCGTCGTCATCCTGAATACATCAAACAACTAATGCCCTCAAGACGCCCTTTAAACTTTGGCAACTTAGTAAATGCCTCCTGTGACATTGAATGATCATTTATTTTGCACAGGCTAGGTATTATTTTTAACCCATAGATCCAATACTTATTAACCCAACTGTGAGAAAATTACAACATTAGCACCTACGTGGTTGCAAGTCTCCTACGATTTGTTATCTACTTCAACTCTCGGGGAACATAATAAATTCTATGAAATTAGTTATTTTAGTGTTACAAAACCAATATAAATATGCAAGGTATATGATATCAAACTCTTAAGCACGAAGTTCGCTTCACTGCCACTTTATAACTTTGTGCATTATTTATTCTTTATGTAGTGAATTAGTCAAAGCTTTATATTTTAGATAAATTCTTCCTGTTGTGTCAAGATTTTTAGAATGGAGAAAAAATGTATGTGTAATAAACAAATCTAGTGTTCCCTGCAAGACTTCCTTCACTGAACTCGGAATTTTACCTTTCTTGATTATTCATTTATGAATCAGTGATCTTTGGCATTACTGCCCAACACACGTATGGCAACACATTTTCATACAGTGCAGATATCTAAAATTAAAGCGTAGATTTTGGACATCATATTCTTCAGGTACAGTATTAACAGTCTCTACAAGAAATTCACATATAATATATGTACGTATCATTGTAACTCATTGACAGATGACACCAAATTATTAAAATCGATACATAAGTGTATGTGCCAAGTATTTTTTTCCCTGCTACATACGTTTGTATACAATTAGAGATTACACTGACCATAAAACATCATATTCGTTTTAACAATGATAAGAATAGTTATTATATTCTTATTAGATTACTTATTACAATTTGTACTGTAAAATTTTAAAAGCCAATTAACATGCCTGTAATAAGTATTGTACTTCAGCTTCTGTCTCAATGACCCAATTCACTGGGGTTACACTCGACGAGGATTTTTATACAGTTTCCCATCACCCAGGGAGCGAATGCTGAGATGACCGCTCGTGAATTAGTTGAGTTATTCAGTGAAGACCAGTGATCGACAATATAAGAGACAATAAGACGAGGTCGACAGTCGACAGTCGACATTACGAGAGAAGAGAAAATCGTAAAACTGTCATGACTCATCGGTATGTTGACATTTTACTAACTGTAAAAATTTGTTCAATACGCCACGACATACCTGATTCTTTTCAAAATATGGATAAGCTGATTATGAGGTCAAATTAAACTCTCGAATTGTGGATTGTATACCACAGAGATAAATAAATGAAGTTCATAATCAAATTATTTTTATTGGCTGAAATTAAAATGAACCTGAACTTACAGGTTGTGTTACACCTTGGGTTTTGATATTTCACAGTCTTCGGATTTCCGTCTCGGACCCCGTCTGTCATCCGCTCCACCGCGGAGTTCGGGCTTATCACCCGTTCGTCATAACCCGGCGCCACCGTTCACCATTACAGCGGTAGTCATAAGAGAAAATGATAGTGGCTTGGCGCGAAAATATGCTTCCCATTGCCCGCTACGCGCATCGTACTATTCTGCGGATGGTGTTCGTTCGTCAACCACCCTTGCGCGAGTACGCGCAATGTTTCAAGGAATACAAATGCCTCTTTTTGTTGCTCCAAGGTCAATGTGTCGCAATATCAAATATTGTTAACATGTTTTCATTGACCATCCGATCTTTGTATTCTCCGGGTGCGGATAAAATGATGCACATTGTATAAGCAATGATTTTAAAAATAGGAACATGTATTTATAAGTTGATTTTTAATTAGTAGCATTAAAACACTAACTTCACAGCAATTAATCAAGTTCAAACGAGTCACCTACAGTAAATAAAAATGAACTTGCGATTTGTTAGCTCATGGACAAACGAACTACTCGGAAGCTCCGAAATGCAAGTAGTCTCGCCGAGCCAACCGACGAGCGTATCAAAATTATTTTCGCCCACCCCTCTGCTGAGACCCAAAATAATTCTGAAGCACGGAGCACTTCGACGGAAGGCGATAAGGAACTCCAGGGCCCTGGCGATTTCTATTTGGAGAACCTTTCGGTCAACTCGGAATGGAGCTCTCGATTAGTTCGACCGATGAACTTTTTCTGGAGCGCCCGCAGTGGGACTACGGAGTATGGAAAACGAAAATTCAACCAGTTGGAATAAATTGTTATTAAATTATCCTACAAAGACGTTTCCCAAAAAAATTACCTCTTAAATGAGGTTTAATTAATCAAAATCGTGAAAACATATTTCATATTATTAATAAAAATATGATTTCGTACCAAATTCTAAAATCATAAATATGTGATATATACGTCACTCAAAAGTCATTATTTTCTTAATACTAATTTCAAATGAATCGTTTGGGAATATTTTTCTTAAAATAAAAATTCTGTGTTCTCAAATACCCCATTTTGAAACGTATATCAACCAACAAGGCGATTTTCAGAAAAACTGTAAATTCATTTTAAATGAGTACTTGCGGGCATTAATTAATATCTAGAAAGAACTGCAAGATATTTTTAAACATTTTCAAAGAAATGTTGAAATATTTTATTAAGTTCCATTATTTCTTGGTTTCCATTCCGTTACTTCATTATTTTAGTTATTATATTCTTCACTTTTAATTCTTCTCAGTGCTGTGTGATTCCCTCTCTGCAAGAAGATGAAAACCTGGACCATGCATACACAGTTGATTAGCGTACGCTAAGCTTCAAAATTACTCTTGCTTTTGTGTATTCAAATCCAAAGCTTCGTATTGGCTCGTCGTTGGTGTATAGAATATAATCTGAAAATTTAAAGATGATATACCAACGAAAATGGATCTCTTTCACGAATAGCTACGAGTCACAAATTCTTGAATTCTTCTCCACTAAAAGCTTTAGGTTAATACGTCTAGAATGCATGGGTCTGTAATCATCTTTCTCGTTGTTTTTATCTTAATCATAGCCAAATCAACACGTAAGTTGAATAAATAACGCCGAAGCGATAAAAATAACGAATAAAACTAAGCAAAGAAACGTGAATAGTTTAGCTTCGTTTTTAATTTCAGTTCTATCATATTTTACCGAAAATATTTTGTTATCTCTACACAAAATTGGCACGCAATAATTCCGCTGTCATTGGGCAAATACTAAATGATTTACGAATATTTATTTTCTTTGCTCTCCAAAACTTTCTAAAAAACATATATAAACTCTTTATTTTATTTTATGTATCTCTAAATTTTATTGAAAAGTATTGTAAAGAAATGTTACATTATCAATTTTATTGAAAAACTCTTATAACAATACATTGTTTCTTAATTTAACTACACGAGAAATGTTTTTTTCTCGCAGAAAGTTTTTCAATTCCAAAATCATGAGATTTCTACATTTTTTCACTAGACAATACTGCTCTGCAAGGATCGTTCGATCTTATTCTAGTTTACAAGTATAGATGATAATGATAGAAGGCAACGAAATCCTACAATCGGTGCTAACTGCAAACCTGAAAGGAAAACTTTCTGTTTTTTTGGAATATGAACACTTAACAATTGAAATCAACAATATTGAAACAAACAATTCTATGTTAAATGTGTCCCTACCGCATTACGAATATCTCTCTAAAATCAATATGCTCTCAAATTGTACTGTAAACTTTTACCGGTATTCCATGACAACGTATCAGCAAGACACTGTACCAATTACGTTCTCCACGAGATGCGTCGAAAACGTTAAATTCTGCCTGTATGGTGAGCAAAACTGCATTCGACTGTTTCTTTACTTGGCACTTCAGTGTTAGTGTTTTGCCCATGGCAGCTCTCATTTAGATGTTCCATGTCAGAGTATTAACGCCATCTCCTTTAACCTGCAGGACTACGAGACCATCCCTCCCAGCGAGGGCAAATCCTATGAATTTCGCGTCGCCCCGCTCAGTCAACGGAGACCCCGTCCCAGCGTCATATCCGGGCTGTCAGCGAGCTCTTTTGTTCCGGCGACTGATCTGCGCCGTCGCCGCCGCCGCGCGTAGCCGTGAACCTCCGCCCGGCTGACTTCCAAGGGGGCAGCGCGCCACTCCGGCGCCGGAAAGGACCTTCAGGAGCAAAAACACCTGCAGTAGACGCGGCGGTAACGGCAGCTCAGTGGAGGCGACGATGGTTCGACAGGCGCGACGGTATCGGCGGGGGGCGACGGTATCGGCGGGGGCGACGGTATCGGCGGGGGTGACGGTATCGGCGGGGGTGACGGTATCGACGGGGGTGACGGTATCGACGGAGGTGACGGTATCGACGGGGGTGACGGTATCGACGGGGGTGACGGTATCAACGGGGGTGACGGTATCGACGGGGGTGACGGTATCGACGGGGGCGACGGTATCGACGGGGGTGACGGTATCGACGGGAGTGACGGTATCGACGGGGGTGACGGTATCGACGGGGGTGACGATATCGACGGGGGTGACGGTATCGATGGGACGACGGAATCTACGGGGGCAGCGGTAACAATGTAGGCGACGATCCGACGAGGCCGACGGTATCGACGGGGGCGACGGTGTCAACGGAGGCGACTGTATCGGGGACGAATGTATCTACGGGGGCGACGGCAACGCCGGGGGCGACGGCAACGCCGAGGGCGACGGTAACGACGGGACCAACGGTAACGAGGGAGGTGACGATATCGACGGTGGCGATGGCATCATCGAAGGCTACGACGAAGACGACAGCGACGATAATGACCACTATGACCGTGGTGAGGCTTTAGAGACAGCGTCTAGAACGAGACTGAGTCGGTAGATGACAAATCTTCGACTTCGAGATTCTTCCGTTTCACCTGACCCTCATCGCAGCGTTGCTCTTACATCGTTCAAATCACATCATCACACATCGATCAACCCATTAATCTTTAATATGGCCGAAAAACCTAGTACTCTCAATGATCATAATAAAGATTAATCTTAAGAGCGCTGCCACATTAACGTAAAGCCAAGTTACATGATTAAAGAGTTGCCATCGAAAAAATATCTTCCTTGTTTAGTATCGCCTGTTTAGCATGTATGTTTCATATATCGTTAACTCTTTGTTTGCTAATGGCTAGAGCTAACGTGGTTTGCTAATTGCTAAATCAGAAACAGTATTCATTTTCCACTTTCACGTCCATCGTCAATACCACTGACGGAGTAGGTTGTGAAAAACAAAAAGCACTTTGCTGTGATTATTAATTGTTAGTGATCCCGAGGGCGTCAACTGCTAAAGCCATTAATCTCGTAAGTGTAGTGCATGTATTTCCTCGGGAGGTGGCGGTGATTTTCCCCCGCTGGATGGCGAGATCCGGGGCTGACCAACCGTCGGCTAGGGGCTTTTCCCCACGAGCAGGGCACCGCCCCAGCCGGGACAAGCTTTAAGGTCCCGCCCGGTCTCCTAACGTGTGTGATAGTGTAGTGCATGTTAGTGTCAGTGTATGTAAGAGTTATTCATCCCTTCATGAGGATAGGACAAGGAAGAGGAAGGAAAGATCGCGCGCGATTCGTTACCCTTTTGTTAGAGTAGCGCTCCGGCCTTCACTTGGTGTTGATCCGAGAAACCACGGAAAACTACCCATCAGAGCATCCGGCCGCAAGATTTCTCCTCCAGACAGCGACTGAATACCAACTGACAAGATAGTGTCGAAAATCCTGCCACCGTCGGGACTCGAACCTAGGACCTCCCGGTCAGAGGCACTGTCGTGAAATCAATTTATGCCCTGAAGCATCACTCCCCTCACTTGGCCGTGCCGCGACGGTTGCTGCGAAGCTGGCGGTACAACTCTCGCATCCCGTCACAGGTGCAGACGACGCGGATAAGAGACGTGAGCTTGGGGAGTGAGATGAGCCGCCGGGGGGGGGACGCGACCGCGGCGACGACGGAAGCGCGGCGACGACAGAAGCGCGGCTGAGCGGAAGTGGTGCGGCCCCGAGGGCGCGCCGCGAGACCGCCACCGCGCCGCGCCGAGCCCAGCCGCGCCGCCGGGCGGCCGACACGGGCGGCCGACACGGGCGGGGCCCGCGGCTGTGGAGCGGGGCTGCCTCCCTTTCAGGCCGGACGTCGGTCGCGACGCTGCGCGGCGCGCACAGCGCCCGGCCTCCCGTCCAACTTGCCGTGCCCGCACTGCTTTGCGAGGTATGCAAAGCTCGCACGCGACCGGATTCATTTGCAAAGGGGTTTGGACATGGCAACCGTATGGGAATAATAATAATAATATTAATAATAAATAATATGAATAATAATAAATAATATGAATAATAATAAATAATAATATGAATAATAATAATAACAATATGAATTGATCATATTGTCTCAGCTTGTCCAATCCTAGCAAAGACCGAATACCTGAAAAGACACGACAGGGTGTGTAGCTACCTCCACTGGCAGATCTGTACCGCCCTCGAAGTTCCGAACACATGCCCCAAGTGGTACGAACACTCACCAAAACAGGTGACGCCTGTTGGATTGTGTACGATATTGTACGACCAACAAATTCAAACGGATCGCACGATAGCGGCAAACAAACCGGATATAGTCATCCGGGATTTGGAGAAAAAATCGTGTTTACTTATCGATGTTGCTGTACCTTGCGATCAAAACGTCGTTACCAAGGAGGCAGAGAAACGTCTTAAATACAAGAGTTTGGAAATCGAGATCAGCCAAATGTGGGGCGTAAAAGCACAGGCCGTCCCGATAGTTATCGGAGCTCTGGGATTTGTTCCGCAAAATTTGAGTAAGAACTTGTCTAAATTCCCTGGTAATTCAAAAGACGGCGAAGTGCACGAAATGGCTTTATTTGGAACAGCCCACATTTTGCGTAAAGTATTGTAGAGGCACTGATAGTCACCGGATCTACTCCTTAGGTAGCTGGTTGCAACCTGGAGTAGATTTTATATTCAGCTGACTCATAACATCTTTAGTCGTGATGTAATGGAAAAATAATAATGATAATAATAATAATAATAATAATAAACAGAGCCGAACCCGTCATAGAAAGTAATCAGTTCAAAATGTATTATGACCTAATGCATACTGATAAATCTATTCTAGCAAATAAACAGGGCATTCTACTACATAACGTACAGGGGAAAAAATGCATTCTTCATTTACGTTACACACCTTGTAGATCGCACATCAATAAGCAGAAACAGAAAAAATCTTAATACACATTCCCCTATCAATAGAATATAAAGAAATATGCAAACTTGAACTTGATGAGATTATTGAATTGAATTGCCTTATTTTACGTGACAAGACTCAGGCCATGAGGCCTGAGGCCTGCTTGGGTATAACAGTCCGATACGCTAACCGTTACATCATCGCCGCCACTATAACAATTGAAATAACAGCAACAGCTCTTGTTAACAAAAAAAGTATTATTTGTAAAAAGCAGGTCTTCCTCCTCACAAAATTATTCCAAAAGCTCAAAAGTCAGTCATTCTTCGAACCAATCAGATTGTTCGCACTGTTCGAAATATTAAGCTACGAATGTGGTATGCCTAGAAGCCCCTCAAACCAGGAACCCTGGGTGAAAAAAAAAACGAGAAAAAGGAAAAGATAAAAATGAAGAAGAGGAGGAGGAGGAGGATGATAATAATGATATAATAATATAATAATAATAATAATATAATTCTTATAATAGTAATACTTATTATTATTAAATTAAATACTGAACATTGAAAAAATATTTTAAAGAGATTACTAAATAATATTGGTAAGTACTAGCAATACAAAAATTATCTTTAATGTTCGTAATTTGTAAATATGTATTCAAATACGCCTACAGATCATGAACTTATAACATTTTCTTTAATAAACTAATTGGGGACCCTCATCCAGCGGGAGCCCTGTGTTTGTGCTTGGCCTAGGTATGCATTAATGCACCCTGGTCTCACTCCAACTAAGGAATCCAGGGGGGGGGACCATGCCACTTGTTGAAAAAGTACAGGATTAAAAAATTATTATAAACTTTAATAAATTGTCGGTGCAAAAGTGACTTCATACAAACGTTATTTTAGAGGTGTATGATTTTGTTGTGGACAGAGGCATTTCTTTCGTCGCTACGCTAGGAAATAGGTTTGTAATAGGTTTCCTAGCATATACTATTTTCTATACACCTGTCATTACTTAACACAGAAATGGATTTATCAAATGGGTCCCTATTCATGAGCACTGACAAACTGTACTTCAAATTGACATTGTTTGTGAACGTATTTTTATGCTTTATTTAATTGGTCGCGTGAACTTCCAGGTCATTAGCGACTACAATCAAAAGACTATATATATTCAAAGTACATATAACACCATTTAACATATAACATGAACATATAACAGCATTTAAAACTAAAGCATAAATGCGTAATTTGTCAAAATAAGTGTACCATTACATGACGACCATTAACAATCACATTCAACAGAAACAAAATCTAAACAAAAAACAAAACAAAACATTTCTCAGTTTCTCTCCCCTGGAAATTGTAAATACAATCTTTGAGAAGAAATAAACACCACCAATTCACACAGTATCATGCAAACAAGTATGAATAATTATTGCGAAAGTTCTGTGCGAGGAACATTTTTACACAATATTGAGTACTTCAACTATTTGATCAAGCATCATTCCTAGACCTACAATACACATATTTTCTTCTTTACATCAGCTGCACTCACATCAACATGTGAATTTCTTAACTATTATCAGTTCCACAGCTCCTAAAGAAAACTATTCTACAAATTATCCGTTCGTAGACCAGCCAGATTAATTCTTTTCAAAAATTGTGATGTGCATCATATGGAGGGTAATAATTCAACTGAATTTAAACTGATGCTCTATGGCAGACTTAGTATTACATCTTAATAATAATGTACATATTAATTGCCCATCATTCAAGTATAACCCTACAGAATTTAATAATTAAACATACATTGTCAGCAACAATTTATTACTCCCATGGCAGGTTTCATTTATATTTTTATCCACTCACAATGGGTTTATATAGAAAATAATTTTAGCGTACTGTAAAACTAAGATGGCTTGCTCAAAAAAAAAAAAAAAATAATAATAATAATAATAATAATAATAATAATACTGAAAACATGAATGAATGATACAGAATCGCGAAGAAAAAAAATCAACAAAATAATGAGAAACCAAAATTAAAAATTTCTTTTGAAATGTTCACATATTTGTGCCCCCAAGACTAAAGAGTTCATTCTTCTTTTGCAAAGTAAGAAATCTTTTTTGAATTAAATCACTTAAACAAGAATCTAAATTCCCAGAGTTTTTGATACTTCTTAGACATCTAGCAAATATGACTATCACACATCAACACTGGACACACCACTGTAACTTACATCTAATACTGTCATCAAATGTAAAATTACACATTGAAGAATATTCATTAGTTGGAGCTGATGTCTACATTGGAGTCTGATTTAGTACTTGATTCTTCAGGAGGTGGTAGCACAGATTTTGTTTACAAAGTCTGGTAAATCTGCCTATTATTATTTTCTTTGGAAGGTATGTGTACAGATTAGTCATCATTTGAATGATAGTTGATAAATCAAGTGAGTAACCTTTGGCTATGAGGATGGGGTCAGCAGCATTAAAGGAATTTTCCAGGAAGGATTTAAATTGAAAGTAGGTAAGAGCATATTTGCTTTGATTGTTTTCAATAATTGATTTTAGAGGAGATATTAGTTCCCCTACAGATCTAATGTTAGTTATTTCAGTTTCCTTCGAATCTTTTAGTTGTTCTTCTTTCTTCTTTTTGTTCTTAGGTTCTTTCAGGGTTTCTTTTGTATTTGCTTTGTTTGTGTTACTTGAACATTCATAAACATGGGAGGAGTCAGATTGGGGGCCTCTTTAATTTAATTTAGATACACAAATATTGCCATTAACAAATTCCTGTTGATTAATAGGTGCAAATTGCAGGGGCAGTTGCTAGAAGCCCCTCAAACCAGGAACCCTGCGTGAAAAAAAACGAGAAAAAGGAAAAGATAATGATGAAGAAGAGGATGATGATGATAATAATAATGATATAATAATAATAATATAATATCATTATTATTATTATTACTAGGCTGGATTGGGGGGGCTTTTTATGGAGGTTAGAGGCAGATGTAATTGAAAGAGGTTATGGGTCAGTTAGTAATTGAGAGAACAAAAGTTGGAGAATTCTATTGATTGGTTGTGGATACAGATTGATTTTCGTTTGCAGGAGAATCAGGTTGGAGGATTTTTTGTGGAGGTTAGGGAAATTCTGATTGTCATTAATTGGGGGCTTAGTAACAGAACATTGGTAGTAGGTGCAACTTGATTTTCATATGCTGGGAAGTCACTGTTATTGGTATAATTTTGATGAGAGGGACATTGGTTAGCAATGTGGCCTTCTCCCTTGTATAGGAAACATACAACATTGTCAGTGAAGTAAGTACGGTATGTAGTGTCTTAACGCTATACCAGTGTAAAATTCGGTATGTTGTCAATATCATCCGGATCAAAATAAATCTACCTCCTAAAGCTCACAATATGAGAAAAGCCAGTTTCATAGACCCCAGCTCTGATAAACGATATCTAAGTGGAAGGTTTGATGTTATTTTTATTTAATATGCTCAGGATTAGCTGGTTAGGTATAACAGGACATACATTAGAGATAACTCGTACTTGTTTATTGATGAGTGGTCGTATATTCAGTTTCTGATTACTAATAATGATAAATCTGTTCAGCAATCTTTTGAGTTGAGAGGAAGAAACAGATTCTGTTATTAGATATTCTTGAAACATAACGAATATTTGGGGGGTTAATTATTGTTGCAATTTTAGATACATAATACTTGATGCTAATACCTTTTTTGGCTTCAATCACAATCCCTTGGTTTTTGTTAGGGTCAATTTCCGATTGTACCGCAAGAGAAAATTTTTTGCTTACTTGTTTATCTGTAGTTTCTGAGGTTATGGTGCCATTGGTGGTGGTTTCCATCGTGGCATAATGCCAGCAGCGAGGGCAGCTGACTTTTGAGAATCAACTGACTATTCTGGTTCAATCAATGAAGAATACAACAGAAGGATGAACACTCAGTCATGTAACAGTTACTCACAAACTCGCAGCGTGCACCACAAACACGTCTACCGTTCATGGGCGCACCAGAATGAATGACCGTATTTTAATACTATTAATATTAAACTTTAACATTTTTAATACTATTCACATTCAATTTTCATGACAATAACATTTAAAATTCTCTTTCAAGTAAGAAAAGTCTTGTTACACATCGAATACGTTTCATTTTCAAAATGTTTATAAATTTAAATATTCAAACAGAGAAAGTAATGTACACATTAGTTTAGTAATTAAACTAATAGTTAAAATAAATAAATAATTTATTGGCATACATCTATTGAATTACCCATACTAATTTCATTCTTTTAAACGTTCCCTAATATTTTTTTTACTCGACGTTTCCTTGCGTTTTCCTCCGTGGGGGATTTCCGACGTCTTTCTCAGGGACTTTCAACTCCCATTTAACGCGGTGGGGATCATCACAGTGGCGCGCTCTCCCGTAGCACCTTCTTACAGGAACTAAAATACGAACTGCTGCCAACGATACTTAAATCGTGCGTGACTGCTGCATGGGTTCGCGAGACGCAAGAAGGCGCGTCGTTACAAAAGAAAGCGTCGATGTTCGCGCTTTCTTCAGCGGTTTCTGATTTGTATATATTATGAATAATTGAACATTTAAAAGACACTTTTCGTATTTCTCACAAATTAGCCAATTTTTATGTGCGGATGTTGGCGAGCCTAACCTCCATCTATCCCCAGCAAACACTAGCGCCTCCTGTAGTAACACCCTCGAGCTTTGTCCCCGGTTTTGATGGAGAGTTCCAAGGCCCTGGTCTTTCTGGCGTGCACAGTCCGGTGGACACGGGCGCAGTTCCCAGGCCGACGGGAGAGCTGAGTGAGGGAGAGAGGGAGAAAGAGAAAAGGGGAAAGAGGAGAAAGAGGAGAGAGAGGAAAAAAGAGGAGAGAGAGGAAAAAGAGGAGAGAGAGGAAAAAGAGGAGAGAGAGGAAAAAGAGGAGAGAGAGGAAAAAGAGGAGAGAGAGGAAAAAGAGGAAAAAGAGGAGAGAGAGGAGAAAGAAAAGAGAGGAGAGAGATGAGGAGAGAGGGGAGAGAGATGGGGGAGGGAGAGAGTCGGACAAGGCGAGGGGGAAGAGGGAGAGAATCGGACACCCGCGATCGGCGGCTGCCACACCCGGAACGAAGCGGATCTTCACGGAGTGTTCCGCAGAGAATCGCAGAACAAGCGGACTCCAAGTTCAGGGCTCTGGACGCTGCCGCGTCATGGCCACAGTACACGAGGGTTCTCTCTGCTATTGTATGCTTAGCGAAAGGTCACAACGCGGTACAACGTAATAAAATCGTTCCTTTAACTCTAGAACTAGCTAAATGTGGCGTCGAGGATGCTTTCAACCGTTTTCAGAATATTTTCAAATGTTACAAATTTTTACCGTGCAAGTTCTAAACAAAAAGATACTTTAAACATACAGTAATCTGGTGTTTCCATCATCGGATGTAGTGCATTAAAAGTGAGACGCAACTTCTCTTGTCGGGTGTCCTATCGGGCTACGGCCACTACCCTTCACAGAATACGATGTTGGAGAACCTAATCCAGAATAGTTGTTCTGATTTATATATTCTTTCAAGGTCGTATCAGGTGGTTTATTATAGAAAATTTGCATGCACCTATCCTATAATAGATCGCTTCATTGTTATAGATTTATATTAGAAGATAATTTTGTAGTAAAGATTTTCCTTCTAATGGGTGGATACCATTTATCGTATAGCGTATCCATTACATCGATTTACGTATAGTATATCCTATATAGATAAGTATATCGATAATCGATACCATTGGTCGATTATCACAAATTTTATTGATCTGATCTTAATTTGATTTTGATTTATTGATCTTCACAAAACAAAATTATCCTATAAAACAGTGTTGTCAAGGTCGATGTCACAAGCGGGAGTCTGTGGCACGAGTGCCACGACGAAATCGTCCCTTCACGTTGTTCGTCACCCCGCCACCAGACTACGCCATCGCTATCGTAAAACGGCGGGGTTATTAATAGTTTCCTTTCCCGACGCTAGTTGCGCAGAGTATCTCGTGGCATGCCACGGAGCCACGACGCGTGCCACTGCAACCAGTGGAAGATTTCGACGCCATTGCGTATAAAACGAAAATATGAGGCGTCCGAGGGATCCAATCGTCTAAGCAATACAGTCATAGCGACCTAAGTTATTTCATCACCTCTTTGGCGACACACGAGAGGGCGCGGTCCCGGAAGCGTGAACTCGGCACCGTAGCAGGGGGCACATGGTTCGCCCGGCCACTGCTATATCGCAGAGCTAAAAACGCAAAAACACATCTTTAGAAATTTATTAGAATACTCTGGATTTTCAAGCACATCATCAGTTTCCTACTAGGAGACTAAGACACTTTGAATGACACCTTATTTGTTTCGATTGCTTGACGAGGAGGGGTCTAATCGTAAGTGAAGGACGGAAGGTCACACACAAGTTACTCAAATACTGCATACGTATCGCTTATGAAAAATACAGTTTTGTACGATTTATGAGAATCCATAAACAGCATAAGTTTTTTCCTGTCGGACAGGAACTGACCTCCAGACCTGCTTCACACCGAATGAAGACAAACACGTCAGAAGTTCGAAGGTACAGAAAAAACGGAAAATATCAGACGTGAATGCAACCTGTACCTCACTACTCACGTTTCCATCGTGCATGACTCGGAAACGATGCATTCTATGACTTTAAAATCATATCATAAATTGTTTCTTAGCACGTAATCTATCAAGTAAGTCCTCTTTGAACGTTCTATTACATTTTGAAGGGTACACCACATCTAACAACACAACCCACAAACGTTGGACGCCGACATCCAGAATGCAGCAATTTTCTTTTTTTAAACAATTATGTAAAATGTATGGTATATTCGCACGCGTCCAACTAGTCATTTTTAATTTCTAAAAGTAACTGCAGGTGCTCTAAGTAGCCCAGATCGTTATAGTTGCGATCGCCCAGTGGATTGTAAGTTCCTTGCGATAAGTATGCTTCCCTGTGTACACACCGTCGATAATAACCCGTCCAAAAGAGTTCCCACGTCCTCCCGACCAGGTACGTCTGACATTATAAACTGAGACTGGCTGAGGTGCTCAGAGAATCAACTGATGTCACTGCAGTGCTTCTGATCGGGAGGTCCTAGGGTTCGAGATATGACGGTGACAGGATTTTCGGCACTAGCTACCTAGCTAAACCAAGTTCAGCCGCTGTCAGGATGACAGTGGCGGCTCGTGCTGAGGTTTCTCATCTCCCACATTGAATGACATTAGATGAAAAATGTATATTCCTAACACAGAATACGATTTTTTTCGAGAAGTATGGTAATTCGCCTGTTTTTCTTCAGGAATATGATTGAATCGATTATTCCACGCGATTAATTATTAATTAGATCTGGTTAAGAGAACTGCGAGTATCATCTATGCAATTGAACACAATTCCTGTGGAAACACCACAGTTGTTTAATTTGCCACATCGACGGGAAGCTATCTTTGCACTTTAATGATTGTACTATTTAAAAAAAACAATAGTTGTCACAACCCTGGCACCTTTTTGAAGAGGTAATTACGTCGGAAATAGTATGTCACGCAAAGTAAATGCACCCCCGATATGACCGGTCACCCACAATTCACAATATATCCATCCGTTCACTAAACATGAAATTAATAACGAAAACTGAGCTAGACAAACCTTCCGCTAGCCCGAGACACCATCACCGACATGTTTCGCGACCAAATTTTCATCGTCAAGTCACATTCACATAACTGGCCAATGTTCGTCGGAGTAGCAAGTCAATTCTGAGAGCAGCTTTCTTAGCGAGTGATGCCAGCTGATTTACGAGCTGCGTTACGAGGGACCTCCTTCCTTTTATTGCGTCCGCCCGGTCTGGCGCGGCCAGCGCGAGCGTGACGTGGCGCGGCGCGGCGCGGCGCGGCGCGGCGGGGCGGGGCGGGCCGTCTGCATCCTGTCGCTGCGCCACGCGTCCGGCCGCGCGACATCGCGTGGCGATTGGCCGATCGCCTGGAATCCCTATTCTATTACCATGAAGACTGTAAGGAGACTGAACTCAGGTGTTGATTGATTGATTGATTGATTATTTGGTGTTCCCGGGCGCGTCAGCTGCTAAGGTCATTACTCTCGTCAGTGTAGAGCATATTTTTTTTTCCTGGTAGTAGTCTTTCCCGCGGATGGTGAAATCCGGCGCGGTTCTAAACGTCGGCGAGCGATGTTTTCCACAACCAGGTATCTCCCTCCAGCGCAGCACTGCCCCAACTGGGAGAAGCTTTAAGCTCTCGACTCGTCTTCCGACATATGTGGTAGTGCGTGTGTAAGTTAGAGGTGAGGTTTGGACAAGGAAGAGGAAGGAAAGATCGCGCGCGGTCCGTTGACCATATGTTAGAGTACTGCTCCGTCATTCGTCAGGTGTTGATCGGAACCATGGGAAATTACCAACGACAGCAGCCGGGAGCTACAATTCTCCTCTGACAGCGGCTGAATTCGACGTAGCTCTCTACCTAATGTCCAAAATCCTGCCACCACCGTCGGCACTCCCAACCCGAGGCACTACAGTCACTTCAACTGATGAGTTGATGCCACTTGGTGCTAACTCAGGTGCATGCATGGTGGGTGTATGTACGAAAAACGTCGGCACGAACTTCAGCAACATCACAGAGTGAATGAAGGAACTTATCTCTGTTTCTTTCGGTCATAACGACGCACAAACACGAACGTGACCAACGCCTTCTACACTCTAGTGTGTGTAAGTAAATGTAGATAACGTTGACTTGACATGCACGTGGCAGCCATTGGCCGAAAACGCCTTTAAAGGTTCTGTCTTTGACCGCGTGTTCTTGAAGTTTAACTGCGCCTATTAGCTGCTGATGCTTGTCATACCCCCACCAGAGTTGAACCTACTTACTGCCATCACGTCTACTATTATGCAGAGGCCCGATGACGGGGGAGTGCACACGGTACAACGCTCATGAACCTCAAGGGGGGGCGGCTATCCAGTTAAAGGGAAACTATGTAACTCAACGGGGGCCTTTGCAGCTAAAGGGGTTTGATTGATAAGTCCACCGGCGCGTCAACTACTTAGGTCATTAGTCCCGTTAGTATAGTGCGTGTTTTTTCTCGGGAGGTGACGATCTTCTCCTTGCTGGATGGCGAGATCTGGCGCCGACCTACAGTCGACTAGCGGGGTTTTCCTCCTCAATCAGGTATCTCCCACCAGCGGGGCACCGCCCCAGCCGGGACAAGCTGTAAGCTCCCGACCGGTAGCTAAAGGGGTCCAATGAGCCCAATGCACCCCAATGATTTTAATTATAATTTAAACACATATCGAATTCATTTAATGTATATCGTAATATATCTTTTTTCAATTTTGCAAGTTAATATACTTTTGAAATTAAAAGTCATACGCATTTCACAATGATATGTATTGTCATGTTCTGAGACCGCGAATTCGGGAAAGCGAACTAAGAGACATAGTATGTAGATGAGCACTGAACGTTACATCTTATCTTAATATAACAAAATATTGGTTTGTAAGAAATAATATACAAAAATACTGTCATGATTTACTTTATAAAAAAAAAAACCATTCACCACCTCTTTATACCGGGTTATCCGGATATCCTCTCGATGGCCTTGAGTATGCACGCGCGGATTATGCATCCCTTCCCCCGACTGCCACCTCTTCCGTCGGACGCCGCGACGTCCCGTCCAAGACGCCCTCCCCTCACTTCCCCTCCCCCCTCGGAGCAGCGTTTGCCCCCACTCCCACCCCTTGGGTGTGGGTCTCGCGCGCGCGCGTGAGGTCTGCGCGCAACAGGGGGGAGGAGGAAAGAGGGGGGGGCGGGGCGGCGGACAGGAAATGAACCATCAACCGAAATAGAATAATCCGATACGTTCGCTCCGGGGAAATCAGAACTGACCGCTCCCTCAAGACGCTGCGTGCTCGTCGGCCGAGGCGACGACATGCCCCGGCTGCTCCGCGGTTCCGATTCCGCCGCCGGCCGACGCAAGCGCTATGCGCGCGCCCTCGCGTGGCCAGGAAACCCTCGAGATGCAAAGTATACTGCGATTTTCCTAACTTTGCCCCTGACAGGAATCTGCTGTTTCGCTGCCATCCAATCGGGAGCTTATAATCCGTGAAAGTGACGTCACTATAGTGACGCTCAAGCTCCCGATTGGATGAAACCGTCAGCAGCTGATTCCTGTCAGGGGCAGAGTTAGGAAAATCGCAGTATAGCAACACATTTTGTCCGAGCGGAGACGCAGGCAGTATTTCTAGAGTTCAGAAAGGAGGTTTAGTGACACCGTCAGCGGCGAACGTAAAGGAAACCCTATGCGGCTGAATTTGATTGATTGATTAGTGATTCCGGGAGCGTCAACAGCTATGGTCATTAGTCCCGTACGAGTGGTGCATGTTTTTCTTCTCGTGAGGTGACTGAGATATTCCCCCTCTGGACGGTGAGTAATTCCTCGAGACTTACTTCAAAGGGCAAATCAGAATGTGTTTCGGAGGTGCCAAGAATGCATTCGAGCCGAAGGACACCACTTTCAGCATCTTCTTTAATGTACGTTAAGCGGCGCAGCGATAGTTCTCGGATAGCACGGGAGTTGAGTCAGCGGTTTGCCGGGCGAATGAGCCCTCGACTGCCCGGGCAACGCGGCCGGAATCTTCGGCGAACGATAAAAAAACACCCGGTACATTATCCACGTAATCTCTCATAAGATTGTCCATCTGCCAGGCTCAGAGCAAGAGGAAGAAAGACCAACAGAGACAGAGAGATTATACAGAGTGATTCAGGTACTCGTTGCACATACAGGACCTGTGATAGAATACACTACGTTAGTCATGAGTGTAAAAGGAAATAGTATAAACCCTATTCAAAATTTTGAAAAAAAGTTTTTTGTCATTGGTCATATTTTGCGAAAATATACTGCACCCGCTGAAAATGGAAAAGTTGTCATCTCTGCATGAATTGTTCACCATACGAGGGACAGCGGTGCGTTGAACTCGCGCGATATTCGCCTTGTGCTTGCCTCCCAGGCTTCTCGGACAGTATTTGCAATTGAGTTTTCCAGAGAAGTGGCAAGTCCTAACGCAAGGTGAAACCGCCCGCTCACTTGCCGTAGCACATGTTACATAAGCACAAGCGCATAGTCAGAAGTTTAACGGTAATTATTTACAAAACTAAACGATGAAGAGTATCAAATTTTGGCAAATTCAGTTTGTACATTACATTTGGGATCAGGTTCCGGCGTATTAGCTTTGAGGACTGAATCATCCTGTATACAATACATTCAAAGAAACGCAATAAAAGTGAAATTATAAAACAATTTTTAAAAAATGTTAATTTATTTCAGTACACTATAACAACAAACACTGCCCTAACAAGTGGTTAGTGAGTTAATTGCAACACTGCAAAATAACATGTCGTTCTCCACTCTGCAAATTCTCTTGTAAGTGCGCGCCGACCACAGTGTCAACATTCGATGATGCAAAGGCGGCGGCAGCGGTCGAGCCGGTCCGTTCTCGTGCCACCGTCAAGGTTGCATGCTGGAGCAGCGCGAATTAGAGAACCTTCTGCCTCCTCCTCCGGCCCGCACCGCATCCCGTGCCTGCAACGCCGCGGGCGCTCGCCGCCCGCGTGAGGCCCCGGGCGACGTCGTTTGTAGGCGGCGGTGGCACCGGCAACGACAAGGACAACGACGACGACGGTCGCGGCAGCACCTGTCGCGGTGATGGCAGGGCAACGGCAATGGGATCAGCAAAAGCAACAACGACGCGGCGGAGACGTTCACGGTGACGACGAAGAGAACAGTGACGACGACGAGGATTGTGACGATAAGGACTGTGATGTCGAGGACGGTGAAGACGACAACGACGGGATGATGACGAGGACGATGACGACAGCGAGGATGGTGACGACTACAGGACGGTGAAGGCGAGGACGGCGACGACAAGAACGCTGAAGACAAGATCGCTGACGACGGTGATGGTGACGGTGACGAGGACGAGGACGAGGACGAGGACGAGGATGACGGTGAATGCGAAGACGAGGACGATGACGACGGGTGTGGCGTATTAAAGAAGTTAAGACAAAGTTAAAGAAGAATTGGAACATTTTTAATTCCTTTACACTTTAAAGGATATACTGTACTACATTATTTATCGTGCAAATTTCAAACAATTTTTCAGTATGATGTTATTTATTTTTATTATTTTACTCCTGGGTGATTCCAAATTAGTGAAATAAGACGAGGAGGAAATCATCATCTAATACGTTAGTTTGAAATAATGATATATGTAGAAAAAATGCTGCTTGAGTTCCACACAGCTTTCAGTGATCATGTACTAGAATGAGGGCACAATTAGAAAGAATAAGATCCAAATATTGTACCAATTTGAAAAGTGCACTGACGTTTTAAACTAGAATAATTGGAGAGACTGTACCTAGGGACTCTTCATATTTCATTTTTTTCTCTCTTGTCTTGGATGAGAAATTGATGTTCATTTTTTTGGACTGCTACACATCTGAGAATAATTATGTGTAATAATATTTTTAAGAATTTTCTATAAGGTTCTTTTTTAGAAAATTTTGTTGTGTACAGTGTGTCCCTAGATACTATTGAGTATCTGCGGACACAATGATGTATCTGGGGACCATGTAGAAAAGTGAAAAAGACTACAACTCAATAAATCTATGTTCTTTATTCATGGAGAGAATATCACAATAATATTTGATCTACAAAAAAAGACTCTAATCTAGATTATAATAAATAAATATCGTGTAAAAGAAAAAAATGATTTTTTTTCTGTCCTTAAGAACAACCAATCAGATTAGTTCTGGAGCTCATGTTCTCTCCTCTGTGTGAACTTCATGGGATGTAACAGCATTTATTCAACAGAAAGGACTTCAATCTAGATTAAAGTAAATGAACTATGGAAAACAAATGTTTGCTGCCTTTGAGAACAACAAAACACAGATGGGTCATGGAGCTTAACTTTAATGCCCTCCAAGTCAACTTCATACAATGCCGAACCTTCTTCAATTTCGAATGAGTGAATCTTTAAATCGGTGGTTGAGGCCTTTTGTTGTTACCTTTGCGTCGTGGCAAACCAAGATCACATTCTGAAACTAATCTAATTCAATTTAATACTACATTTATGTACCTAGAGATGTCCCTCTGTTCATCAACAGTCACATTCCCTAGGTTCAACAATCTACAATTATGAATGAATATGGCACGAACATGTTAATTGTACGTTACCTTTATGAATGAAGTGTACACCTTGAATTAACTATGTTCTATGCTAGTAAGTGTAAGTCTACTACACTTTTTGTGACGTATTCGTAGTTATAACAAATCGATGAAAGAAAAATGAAGAAATTTGTATTTTCACTCGTCAAATCTATTAAACTCTCATAAAATCACGGAAACAGCTCACACTACAGAACCATTCACTTGAATAATCACAAATGGCAATAGCAATATAGAGAAAATGACAATTCGACATTCCTCTCACAGAGTTCTCGAAAACTTGCTTTGTCCCTACGCACAACAGTTTTCTCTACGTTTTATAATAAAAATCATATTAAAAAAACTTAGCTTAGGACCGATTTTTTGGTACACTTTTTTAATATAAAACACTTCACGAATCGAAGATCCCTTTGACAAGGGTTATTCTGAACCACGACACATACAATATTAAAAGAAACAATCGACCGACACTTCAAGTCCTCGAAGGTACAACACCATCAAAATATGTCGTCCCGTGCGGCCACGCGGAAAGCCATCAGAAAGTACATGCTAACAGGTTCAACATTATCGATTTTTTAATTCAATTCACAACGGATGAAACTTACCAGAATAGGAGGGGTGAGTCCGCAATGCGAACGTACCTAATAAATTGCATCTGTTTCCACACTTCATCATTCGCGTATGGGAGTGGGAAATTAATTTTAAACCATTACGTTACTCTGTTGCAGATACGTCAGGGCACATTGAGAGGACCGGAGAGAGTTCACCGGAACGAAAACGCCCTAGGAGAGAAGAAATTATATCCCCATAGCACGTAATGCTACTTCACTTATTTTGACTTTTACAAAATCCCCAAGAATGTACGAGTGTATTTGAAGGTCTTGGGATTAGACAGTGGCAAGCAACTCAACAGACAAAAATTAAGATTTTTTCATGTCTGCTGTTGCCAAATTACTGATGAAGTAATGGAATGCAATACAGTAATGTACGCAGTATCGTTTAATTCAATAAATAGGCTTTTTATGTTCATCGCCTAATTTACATGTCTTTAAACTTTCAATTACATCTCCTGCAAAAGTCACCTGAGGTTGCTTACCATAACGTAATCTCGAGCAATGTAGAAGCAATAGATTCGATATTATTATTATTATTATTATTATTATTATTATTATTATTAATATTATTATTAATATTATTATTAATATTATTTGTTGTTATTTCTGCTGCTGTTTAATGGCCGGGCTTTGGAAACTTATCTGTTAGCCTAGCACAGACATGGCTTGTATTGTCCGACATTTTCGAGTTTGACACCATATGAGCGCGGAAATATTTTTGGGCACCTATATCCGCCGCGAGGGACCGACGCAACGATGGTCTCAGTCATTTTATCCGTTATTTGCGTCGTCCCCTGGCTGTGGCAATATGGGATATGTTTAGGACGCGGATTGTCGAATGATGTAATTTTCCGCGCATTTAGTTCTTCTACATGCCACAAGAGTGACATGGCACACTGTGGATTTTCCGCCCTCTGAATATCCACCGCCCGTCCTCGGGTTTAAATCAGCAAACTCGGATTTTACAAGCCAGTATTCTGTGGTAACAAAACAACGTACATTCTAAAACAATACAGGTATTTAAGGAGTTGTCAACCATCTGGGTTTCATCTGTTTTCAGAAATAATATCCGTGCTCTTTGTTAATATTAAATCTCCGGACTTGCGACGAATCTTGGTAAAAGAAATATTCTTTTTAAGAAAATGGGGGTTCTTTTTCGAATTTAATATCTTCAACTAATCTATCTGCGATCGGCAATATAACTATGTGTATCCTACTGGGTGATTTTCTATTATTTAATGATCAAATGTTTTCAAATTTTTCTAAGAGGTTTTAGTATCAAAAGCATGAATTTATTTTATTTTTTAGTTGTGAATAATGTGTAACAGGTGGAGACTGATCACACATACATTGTTCGCAGAGTACAATAATTTATTAAAAGATACGGCAATGAAAACTCATTCCATTCTCCACAAAAATGTCCAATTTGATTTGGGACTATTCGTATTTATTTTTGAGCTTCCCTAATACCGTTCGACAATCTGCAAGTCACAGACTCAAAAAGAACCAAATCTAATTGCATTCCTAGAATCGCGCTACAAAACAGAACTCTATTAGTGTGCTTGAATGAACACATTACTCGTTTATTTCACCCACAACTATACGCTTACTGCAAAATAATGAAGTGTATGTGAATTTGTTTCTAATAAAATGTAATATTCCGAAGAAAACTAACATGGAATTATGTTTATGACTTAGGGACACGTCAAGTAAATGTAAATTCCGTGACCAGTACCATAATACACAATACTCGAACAAGAGAATAAACACCTATTATTCAACCCCACTCTTTAGTAGAACATTAAACGTGCCAACGTGCAAAACAAACTTGCCAACTTATTAACACCAAAATTGTAATACTGTATTTTGAATCCATATTTAATTACGAACATTACAAGACACTTTTTCTTTTGTTCGAAGTAATGAATTTCTTGGCTTGGCTGCAGGAATTATTCTTTTAATAATTCAAAACAGCCGAAGTAATTTCCGTTAGAATAAACAGTTTACAGATCCATAATAGCGGCATGAACTCAGCTGTGATTACACTTCTAAAATATCAGATGAATGTTCATTTTAAATGTAAAATCGCGGTTAAATAGATGTGATAGTACTCAGAAATACAGAGATCCTACGCACAGTTTCCAAATTACATACCTCACTCCCCCAATTAAGAGAATTTCCGGGTACGCGACAGGAATCCCCAATTTCACGAGACTAAGGCTGAAAAGCGAAAATATTTCGAAGCTGTCGACTAACAGAAAATCGAACAGACAAACGAATTTTCGGTTCTCGACTTTTTCTTGCATTCGTTTCCAAAAGTATTTCCACAAAAGATTCCGCTCCGCGTCTTCAAATTGACTCTTGCACCTCGTCATTGCTCGGAAATGGCCAATGCAGAGTTGAACGAAAAGACTAGAAGTTTAACTTGCGTTTTCTTCATTGTCAGCGCTGGCCGTTGGCGAGCGCCCGAGCGAGAGAAACGACAGAGCAAAGACCGCTGCCTCTTCTGCTGCCGCAGCACAGTGGGCCTAATGATCACAAGATCGCGCACAACAAAACGAATACGATTTTCTTTTTCTTTTAATTTTTTAAAATTTGTTGCGTCTATATTGACGTGACGCGACTCCAAGACCCTAGAAGTGTATCGAGCGTTTTGAGTTTAGCAGTAATCCTCCATTAACATTCATTACATCTGGCAAGCCAGTTGCTAAGAACAGCGGCAAATAATGTCTCCGCTTACATCACTCGCTCTTGTGTCACTACCCAGCGGCCCCAGCTACCCAGCGGGAATTGGGAAGGAATTAGGAGAGGGGTGGGTTTTAGGATGCTTCACAAGGGTTGGACTAGCCCCCGTGAAGCAGGGAAACTCGTTTTGTTGGAACAAATTTCATATGAGATTGTCCGGTAATCCAACCCGGACCTCCTTGATGAAAAGCAAGAGTTGACTTTGTGTCGCGAGTGCCTTATTATATTGTTTTAAAATGATATCTTCTGTATTCTACAGGGTGCCAGGAAGCCTCTCCACAGTGACACCAGTGTTTGGTGAGAGTGCTTGCAACAGAAATTGTGTTGGTAGCACGAACTGCAGCATGTAACACGTGAAAATGTACTTTTCGTACTCACCACAATCATAACAAATACTGAAAATGTCGCCTTCACTTATTTCCCAGTGATCTGGTTGCTACCAACATAAACGTAATTTTTAATACGAGCCCCTGATTCGGGTTGATGCGGAGAGACTACGCGCTAGGAATATAATGCTCTGAGGAAAGAGACTTTTTTTACAATCTATAAGAAATAATCAACACAAACTCTGTCAATGGACTGTTGGATAGGGAATTATCGCCCATGCTTCAAGTTTTGAATCAAAGAGATTTTTAATACAAAAACATATGAGTTCGCAGATTTTATGTGACACATATGCAACTTGCAACACGTTACACTGCAACACATGCTAACATTGTGCATAACTCGGAAATGATGCTCCCTAAACCCTTAAAACAAAGTTTTCGTGTCCCTCATGCAACAAGTCATGTTTCTTATGGTATTATCTACTTTTGGACGATATTAATTTTTTTGAGATTTTCACCTTTGTAATATGCGTTGCCAGAAATGTTCGACGTTGGTTTCCAATATGAAGCGATTTATAAAATATGTAATGTTTGCACGGGTCAACCTAGTTAACCCTAATTATTTATTGTGGAGACAACCTTTTTCGTTCTGCCCGACTGGCTACACCAGTTGGTCTCTGTCGGTGACCAACGTGGTTCCGTTACACTCTTGTGTTCCTATTGCTCGACTGGGTCAATCATCCTAGCGTCAGCACTTCACCATTCAAACCTCAAGGCAGGTAGCCCTGGAGCCCACCTCGGTCTAGAATGTACATAAATGCAGGAGAGGTAACTCTTGGGACCATTTCGGTTCAATACCGTTTGATGGTTTTTGGCGTTTTCTTTCATAGCGCTATCTCACTCACAGACCACCAACTCTGGTGGTAGTCACCCTGAGTTTCCAGGTAAGCCCTAGCCTGGTGATTAGGCACGGGACGACATTTCGAAGTGATTCAGGAGATTTTGTAAATGTGCCTATCAAAAACAACTCGGAACATTCATGCCCAATGAGGGACTCGAATACACAGCGCCACAGCCGTGGTGTCAGCGCATATGGGTGTATGTGACCCAAGCCACCAGAAGTTATTTTTTTAAAAATAAAAAATGGATTTGAATTAGTAAGATTTATTTCCTAAACTGATTTGCTCCAAAATTTGACTTTTTCATCTAAGAGAGAATACATATAGTGTTTGAGCCTATATATCCACTGGTATAGTATTTTATGCAAAATAATATTATATGAATATTTCTTTCTTGAATATTTTGTAAATACAGAATACAATACACTGAACTTAAATTGCGTAACTCATTTTCATTGAAAGTTTTCCATTTTCAAAAAGTGAAGATTTTTTTCGAGTCTCTCGAGCGTCGAGTGAAAGTAGAAGAGAAGTGGAAAACTCTGATATAATGCCTCCGTTACAATTAATACGAGAAAGTAAGTGATATTGTAGCAATACTACTTTCCCTACTCTACCTTCAAGTATGTATTTCATTTTAGCAAATATTGTGGTCACAAATTATTCGTGGCATTCAGACCATTGTTAATCGCGGATATAACTCATAGAAAACGACTGATGTGAAAGTAAACACTAACTATGTCACTTTTCAAAGACGTCTGAAAAATTATTTGAGTAACTGTTTTCAATTTCACTCAAACCCAATTTTTATACAACACATTTTCAATAACTAAACGTTATTTATCGTATGTTTGGCTGCTTGAAATTTCTAGAGTCGAAGTCCCCTTGATTGTCTTCAAAAGACTGGGTTTGTGGTAGCGAGCGAGGGTAGACAAGCTGTTCAGGGAGACACTGCGTGACAAAAAGAGAAATGACGCCGCACACAAAGACTACATTTGTTAAGAGTAGACAAGCAAAGTTTTGATTCTTTTGGAACGGATTGAAGGAAATACAGTAAATCCTCACTAACACGAATTTCAAGGGACCGAAATTATCGATGTTGGTGTTATAAAAATTTGTGTTATCTGAGTATTACAAATGTCCGTATCACCATAATCCCTCGCCAGGACCGAAGTTGTGTTCGTGTTACGGCGAAATTCATGTTAAGCGAGTTCGCGCTCACGAGCGTTTAATGTATCAAAAAACAAGACAGACATAAGTGTTTTAGGCAAATGCCTATTTTACTCTTTTGTCTGTCTACTGTCCGGTCTCTATACTTGCTGCGTACTGGGCTAGTGCCAGGTATCGGCATTTGTCTTCTGTTTAGTCTCAATGCTGTGTACCCGGCAAGACAGCTCGCCGTCTTAGGGGTGACGGCGACCCATGGTCAACAGGCAACAGGCCACACCGGTTGTTCTCAAGGCGGCTCCACACATTCGGCATCGCCGAGCAGCCAGCTACTGCCCGCCCAATCCCGATCAACTGATATGTTCGGCAAACGTTCGCTCCCTTTGGTGTTATGTTCGGCTGATACGAATCGTATGTTCGGCAAACAGCATGCGACCCATCCACACTACTCGGGATTCGGCGAGCGGTTGCTCGCTGTTCGCCGAATAGCGAATGTGTGGAGCCGCCTTCAGATAAACGCAGGGCAGGCCACCAAGCACGCCGCGTTCTTGAACAATACGAATGCCGGAGCAGTACCCTGACAAACGAGCCACGGACCGCGCGCTATCTTTCCTTCCTCTTCCTTGTCCTATCCTCACCCCTTACACACACACGCACACACACACTTACACTAACATGAACTACACTACCACACATGCCGGGAGACCAGTTGCGAGCTTAGAGCTTGTCCCGGCTAGGGCGATGTCCCGCTGGTGGGAGATACCTGGTTGAGGAAACCCCGATAGTCGACGGTAGGTCGGCGCCGGATCTCGCCATCCAGCGGGGAAAAGATCACCGCCACCTCCCAAGGAAAGCACGTACTACACTTACGGAACTAATGACCTGACGGGACTAATGACGGGATTGATGACTGTAGTCATCAATCAATCAATAGGATTCACCCCCAGACAGTGGACGCAGGCGAGGGCTCCCTGCGGGGCGTTTGGCCCACTGGGCGCCGCTTGCGACTGCAGGTTGCCGACCCCCCGCGGCGAGCAGGTCGCTCGCGCTCGAGGTCGCTCGCGCTCGCTTCGCGCGGTGCAACGTGAGACGCTGCAGCACAGGCTGCGAGGAGTGGGTGGGGAAAGGGGAAGGGGAAGGCGGAGGGGGTGGGCGGGGCAAGCAGAGTGGGAGGGGCGGAGGTAGCGGCACGCTCGCCGACACTCCCCTTTGGGACTGTGCACGCTCTTGCTTCTACGACAGGGCCGTCCAGGCAAGTGCTCCGCGGAGGAGCGCCCAGTCGCTCGTTGCTCCCGAAACGCCCAGCGAAGGGAAGATGGTAGGAGGAGACTACGATCACACTCGGTGATATGCCGATTCTCGTTTTAACATATTTATTTTATACCTGCTTCATCCACTGATTTTATGGAGATTTGCGTGCAATATTACGAGGGCTGGTCAGGCAGAGTTCATTTATTCGAAGTTCTCCCTCGCTTTCTTAGGTTTGTCTTCATTTCGTACATAAATAATTTTAATATTGAATTTTTTAAGTTCTATTGTTTATGTTATGTGTAATAATCCTTTAATTTAATTTGTATTCTTATTGACGATACTGTGTAGAAAAGCTATAGAAAAATTATAATTTTAAATAATTCACTCTAATGTCTTCCAATTAACTCTATGTGGTATATATCTGTGACAAAGAAGAACAAAGATTTACAAATTTCCACACCATACATTCAGACTCCTCCCCCTCTTTATAAAAAACCTGATTTTTCATCTTCCCTACAAACTCTAAAAGCATCAGCTCTTGAGATGGTGAGAATGACTTTCTATACACTAGCGTCAAAAAACACTTTCAAGATCCAGCTACCATAATAATTCGGTGGTAACTTCGATTCGCACTTTCATCGAATGTCCGGCGGCACCGAGATTCTGAATCGTAAACTTTGACGGCCGCTGAGAGCGAACGGGTGTTCTAGCGTTCACCTCATACTCCAACTTTCTCACAAAATAAACCTAAAACAAACGATTTTTCAAAAGTGGAGAGGTACATTTCGAAATCCATCTGGTACGTCGTAATGGACAAACAAAAAACAATAAAGAAACTACATATAAAGAATTTATTCTGATGTTAAGTGTAAAGTGGGTCCTATCCTATCCAATCAGACACACGTTCTAACGAAAACCGTTATTATAGATTATAACATACCCGAATGTTGCAGCTTCAAAGATGGGCAGAGATGAAATGAAAGAAAAGGTTCCTAAGATCACGAAAGAAAGGGTTCCTGGTATTGAGAGGAAAAGGGAGGTAGCGTTTCACGAAGTTCGCATCCGACACGGACCTTATCTTTGGAAGAATAATTACAGGGATTTTAAAAAACAACAACCTTAGTTCAAAAACTGAGATTTTGAGATACTAGAACTGTTGTTGGAGCTTCGTAGCCGCCATTTGCTGACTGCGTTGTAGTGAACAAAATCAGCCCCTGCCCGTGGTTATTATTTCCGAAAGTTTTAGTGATTTTGGTAAAAGAACTATAGTCCAGACTCTTTTTTGGTAAAAGAACCATAGTCCCTTAAATGAATTTTTTCTTCGTGATTATTTATCAAGCATAGCTTTTCTCAATCTTGAGAGGCAACAGTGTTTGTTTTGTGAATGTGGTTATTCTGCATAACCAGTATTTTTGTTCAGGCGGTTGGTGACAGTGTATAACATGTTCTGGTGGCATATACGTCCTTTGTGTTGTGAATCTGAGCAAACAAGGGAGAAATTAACAGCTAAGAAATGGATTCTTCGTCAGATGTAGAAAGAACAGAATGGAAAAGACATAAACCAAAGAGAGGAAAGATGATGTAATAAGAGCATAGGTTAAAGGAGAAGTACATTTCAATCACAAAGTAATCTTTAGAAGTTGTCTAAATATTTACAGTCGCCTGCTGACAGAGATTTGTATGTTAATTTGTCATCAATGACAGATACTAATGTGAAAACGAAAACTGATAATGATAACAACAGTGGCGAAGGACAATTAGTTGGTCAATAGTATTCCAAATTCAATAAGTGCATTAACTTCTTGCATTATTTTTTCAAATATTGTAATATTATTGCCCCAAATAAATAATTCTTATATATACATCTCTCATTTTTTGAACAAACACCACAGTCCATACATATTCCTCTTTTATCCAATAATTTCCTCACTACAGTTCAAACTTGAACTTCACTCAAGCGTTCACCAGTATTTACAATAGCTTGAGAAAGTGCACAATTTTCATGCTTCAAATCTCTACCAATTTCATCACGGAATGTTTTTTTGCTCTCCTGAAAATTTTTTCTGGACTATGGTTGTTTTTGAGAAAAACCTTCAATTGATTATATCGGTCGCTGGCGAACGATTAGCCGTGTAAAATGGATATATGTTGACACAATTTGTGCTGGCGTAAACTTTATATAGAATAACTAAAACAAGAACAATGTTGAGAAAATAATACTATGTAGAAGAAGCAGTCAGGACTCAGCGTTGGTTGCTTTCAATTATATGTGTTCGTTAGGGATGCGACATGGATATTGATGTTTTCAAAATATTGATGTATTTATGGAAGCATATACATTAAATCGATACATTAAAGGAGATGACTTTTTAACACCGATGCTTTTTGCTCGATATTTATACGTGGCCAATGTTTTGTTTGTGAATAAAATATTTCCAAAATCAGAATTCTGTACAAGTTAAAATATGAAATAATAATAACTGACTGTACCATCCTCAGTTTGGTGTTCGAACCAAACGAACACTGTACTACTTTCATTGAGCATCTATCTCTCTCCCCTAGATAACCCCGATGTCCTGGTATTTCCAACGACTTTCCTCGTATTTTGCACATGGAGAGAATGTCAATGCATGCGCTGTGGGCATATATTTTTGCATCCTTCTAGGACGAAGTGAGACCACTTTGACTTTCAAAAGACTATGAGCGCTCATGCTTTCAGACGTAATAATGTTAATTGTTTTTATTATTTTTAGTTTGTTTATTAGTTAAATATTAATTATCAATGAATAATCATGGCCACTGTCAAATCAAATTCTCCACAGCGCGATTGTAAATGTTACATATTTCTAAAATCTTTTAAAAACATCGATGATTTTTGGACGATGTATTATTAACATTGTTGTTTGTTTTGTTGCCTAATGTCGCGTGGTTCCTATTCGTATTTTCACGTCATTTTCTATCGGACACCTTAAATAACACGCCGCATGTAGGCAACCCTAAACAATACTCAACACATCCATGCTGCCATATTAAGGAACGTGCGACATGGCGTTGCCATGTCGCCACATTAGAGACGGAATGACGACTGCCATACCAGATATTTTCAACCCTCCCTATCTGAAAATATAATATCTTACTCTCTCCCCTCTCTTTCTCTCTCTCTCTCTTTATTACACTTTCACACACACACACACACACACACACACACACACACACACACACACACACACACAACAATACCAACGATTGATTAACAAACTCATCTTTTCTTATCTAACAAACTTATACAGGAAGTATATTGACAGACTTGAGGATGGTTCATCCTAAAACGTTATTGAAATTGTATGTAAACGCCCTTGAAAGGTAAAAATGTCGAACAAGAAATAATTTTTTTAAAAAAACCTGTTTCCGCGAGCAAGCTACGGAGACGACTTATGTCTTTCTTGCATTCCACTCTTCTGGACAAATTAACACCATGGTGAGAACGTAGGATTCTGCGGCCGGAGTAAATAGATTTTTGGACTCTTCCTCTCTGAATGACGTCGCGTCCTAGGCGTACTTGCCAACGTATCGTCGTCCTACTGCGACCTTTGTCAGAGTGAACAAAAATCATCTTTCCTGCGCTCCTGGGTTACGTGCTCTTGTACTACTTCATATTGTACTACGTCACGATTCTTTAATGAGTATTTTTTTCTTTTTTCCTGATCTTAAAAAATCAGACTCTTCTTAACAACATCCACGTTAATATTTTAAAAGTATGTTTTGAAATATCAATGCATTAAAAACTGTTTTCGTCTACCACCTCACAGGGACAAGTTTCTGAGATCGCACGTGCTAATCTGTACGAAAAGTGTTTGCTTTTTGCCCACAACTGTCATGATTATTCGCGCTAAAAGACGCAGAAGAATTTTTAATACCATAATTCCATTTTAAAGCATATGTCTGTGAATTACTTTGTCTTTCTTCTTACATCTTCCAAAAGCGCCCATATGGGCATCACATTTAAAAAAAGCGGGATGTACTATTTTTTTACTGAGTGTATATTTACGGAGTATCCCGTCACGGACGGAAATATGGCGAGTGACAGGCAACTATTTTCGAGTGTGTCACAAGCGTATAGTTCCCAATTTTGTTGAGACACGAAGCTCTTGACTCACGATCCTATCCATTGAAAGAAGCGAGAATCTGGTCAATGAATCAAATTAATTATTCATTATCCCCCACGAAATGATAAAATGTCTCCCTCTCCCCGAGTTCCACGCAAATTCCCGAAACTACTGTATTTGAATGTGATTCAATGATTGTTTATTTCAAATCTACTAACATTAATTGAATATTGTATTTTAAATAATAAATGCAGATTTTCGTATTAAGACAGTAAAACCTATTTAGATATAGAGTGACATTACACACTGCAGATTTGCGTTTTTTGATATTAAGTTATTCCTTCACTCTCGTCGTTTCGGCAAAAACATTTGTGTTGAAGAGAACAAAAATATGGTCTTAACCAGAATTCATTAACATACGAGTATTCTGTATTAGGAGAATGCACCTCGCAGAGGCCGGAGCAACCGACGGAAACGATGACTTGTAAGACATGGAGAGTGAAGGGGGATGAAAAAGGCCTGCCAATAGGATCTCATCAGAAGTCATTTTTGAATTGCCGAAAGTTAGTTTCAAAAAAAGGCGAATTCGTTAATTACCGTTTGGAACATAATATTGACATTCGCCTGATTACACTGGTCAACAGCATTTTTGTAACAAAGAATGTGAATGGTGTTCTTAGCTAAGACGTTGACACTGAATACGCATATAAAATTAGTTTTCACCTATCGGGCTCAGTTTTCTTGTAACACGATACTCTCTATTTACAGAAATGGATGAAAACACTGCACATTGATTAACTTGGTGTAGCTTATTTAATAATTCTGCAGATGTAATTGTTCAGGAACAATCGAAACTTGTACAAAGAATTCCTATACTTGACCCTGAATTTAGAAAATTCACATTTATAAAATAAAAAGGTTTAGCAAAACTGCTAATAAGTCATGAGCGAACAGATAGAATCGCGTTGTCATTCTTGCCAGATGCGTCCCAGCATTGAGAGTTCTGACAAAGCGGATGGCAGCTTCGATATGATTGCTTGATAGCGAGACATACGCAATTACAAAAACCATTATTACGTGAAAACTGAGGCCGATAAATTCTGAAAAATGTCTGGATTGAGAGGCAAATTATCTTCCAGAAACCGTGTGTTTTGTACTTGTTACTAAAAAAATTAGCACAGAGCATTTATTACCAGTACGAATACAGGAGAACATAAATATTCGAAGAAACTTTATGTGGAAAATGAGCGAGTACTGGACAAAACAATAAAAGCGACAGATCTCGAAGGGTGTAGGGGGTAGAGCGCAAATATCGTAATTGATGAGCATGAGAAAACACGGATAAAATGAGCAAATCGAGCCGCATCGCTTCGCTGATTCAGTAACGGTGTCTGAGATATCTCAATTTCTCATGGCTTCCTGATAGTTGCCAATAAATTTCTCATAGCTCTACTGAACCGCCACGACAGCCTACTGAGTGTCAAGGGCTCCTGACCCGAGCTCCAGGGCCTTGATCGGTTCGGTGCAGTCATTTTTATACTCTTAACATACTAAACTAAATTGGGGTCGGGGAGGGTAGCGTAGAAGTCATTCGCATTTCACGAACGTTTGCAAAGTCATTGTTTTGCCATTACGTAAACGGTAAATTTTAATATTTTCAAATGTTTTTCGACATCATTAGTATCATTTCTATAACTTGTTTTACACGGTCATTGTTAATCATTTTTCTTCAGTAGAGAAAAGTCGCAGACCAGATTGGATGTAATTTGTAGGAAAAAATTACGCATACTTCATTTTTGGCACAGAATTCATCGAGTTTGATTAACGCGCTCCTGGCGTCACTTTTTGGAACTTCTGTGGCTTGTTATGCGAGTGGTGCGAATTGTTCCTTTTGTACAGTTCTGAGAGCGTTGTGAAGTGATAGTAGAGTGAGAAATAAAACACATACTATGTTCTAATGTTTTTTTATGTGCTCAATTTTAACGTAACCTAACTTAATTTGTTACCATATAAGCTGTGTGCAACTGTTTGATTATCAGCACTTTCTGCGGCGTAAAGAGGAAATATATTCATCACGATTGCTTGCAGCAAACAAAATGACCGTGTAAAATGCTAGTTTCTGTTCATCCAGTTTCAATAACGAAACAGTAACGCGTAGAAATGAACGTCCGTTTCCCATCCATTTTCTGCGCAAAGAAATGACAAAAAATGGCCGTGTAAAATGGGCTTTGTAACATTCGTTTATAACTTTTCGTTTTTAACCTGCTTGGCGGAAGAATAGAATCTGAGAAGCCGATGCGGTCCTCGGCGATGCTAACTGTTATAGAAACTGCTAAAAAGTTGGTCCCTGGCCTATAACGACGTCGGCGAAGAAATATCTGTCACGCGGCCACGAAAGCACAGCGGAGAAGAAACACGTGCCTCCGGTCACGGAAGACTAACTCTCCCCGGAAGATTCTTCTTCGTGTCCATCCTTATTCACAACTGAGGCGCTGTTCTCGTCTTCCAACTCTGCGAAAACGCCAATGGTCTTTGCCATCTTATGTCACCATTCTCGTTACCGTCCTAATGCTTATTCCTATCGCAAACTATACTGAAATTGGCATCGCCATTACCATCACTGCGGCCATCGCCATTGCTATTGCCACTGCCATCGCATTCGTCTTCGTCATCATTAATGTTAATGTAGGGAGCAACGTGCATTGCCATCGCCATTGCATTACCGCTACCGATCGATATTGTTAATGTCTCTCTCCCTACTGTCCACATTACAGCTGTCACAATCGTCATTAGATTCAACATCAGGAGCCAAGTAATTGCAGCAAATACGAACAGTAGGGGCTATCGGCTTACCATATCTACCGGCTATTACCTTACCTACAATAAAAACGTAATAATTATATTTACTAATAATTTCTATATTTATAATAATAATAATAATAATTATTATTATTATTATTAATATTATTATTTGTATTAATGAAGCCCAGAATAAAAGTAAAAAAATTAGCAACATTTGAAAAAATAGAACAAGAATTTAGAAAATAATAGTTATTATTATTTTAGAAAAAAATAGATAAATTTTGTTTCCGAGTTATAGAAAATCAATTTCAACGGGAAAAGAACTGCTGATTTGATTTTTCTGCATTGCTAACAAATTAGTAACGAACATCAGTTCTACTCCAACCACTACAAGCAAAAGGAGTGCTCAACAATACATGTGCACAGTGAAGCTACATTTACGTCCAGAAGCAAAACAAGGGGCCATCTCAGCATTTGCTCAATGGATCAGAGAAACTGGACAAAAACCTGATCGAAATGAGGGGTCATTGATCCGGAAGCTGAAATACATTACTTGTTACAGGCGTATTAAACATTTTTTTAACAATGTATACAATACAAACGTAAACTAATTCATTATATATCATTGTTTTGTTAAAAAAACATTATTTTTCTTTTTGACGATCAGTATAGTCTCTAATTGTATAGAAACAGTTAGGCAGCAGAAAAGCTTTTACTTTTTAGATTTTACTTAGCCTACATTGTATGTTAATTGATATTAATAGTAACATTAACAACAGTAAACAGTTAAAATTTTCACAAATGTGTGATGTGCATTACATTCGTTTGTGCTTTGCAACTTCATCCTAAACGTCCTCTTTCACTTCTATTTACATCGCCACGCCCGGTACGTCTTCTAGAGTTTTGTGGGAAATAGAGTTATTCAAATTACCGTTCTTCATGTTGCGCCACGGGCTGACTTGCACTTGAAAATATATTTATTACATCGGGCGAATATTTTCTTGATTCTTGCCAAAAATTCAACTTGTATATGGCTTAGCTTAGAGTTCGTGCATAGAACACACTTCTTCCCGTAGCGCGTCGCACACAGTTTTTACTGATTTTTACGTAAAATAAATAAAATAAAAATATATTTATATAATAACATATATTTATTTCCATTATTTAGTCTGCTTTTTAATCAATTATATAATGTGAGGGCTTAGGATCCATATTTTTTAGACAAATGTTTGAAACCTTAATTTATTTCATATCTTTCTCTGCAACGTCTTTGGGGATTGTTGTCCCCTTCATCCAACGTTGTCCGTCTAGTGACAATTAACTGTACAATAATGTTAACGTAAAATTAATTTGTTTTGTGTTCTGTGAGCTCTCATGCGTCTGCCTGATGATAGGGATAACAATCCCGGGAACCGTTGCACACAAAGTTAATAATGATATAATTAAGGTTTCAAACTTTGTCTGTCTAAAAATATGGACCCTAATACTTCACATTATAAAATAAAAATATCATCTATTCATTTATTTTTCGCGTTTTTACTTCACGTTCCTTGCTACAAAAGTCCAATTCGCCTGTTTCGTGTCCCCCTATCTTTGTCATCCAACTCCTGCAGCCTCCGCTGTCACTTGGTCACGAGCTTCCCGTTCCGCTCCGGCAATAAGCAGTTGCCAACATCGTCGGCCGTTCGCTGATTCGACCGCCTCCTTCGACAATACTCACCGGCGCGGCACGACGGCGAGCCGAGCCGAGCCGGCAGCTTCCGAGCAAAGAAAACGGCTGAGAGAAGGACGCGGCGAGAGGCAGGCAATGTCCACGCGCGGAAATTGCAGCTGATGCAACAGAAGCGGCGACGCCGTTCTTGGCGGAAGCCACCGAAGTGACAAGGACAGAGACAGAGAAACGGGTGAATTGGATCCAGTGAAAAAACGGGAAATCAGAGATAAATATCAGGAAAAAGGAAAATTGTATTGAAAAAGACTAAGGGGGAAACACAAAAGAACGATATGATAAAACTGGAAGACAAGGGGGTTAAATTTAGGCAAAAAATCTGAGATTTAGTTTTTTCTCCTGAGTTACAGTTAAAACTACACTGGAGATGACGGATGAACTTAAATCACAAGTTAAAATACATCTTTTGATACAAACATTTGTTTTCCGGAACAATATATAATGTTAAATAGTTGCTTCCACACAGCAAATTATTAGCATGAGGGTAATTAGACATTATATACTGTTATGACATTTGTTTAGTTGTAAGGCAGTGTGTGTAATAGACATTTTATACACGCAACTCTCTTCCGATTGTCTAATCCCTATTTATCCCATAATATCTGCTATTCCTAGTAACGCACTTCACGTACCCTAGCCGACTTCGTGTTGCCTAATGACAATTTTATGCAGCGTAAGATCGAAGTATGCTTCGAAACTATTCCTACTTCGACCTTTATCCACCCATTTCGGATAATATAAACATTTACCGGCTATTTTGAGAAATTGCTGGATATCAGCCGTAACACATACATTCATTTGCTATTTCAGTGAATAAAACATTAAAAACTATTATAACACTTCAATAAGAATATTGTCTGTATTCACTAGTCTATATTATTAAATGAATACGGCCACAGATTTTTCAACAGACAAAATGTTTATTAGAATTTTCATTTTACAATTTCAAAAATTATAATGCCGTATAACATGGCTGTTGTAACATGTTCAGGCATGTAACATGGTTGAACAGTCATTCTGCACGTGCTTTGCACTCCATTCTGTACACATATATGTATTAGTTTTACTGAATATTTTTGTTTGATCTTTCTGTGAATTGTTGAGTCTCCATATAATATATATATATATATATATATATACACATACACATATCTATACATATATACATATATGTACACATATACATATACTTATATATATATATAGTTTGATTATATCGAGTACTATTCTTTATTAGATTAACTTTTCAGTATTATAATTGTTTGTAACTACATTCATTCATTCATTCATTCATTGATATTCTTTACAAATTTTGGATTATATCTACTTTTCTGTACTGTTTTTAGCCTCAAGGTGGGGAAAAATTTACCCCGAAACGTCGCTACCTGAAAATTGTAATAAACATTTTGTCTACCGAAAAATATGAGGCCATATTCATTTAATAATTAAAAACTATTCATTGAATAAGCCCTTAAACATTCTGCGAAGCCCCTTCAGCGCAGGGAGAGCGATGATGCCCGTGCCCGGGTTGCGGGGGCGGCGAGATGACGCAAGATAGCGGCCGCAAAATCCTCATAGGCGGCGACAGCCGAGGCAAGCGAGACCCAGCGCCAGCGGGCGGGTGCATGGGCGGAGGTGGAGCGGGCGAGCGTCAGCGTGGGCGGAGCGCAGCGGGCGGCGGGAAGAGACGGAGGAAGACGAAAGGGAATGGAGTGAAAGGGGAAGGGAGGGGGAGAGACAGAGAAGACAGGATGGGGAAGGAAAAGGGATGGCAGACAGAGGGTGAGAGGGAGGGAGGGAGATGAGAGGGAAAGAGACAGACAAAAATGCAGGAGGGAAAGAAGGCGGGAGACTGGGAAAGAGGGTGTGAGACGAAAGAAAGGAGGGTCAGTCACAAAAAGGCGAAAGGTAGAGAGGAAGGAGGAAAGTGGGAAGGAGAAAAAGCGAGAGAGAGAGAGAGAGATAGAGTGAGAAGGGGAATGGTGGAGAGAGAGGAAGACAGAGAAACTGGGAAGGAGAGAGGAAAGACGGGAGGGTGGGAGGGAGAGAGGGAAGGAGAGAGAGGTGGGAAGACTGAGAGAGAGAGGCAAGGAAGCCGGGAGGGCGGGCCGCTAGTAGGGAGGGCGGGCGGGCAGGAGCGCGGGCGACGGCAGTGCAACGCTCCGCGTGGACGTAGGCGTGGGCGTGTCGACCCTGGGCCGCCCGCAGGCCGGTTTTGCAGGCGCAGACACACGTCGTGGCCAGCTGACGCGTCGCGCCGGGACGGGTCGGGTCGGGACGCGGGCGACGCAGACGCGACGTCGTCGCCGCGTGTGCGGCGCAGATGCCGCCGCGCACGCGCGCAAACGCACGCACGCACGCACGCGCCCCGCCACTGAATAAACGAGCGATTCGCTCCTGCGACGACAGCCTCCGGAGACCGACGCGGTTATCACGCTCGCCTTGGGTGCACGCGCTCTCGGGACAGCTTCCACCGGCACGGCCTGACGGAGTACGCGCCGGCACACACAGAGTTGACTCAGCAACACAGGCGTGCGCACAGAGCGGGCCGAGGGGCCGTGGATAGTGATGGTAAATGTGAGCAAAACATCGATACATCACCAAAAGGTTTTCATGTCGATGAGAACATTAACAGAAACATCGATGTTTAAAATATCGATTTGTTTCAGGCGGAGCACGCCTCTGCTCAGGAATGTCGAAAGAATAGGTCCACGGGAAGTGGGACAGTGATGAGGGAAATGTACCTCGAAAGGTAATGACGGTTGTTAAAAATGTTTTTGTCCATTAATAAAAGAAGAAAGTAATAAATAATTTATTAGATGTAGTATATTGACTCTTCATCCTCAACGGTGAGTCCAATGCAAACCCGAGCACATTTTTTTGGCTTCAACATCTCGTTTGAGGGTGTCAGACCAGACCAGGAGTGGAGTACCTCCTCCCCCACTCAGTTTCAACCAATCAGTGCGAAATGCTGCTTCTTGAATACGAGTCACACACTTTTTTTAAGCAAATTTGTCGGTCCGTCCGTTTTGGTTCCCGCGCGGATTTCGCAGTGGGGTGTGTGCATGCGATTTTCTCGGACGTTTTTGAATTTTTTTTTGTGCGCGCAAGTCCGCCCGCGTGTGAGCAAGTGCAGAAGTGCTCGTGCGCGTATGTAAGTCGTATGTGTGGTTGTGCTTACAACATTCTCTCTAAGGCTGAGGAGATTGAACTTATTTTCCAATGCAAGCATTTGTTTCGTACTTTACTTCCATGACTACGTAGAAACGCATAATTCAGTGTAACTTTTCGGATCTACAGTACCAATTTCTGTTTCCGTGAGCCTTATGACTTGAATAAGACCATCAAGTCTACCTAAATTTTACGAAGCTTTCGATGTAATTTTACTGGTAAACAGTAATAAAATAACATTCTTGTGCACCTCTAGAATTGTATGAAACTATCATAGTCAACTCTCTTTAAAATAAATGTTACGAAAAAATAAACTACAATTTCCCGTTACTTTCAAATTCTTGTTTAGAATATTGATACAAAATAAAGTTTTTTAAATTGCCGTTTGGGGCATTGAGTCTCAATTTTGGGAAACATTTTGGGGAAAAAACTGGTAGGGTCCAAACAGGGCACTCTGGAAGGAACGTGTCACGGAACCCTACGGTAAGAACAGAAGGTTAAATATTGCGCGACAAATAACATGCATAAAATAAATGCATTATGCTAAATTGAAATGAATGTCTTTGACTGATCATACACTTCAAGTTCGACAACATGAAAACGTCCTTTCCCAATCACGTCTCATTATTCTTCCCTAGTTCCACAACAATGCAGGAGCATTATCAATGTAATGCAAGGGAAATTCTCTCAGAAATTTCAGAGATTATTTGATTGAATGCAATGTTCACAATGACAACCATCGTTCCTCGGGAGTGGACATTATGACACTTCACGTCTATTTGATATTTCTTTCCTGCGTGTGTAATGATTAGCTCAGACTACTGAATCATCACAGGTCCTACAATAAAGATCTTGAAATCTCGCCAAGTCACGCACAAAATTACACCAAAATATATAAAAATATCCTTTAGCTACCTAGTAAATAAAATAATAATTTTTCCAAAAAAATTTCAGAAATAGAATTATAATGATAATATTGAGGAGCTAGTTCAATTTTTTAGAGAAAAAATAATATTCTGAAAAGATATAATGAATCTTTGTGTTCCACAGAAACCAAAGTAATTGGCTTAAAATTATTTCAATATTCACCAAATTTAAAAAAAGTGTTTTTTGTTCATTGGTAATATTAATCCTCATGCAGACTTCCAGTTTCTCACTTAAACATGTCTAATTGTTTGAACAGACAACTGCTTGGTAGATGTAAAGCGTATTGAAAATTGTTTTAAATAAACCTCTATCACTTGATTTGAGTCAAAATCATTAAATACATCCATTTGCTTAATTTGTTCCCATTTTAATATTAAAATAACTTGTGGTGCTACAGAATGGCACAGACATTACCGTATTACTATTCTTTTTCGTTTGGTTTCGACTAGCTATTCGGACTTCCCACTACAATTGACAGCTGCCATCTAGCGCCGCCCAACGTACATTTTTTACATTTTCTTAATTTTTGGGTAGTAGAAAAGAAATATTATTTTAAGAATATTAACAAACAATAAAACCTTGCCCTAAATGGCAATTTTCGTTGAAAAATGTGGAACCGTTTTTAAGAAAATGGCGTTTAGGCGCTACTGTAAATGCGAAATTTGAAGCTCTTTTTCACAGAAAAGTTTTGAGTTTCCGAAAAACTTAATTTAAAGTCATTTAAAGCACTAACACGCACAAATTCAATGGTGTTTATAAATTGTTGGAAATGTGCATATTAACGATATGAGAGAGCTTTAAAAAAAATTACATTTGTGTAATTTTTGAAGAAACAAAAATACCCCAAAATTAACTTTACGTTATATTAAAGGGTGCAATTAGCACTATTCGTTCGAGAAGTTTGAACAAAAAATTTGAAGCCATTTTTGAGTAAAAAGAGTTTGAGCATTTCTGAAAATGCGGAAAATTTTGAAACATTCAATTTTCGAGAAACTTTACTTGACATTATTTAAAGTACGTGTACTCATAAATATAATTATGTGAACAAATCACCGCTAATATAAATATGACAACAACGTGAGAGACAAGTCAAAAAAATTACATTTTTGTAATTTTTGAAAAAACAAAACAATAGAGCAAAATGGCGTTATGTCACCTCATAGAGCACATTTAGCATTATCTCTGCAAAAAGTTTAAAGAAAGAATTTCGAGCCAGAAAATTTTTGAGAAAATCAGGTTTTTGTAATTTTTTAAAATTGCAAATATTGCGTGCAGTATTGAGCAAAAACTACTAAAATTTTCAAAAAAATGTACATGGCCTTAATGAAAGAAACCACTATGGAGAACAAATTTTATTTGAAGGAAAAATCTCTATCTTCAATTTTGTAGTTCTAGGAAGACATCGAAAAAATTTCAAACTTCTGCAATGTTCGAAAATTGAGAGTTAACCGTGAACATTGGACCTATGCCACCTTTACAAGTGTATTTTATTCTATTCTTACAAGAAATACAAAGAAAAAATTTGGAGCCATTTTTGAGAAAATTTTGAAAATGTCCGGGGGTTTTCACGTAAAGTACCCCAAATTTGGAAGAAAGTTTTTCAAAATCGCGGCACCCGGAGAGGAAGCAGATTGACCGGAGAATATCCATTTTGGAAGAAATCGCACGTATGGTTTAAGCGCTAGTGTTGTTCACAGACGGACAGACAGACAGGCTGGCGGACGGACGTTTTGAAAACAAAAACACTTTTTTCGGTATCAGGGGCCCCCAAAACGTGTGTTTACGTTAAAATCTCGAAATAGGTTTTCCGCAGCATTACATAACTTTCCGTATACTACGTATATTACTCTGTATATACGTACTTATACGGGAAGTAAAAATATAGCAGGATTAGGGATTTCCTCATAATTTTTAATTGATACAAAACGAAGACATGTCAATAAATGAGCATTTTCTAACTACGTAAACTATAAAGTCAAGAAGAATATTGCCTTTTTTACTAGTCTATATTATTAAAAGTATATGGCCACAGATTTGTACAACAGACAAACATGTTTATTCCCATTTTCAGGTAGAAAGATATGAGTTTATATAGCGACGTTTCAAGGAATATTTTTCCCCATTTTCAGGCTAACAACAGTACAGAAAAGGAGATATATTCAAAAAATTGTAAAGAATATGATTCAAAGAATAAAACAATACAAAATTATTGTACTGAAAAGGGTAATCTAATAAAGTACTCGATATAATCAAAAAAAGTTAGTGTTACCGTCAGTTTTATTAGTTTTATTGAATACTTTTGTTTGATTTTTCTTTGAATTGGTGAGTCTCCATATACATTTTTTATTATATCGAGTATTTTATTAGATTAACTTTTTCAGTACAATATATTTTGTATTATTTTATTCTTTGAATAGTATTCTTTACAATTTTTTTATTATATCTCCTTTTCTGTACGGTTCTTAACCTGAAGACGGGGGAAAGTATTCCTCGAAACGTTACTATGTGAACTCATATCTTTCAACCTGAAAATCCGAATAAACATTTTTGTCTGTTGTAAAAATCTGTGGCCATATTCTTTTAATAATATAAAGTCAAGAACTTCAATTTAATAATCATGGAGATAACATTTTTAATATGTCCAAGAAACCACTGATCTGATGTTGATAGCAGTGAGAGCTAAAATGCTCTCTTAAAAGTAAATTACTTAATTTCACTTTACATCTTTATTCCAAGTTATTGTAATACTTTCTAAAATGGCGCTGAATTGTTTATCTGCAGCTTTTGCTGCTAGAGACCACTAGTAAGAATATATTATTTTAATTGAATGTTTATTTTTAATTAAAAACTTGAACAAAGCATGCACTCTTATGCTGAATCCAAGCAACGAGAAAAGAGCTTTCTGTAAACAACGTTTTGCTTTTTAAATACTACTGGGGGAAAATGCGAGAAAAATCTAGAAATAGAGAAAAACGAACTTTCCTTGTTGGAATAATTTAATTAAAAATTCCACCTTTAAGTGGTGGGCGTCCTATTCAATACCGCGTGTGAACCAGAGAAATGTCGTATTTCCAGGAAGTACTGGAAGAAGTCTTTATAATTTTAATGCAAGTCCACAAAACCTCTCCTATACACACTTTTCGCTGCAATAATAATGACGCGACTAAAAGAACACCCGAATAAGCAATGGATTTTATTCCAATACGTTGCTGAGACGTTCGTGATCCGTTATATTATAGTAACTTGAGACTTTCCAAATAAAATGTATGATGTGCCGCTTTTTCATTAGAAGAAAGTAGAGATGCCATCCTTATTTAATAAAAGACGTATTACATGATTGCTCTAAGTATCCTGGTGACAAACAACAAACTTTCTTTTGTATTGAGCTGTATTGGGGTTTTGCTCTGAAAATTACATTATTTCGTGTAATAAGAAATAATTTTTTGTATTAAATTTGTATTCTATTTTCTTAAAAAATAAACATTTTTACTAGAGTCGTTGAACCCATACAAGTCGCTTCAAAAAACGTAAAACATTCTAAATGAAAATACTAAATCTACCGTTGTAAAAAAAAAAACTTGGTGCTTTAACAACCCATACTTTCTTGCATTACTTATAACTTTCACAAACCTAAAAAATTCTGAGAATTCAACAAAAATTATTCCAATGTTGCTTAATGAAGGGTCAAGTGAGAGCGTAGGCTTCCGCGGCCGGAGTCAATATTAAGTTGGCTGTCCGGGTGACGCCGCGTCCATGGCAAAGGTGCCAACGTTTCGGTCGCCATTCTGCGACCTTCCTCAGGGCGTAATGCCTGCGACCTTCCTCAGGGCGTAAACGTTGGCACCTTTGCCATGGACGCGGCGTCACCCGGACAGCCAACTTAATAATGAAGGGTCCTTTGCTCTATCCGAAGGAAAAGATTAAAGAAAAAAATTAGAGCCAGCTATGCAAAGTGGAAATTGCCTTTATTTCAAGCAAAGATTACGCAAAGACTACTTTTTTCAAAACAAATATGTACGTGATTTATAAACCCAGAAATAATGAATAAACTCACTACTTTAAAGAACGATTGTAAAGCTACAAAAAATTGTTAGCATGTTTGATAATATTAAGGACTGAAACTCTAGGGAATGATAACTTACCGTATGCGGCTCTTTAACGCACGGTTTCATCAAGTACTTTTAAGTATAACGTTGTAAAGTCATACTATTTAAGTCGCATTTTAAGTAATGCTTTGTTATTTATCGTTTCCCCACCCTTTTCGAAGCAATGCTTAGTAAAGTATAACTTAAATGCATCCGAAAGTTGGTTGGCAATGCTGAACCCGGGTGAACCAGCCAGTGACCATAACCAACCTTGTTTGTTTTGGTTCCGCTTTGAATTATCTACATATATATTATCTACATTTTCGTTATCTAACATATCTAACATTTCTATTATCTATCTATATATAAACTCCGACCCCGTATGAGCAATCTCCACGAAAATTTGCACTTCTACGTATTTTTTCACCCAGAAGGTTTCTGTGCTGTCAATTCTGTTTTAAGTCCACTTCTCTAAGGTTATGGCGCTGTAGAACATAACTAAATATTTACGTCAAATGCAACCGAAAACACATTCAGCAGCATTTTGAATCTATATCGTTAAATAACTCCTAAAATATGCGTTCTAGGGCCTTAAAACTAAATTTTGAGGCCATTATTGCTCGCCAGGCGCTTCCCGATATTACCTCAACTTCTCAGAGACGTGCAGAATCTGGAAGTAAAATGTGAATGAGAGGGACAGAGAGCGACAGAGACAGAGACACAGAGAAAGACAGACAGGGACAGCGTGAAGGAGGGACGGAGAGACAGTGAGAAAGGGAGATGGGAGGGGAAAGAGGGAGATGAAGGGCAGAACAAACGCCTGCCGAGTATTCCTAGTAGAAAATAATGTTGCAAATGGAGAAACAAACCGACAAAAATGATAACTGGAGGAACATTTAATGCGATTTTAAAGCAACGAACAACAAAACGAAATATAACAAACATTAAATAAAGTTGTGGAGAGGATTAGATTTGAGAGAAAATGGAAATGCAATAATAAATACTGAATGTAAAAGTTGTAAGTTGAAAATAGATGCGGGACCATGTAAACATAACCTACATAAACATAACTATTTTGTTGGACAAAATTGTTACTTGCAAGTCAATTATGAACGAAAATAATAAAATGTTCATTTCGTTAATAATTAAGTATCGAGTAAACTTAAAAAAGTTAGTTGGTCTTCAATTAGCTCCAAAACAGAATTTTGATCTTTGACAGGAGAAATAGTGTGTCAAAATTCGTTTCACTGCGCTTCTCGAAATATTCGGACCATTGACGGATTCACCTCGGCATGCATGAAGGTTTCTCGAAGTTCTCTCCTTCACAATTACCGCAGCTATCACTATCAAAAGACTCTACAATACGCTCGTCACTTTAACACATTTTGCGACGTAAAGCACGACTAAAAATGGATAAATGCAGTTGAGAGGTGTGCTTAAATTTAAGTCGAACTTTTCGTTAAAGTTCGCTTTAAAGGGTATGGTGAAACGGAAACATCTCCTAAGTCTACCTTAAAATTCTTAAGACGGAACTTAAAATTTTAAGTAATGGTGGTGAAATAGGTCGTAAAGCAAAAGACATTATCTCAACTGAAGATATGTTAACATAATTCGAGCATTCCAGGAATTTTGTTATTTTCCTTAAGGCTTGGCATTCCGTGGTTATGATTTATAAGACGTGCTAAAACCACGAACTTTCTCACCCGTATTTTCACCCCAAATTACGCGAAATATCAGTTACCAAATTTTCGAAATATCAGAGTTTTCCACGAACATGAGACCTGCACCATTCTCTTAAACGTCCAACAAAAAAAATTATCAAAAACGATGGATCCTTTTTTATTTGGAAAATGTCCCAGGGGATTCGTGTAAAGTACCCACCAAAATTAAAATATCGGTTTCAAATTCAAGGGGCCGCGACATCAGCCAGATCGTTTGGGAATATCAATTTTGGAGAAAATCGGCAGAACGGTTTAGCCACTACAGTTGTTGACAAACAGACGGACGGACAGACGTTTTGCCGTCAGTTAATATTTCGGTATCCGGGACCCACAAAACATGGACACCACGGCTACACCACGTGTCATCATCAACAGATTAGACAGGTTAGATGAATATTAACAACAACAATAATAATATCATATGATAATGATAATGATAATGATAATAATAATAATAATAATAACATCATGATATAATTTGACAGACAAACCCTAAAAGTGAAATAAAGCATATCCATAAAGAAACACGTTTGCGTCACGATTTAAGCCGCTCGAAAGAAGTAAAGCTAACAGCGCAAACATTCCCGACTTACGAGCTCCTGCCAGCTTTTCCAAGAGACGCTTCTCGCACCCACTGGTTCGTTAATCCGTAAATCGTGACGTCACATTCGCTGTCGCCGTGTATTTTACGGGTTCCATATCCTGAAATCGCCGTAAGCCGTGGGAGTTGTGTGAAATTGAAGGCCTGTATTTCTGAAGAGCGTTGGGTCATGACTTCGAACGAACCGTTTCAAGTTTTTGCGTTCATGTTTATGACCACTTGTACCTAGAAATATTTCACTACTTCAAGTGTATAAATCAGCCTACTGAAAGTGTATAAATAAGCCAAAATATCACCCATACCTCAATATAGGAGTAGGGAACAATTATTAAAGGAGTGACTGCAAGTAGTTCGATATTGCGGAGTATTAATAGCTACATTAAAGGAACGTTACTAGTTTATGTTCATGCCCTCGCAGTACCTATCAAATATTATTTTAGAAACATAATATTATAAAGTAACTATTAAAGGTGTTGTATTACCAGAGATACAATATTCGTAAGTATGGCGTGTCTTTCCTGTCTTTATTTGTAGGTATCAAATCCTTATTTGTAGGTATCAGGTCTTTATTTGTAGGTATAAATCACACGAAAAAGTATTAATATTGAATAAGTAATATTTTGCAATTTTGACATTTTCACTTCTTTCCTTCATTATTTAAATCGATTTAATTGCTTTTGCATACTTCACTATTTCTAGTAAAATATTGGGTTATCGCCCAAATTCGATTGAGGAAAGTTGATTTGAAGATTAATGTTACGGCGTTTTTACAGGTATATGAATCTAATTAATTCTGTGAAATGAAGCAACTGCTACAAATAAAAACAAACTCAAATTATACAAATTTAATTATAAAAAACATCTTCCAAACATTTTTAATTCCTAAGATACTATTTCAATCGCCTTGATGAAGGAAGACACAAACTCTGCTAAACTTGTTTATTTCCGAGACGAATTGCTTGTGAATTAAACTTTGGATTAATGAAATGTTGCTGAAGGCAAATATTGTATCGTGTTCAAACTCTCCATTTTGACATATATATTACGTTTCAGCATGTGAATGGAACGATATCAAAGAAGAGGTATTTACGAGGTAAGGAAATCGATGACCCAAAACATATAATAAAAATTTTACAGCGACGTTTTTTATCTCTGTTCCAACCAGCGAGATAACATCCTTAACAACAAAAGTTCGACGAATAAACATCCAAAAAATTTACTCTAATATGAGAAGGCAAAGCGTTCTTCTCCTGACATTTTACGAGACTCGGAAACCACCATCAGTTGTGCCAAACTCAAACACAGAAACGGGGAGCTTCGAAGAAATTTCAATACACCACTTCAAAAGTAAAGGGCTAAAGAATGAGTTTTTACATCACAAACTGAAATCGTTCTCAGCATTGCTGTCTTTGAATTGCATTTCCATCAGAAGGCCGCATCTTGACATTCAGGAAAGTTAGCAGAAGTTTGTTCGAGATGGCAGCCACCGCCCACAGGACGCCCAAACACTGCTGTCGTTGACGTCCTCCGCAGCAGTCGTCTGCGGCGGAAAGAGCGGAGATTGAGCTTCGTTTTCTTTATTCTCTGGAGTAATATATTCTTTCCCAGCGCTCAGGTCACGTCGGAAACGTCGTTTTCCGTCAGCTCAAGAAGAAGATATGTGCAAGTCTGGCTATGCTCTAGGACATTTACAACTTGAGGGTGATTCAGTTTCTCTTTTTAGTAAAGATAGACATAGGATACAATAACTCTCATATAACATGACACACTTGACAAATGCAGATCGCTGCAAGTAGTTTCCGGTAACAATAAGAATGCTGAAGGACCAATCGCCGAGACATCGTCAGAATAGGAGAAAAGTGACATCTCATAAATCGTCAGTTTTATTTAAGTGAAAAACTAAGTTTAGAAAATAATCTATGCTTACTTGGAAATCGGTCATAAAAATAATACACAAGTCATTTCAAGGCTAAGTTTTACTCTGTCTTTGGGCATGAAATAAAAGGTTCCGTTTAGGACAACATTCCTCTCATGGATAATGTTCTGTTTTGTCATTTTTCTTACGTATCGACAATTTATAGACAAATAGTAGTCTAGACGCACTTGAAGCCTTCAAAATCGTTGTGTCAATAAGGAACTTTTCAGTATCTATCTTTCCTTAATGTTCATTTCCATTATCCCTTCCCTAGGTTGGCTGGTTGATTGGTTGGTTGCAGTGAACTAAATTTAGAAATAAACAGACTGTTATAATGCACTTCCCCCCCCCCCCGCATGCCTTCACTATTCTCAAACTGACAAAAGTGTGTGCAAATCATTGAAAATTAAATGTTAAATGTATAATTACCTTGTAAACTTTCAGAAGAATAAAATTTACTAAAAGAAATCATTGTCTAACCCTCTAGTATCATCAAATGGAAAAGGCAGTGACATAAGTGGAGAGTACAGGAGAGAAAAAATTGCCTAAATAATAATGAAAACGCCAGTGGAAAATGAGCATGGTTAAACGTTATTGAAACTAACTTGGTTATGGCATATAATGAAACTAGCTAATATTTCACAACCAGCGTTAGTTAAAAAAATAATTTTACACAAAAAAAGGGTCGTTGGAGTCTGTTATGTAAACAAGTGTTCATTGTTTTAATGGAAACCAGTGGATGTCGCCAGATGTCACAACAACAGGAAAAAACGAGCCAAACGAAACTCCCATGAATACTTATCCACTCCTTCGACCGCAAGCTACGTATTTGCGGCGTCCCTTTGCCCAACACCTGGCTCTTAATGGCGCCCTCTGCCATCGGATTTTTTCAACAAATAGATCATCCACGCACTGTCTTAAGGGGAGGGCTGCTTTAATTTTAACAGGCATTCATATTCCGCGTTCCTGAAGTGGAATGCGCGAACGTAAAAGCGATAAATAACTGCTCTCAGAAGCGTTCCGACTCGCCGCAAAGATGAAAATCTCTGTGGAGAAGTGAGGGCCGCGCCGAAATGAAGCTCGGGTATTTCTGACATGCGCGTTCCTGTGCCTCGCTCAAAGAGGATTAGTCCGGCAATGAACAACTTTTTCCGCGTTTACGACCGCTACTTTTTCCCCTTCTTTGAAACAGACGAAAAGAAAGTGGAAGCTTTGCGTAAAATCCACGTGACATCTAACGCACCCGAAAGCTCTCTAATTTCAAAAGAACAGTAGTCAAGCAGTCCCGATCTCACATCCTATCAATGCTACACGCTGAAACATATTCCGAATCTTCTGAATTAATCTTCTTTCAAAATGGCGTTTTCACCTTCCAATATTGGCAGTGTGGTATATTTGTTGAATAAAACGTAATTAACAGTTGCATTGCTCAATGGTTCACTACGTGCAAGCCAAAGTTCAATTTCATGCAAGCGATGAATTAATTGCAGTACTTTTATTTCCCCACAGTTTCCTACATATGCAATGGAGAATCAACTTCAAAGCGACAGGCCAGAGAAAAAAAAACTAGTCTGTGGAGGGTCAAAACCTATTTCAAAATCTTCAGTTTGGAATGTGTCTTGAGCAAAAGTACTTTGGGATATACGACTCTGTGAGCGGGTAAACCTATCGTCATGCGGATGTTTCAAACTATATAATTCGACAAAAGAATTGTTGTTTCTACGATATCGGTAAAAGCGAATGACCAAACAAACATATCAATATTGGGCTCATTATTGAGAGAATATTAAGGCAAAGGAATTTGTGTAGTTTGTAATTTGGTTTTCGAAAATGAAATATAAACCTGTGTACTGTTAATATTCCATTGAAAGGAATTTAATCTTACTCTGTAGATGCTGCAAACGCTGCAAATTACAATTTGTATAACTAAGTAAATAAATGGATAATTGAAAAATGGATAAATTGATAAATAAGAAAATAAACAACTGGCACACTTTTCGATAATGGGTGATAATTTGCAGTAGCATTTCAATTCTAAGGAATAATAAGGGAACTAAATAAAATAAATAGCAGATAATAATTTTCCAATAAAACTTATACCAATCCCTATATAAATATTGTAGATGATTTATATACACACTCTGGAGCTGTTTTTAATGGGTAATGAAATAACAACAACATAAAGTACTGAATATCCTTCCACCTTCATTAAAATACCACCAGGGTAATTCCAAGAGCTCCCTACACTCAATTGTTTTCCTTTGCTCTCACCACACCTAGATTCCGCAGACCGGGGGAAATTTATTCATAGAAAGATGCACGAGCGTTTCAAAGGAAACAAAAGGGGATGGATATTACGAAAAATGTAAGTTCACAAAAATTACAATTACGAGTTATACATTCATACACCAGTGCAGTTGGGCAGTAATTGTTTGGGGTAAAGTATTAAGAGTTCAAACTAAAAAAATTAAGACTCTGCAGAATAGGATTGGTTTTAATTCGCCGCTAATTAGATTCTCTCATAATTAAAACAAAGCTTGAGATTCATATTAGAGTATGCTAACAAATTTACATTATTTCCATTTCTTGAAAAGAAATAAATTCTGCTGTTAAAGTTGGTAAGAAATTATCACGAAGATGAGAAAAACAATGTCAATTAGTACACACAGGATTCTTTCTCTGATTTCATATCGAGTTTTTATCAGTTTTAAAATGTAATTATCCTAAACAACGAACATCTAGAATAAGTTGGGGACCAACCACTCGTGATCTGGACATTGAACAAATATTTCCACATGAAACATGGAGATATAATATATTCCTGTTCTCAGATAGTATAACTAGAAGATTACAAATTCAATTGAAGTATTTGTGAACTACAAAAACGTTTTTGACACATACAACACTTGAAGAAACAAACAAATTTACACATTAAATGCGTGCATTTCTCTTTTAGAAATGAAGTGAGTCTATGCAATGTGATATAAAATGTCTAAATTAAATTCTTTTGACCCAGTTTATTTCACCTTTTTATAATAATTTTAAAAGAAATTTTGCAAGAGATTTGGTATGTTGAGGACGGACAATGCAGTCTTAGAGCTGCTCGAAACTCTTAAATTTCTTCCCTCTACCCACCAAGTATTAACTATTTTATTGGTAACTTGATATTATTCGCCAACAACTTTTAGCTTTAGTATTCGCTTGTTAATGAAACATGTTCTGCGATTAAGTATTTCGAGATTCTCCAAAATATTAGGACTCAAATTATATTTTACCTTCCAGGGGAATTAAGAAAGAACTTGATTGACTGATTGATTGATTGTGATTACGAGTGAGTCGACTACAGAGGTCACTGTTCCCGTAAGTGTAGTGCGTGCTTTTTTCATCGGGAGGTGGGGGTTATCTTTTGCCCGCTGGATGGCGAGTTTCGGCGTTGACCTACCGTCCACTATCGGGGTTTTACGGGTTTTACAATCAACCAGGTATTTTCCACCAGCGGGGCACCGCCCCGGCCGGGACAAGCTCTAAGCTCCCGACCGGTCTCCCGACATGTGTGGTAGTGTAGTGCCTGCTAGTGTGTGTGTGTGTAAGGGGTGAAGATATAACAAGGAAGAGGAAGGAAAGACCGCGCGCGGTCCGTGGTCCGTGTGTTGGGGTACTACTCGGGCATTCGCCTGCTGTTGATCGGAGAAACCACGGAAAACTAGCGATCAGAGCAGCCGGCCGCTAGAATTCTCCTCCAGACAGCGACTGAATTCGACCTAGCGAACAAGTTTGTGTCGAAAATACTGCCGCTGTCGGGACTCGAACCTAGGACCTCCCAGGCAGAGATACTGCAGTGACATCAGGTTGATGCATTGAGCCATCTCTCCCGGTAAGAAAATATTTGAGGAGGAACCAATTTCATTTGGAACTACTCCCCACAAGTATTTTTTAAATAATAATAATAATAATAATAATAATAATAATAATAATAATAATAATAATAATAATAAAGCAGTAGTGTCCTTTTGACCTCGGACCGCAGGATCGCGGGTTCGACTCCCGCCTTTGACATGGGTGTATTTGTGTATGTCTATACATGTGTGTCGTCCTATCAGCATCATCTCATCTTCCATCCCCCAGTGCTAACAACCCTGGGAGATAAAAGTGGGATCCAGCTAAAAGCTGATCCCCCCTAATAATGTTTCATGCCCTGCTACCGAGATAATGTTTCTGAGCCCCGGTAAAGGTAGTAAACATGTACGCTTGGTCCGAGTCGGCCTATATACGAGCAAATAATAAAAAACACTCAACCAAAACCAGTTGGACTGTGTACGATATTGTACGACCAACAAATTCATAAGGATCGCATGATAGCAGCAAACAAATCGGATATTGTTATCCGGGATTTGGAGAAAAAAATCCTATCTACTTGTAGATGCTGCTGTGCCTTGTGATCAAAATGTCGCAAGCAAGGAGGCAGATAAACGTCTTAAATACAAGAATATGGAAATCGAAATCACCTGAATGTGGGGCGTAAACGCACTGGTTGTCCTGATAGTTGTCGGAGCTCTGGGATTTGTTCCGCAGAATTTGTGTAAGAACTTGGCTAAACTTCGGGGTAATTCAAAAGACTGGGAAGTGCAAGAAATTGCTTTATTTAGAACAGTTCACATTTTGCACAAGTATTGTAGAGGCACCGACAGCCCCTAGATCTGTTCCTTTGATAGCTAGTAGAACCTGGAGTAGATTTTATATTTAACCGACTCATAACATCCTAAGTCATGATATAGAGGGCATGATGATGATGATGATAATAATAATAATAATAATAATAATAATAATAATAATAAATATGTTAACTTGAAAAAAAACCAATGTATATTCATAATATGAATACGCCCTGACGCGATATTTATTTCGAATAAATTGAACAAAATGTAAAAAAAAAGTGCTTTGAAAGGAAGCCACGGCTTTCCTTTGAACACATTTTAAGTAATAAAAAATGTTTAATGATATTTTAAAACTTTAAAAACTTTAAAACATTTTCACTAATGGAATGCTGCTTTGGATACAATATGAGCATTAGTGTTAATTGCTTTGAATAAACTGAGTAAGAATCGAAAAAAAAATGTTCCCTTTCAGAAGACCACGGCTCCCATGCCAGGGCATTATCCCCCCTCTGTCCCACCTCCGGTGACATCCAAGCCTATTCACCTCGTGCACCGGGGGAAGGGGCACCCCAGTTCACAAACACGCCGAGTGGCCGGGCGGTTATCGCATCTTAATCCCGAAGCACCGCCATCGGCTCCTCGGCCGACGCGATAGCGGCAGTTCCGCGACGCGAGGCGGCGAGGGCGGCCTCGACAACGAACCCGAGGATTGCGCGACTTCCTGAGCTTCCGTATGGGAGGACGGCGACGGGGTGGCGGCGGGGGAACGGAGGGGGACAGGGAGCCCCCTAACAATACCGCCGCGTCTGCCTAATTTAAGCCGGGTTAGCCGGCGCACTTCGGCCCGTAAGCTGGAAATAATTAATTTGGGTTAGGCGGCAGCCATTAAGCAGCGGTGTGCACGGCCCTCGCGCAAAGCCCGGGGGTGGGGGCGCGGGGACACGGAAGCGGCAGGAAGAGATGAGAATCGGGGTGGTGGGAATGATGATGGTGGTGAAAGCAGTGATGGTGGTGGTGTTGGTGGGGTTAAGGTAACGTTGAGGATAGTGATGGTGTTGATTCTGCTGTTAACAGATAGTCATGGTGTTATTGCTGGTAGTGGATGTGGTAGTAGTTGTAGAGGTGGTAGAAATTGTGGGGGAAGTATAAATTGTGGGAGTGGTGGTAGTTGTGGAAGTGGTGATAATTGTGGAGATTGTGGTTGTAGTGGTAATGGTAGTGTGAAGACAGAGGATGAGGTTCAGGTGAAGTTGCTGGTGGTTGTGGAGTTGGCAAAGGAGTTGGTGATGCAGATGACGGTGATGATGTAAGGGTTATGCAAGTACGAGCAAAGATATGAGTGATAGCATGAATTTTGATGACAACAAATGAGTGGTAATGGCGTCCACAGCTAAGAAATGATAGCAATGAATGGGAAGAAATATGTCATGCGGCGGTTGAAAGAACGAAGGTAAATTAGCACACAAAGGACAGTGAGAGTTAACAGGAAGCGGAGAAAAAGTTTGTGTCATACGGAGTAAAATCAGGGAGACAGGAAGAGAAAGAAAATAAGGAGGAAGAATAATAGAGTAGACTTGAGAAACAGTGCGGAAGAGCAAGGAATTTGTGTGATTGATAAGTGATTGTGGGCTCGTGAATGGATAAGGTAATTGGTCCCATAAGTGTAGTGCATATGTCGGGAAGTGACAATGATCTTCCTCCGGTGGATGGTGAGATCCGACTCCGTCTTAAGTCGGCTAGAGCGGTTTTCTCCAAGTATCTCCCATCAATCGGGCACAGCACAGCCAACCGGGAAAAGCCCTAAGCTCACGACCGTTCTCCTGTATGTCTGGTATTGTATTGCACATACGTGCAAGAGTGTGTAAGTAAGGGGTGAGTATAGGACAAGGAAGAGAAAGGCAAGACCGTGGCCCATTTGTTAGGGTAGTGTTCTGGCATTCGCCTGGTATTGACTGGAGACATCACGAAACTGTACCGATCAGAGCAGCCTGTCACTAGAAATCACCTCCAAACAGCAACTGAATTCGACTCAGCTATATAGCTCGTGTCGAAAATCATGCCACCGTCTGGACTCCGAAACTAGGACCTCCCGGTCAGAGGCACTGCACTGACACCAGTTGATGCCCGGAGCCCACCTCTCCCTGTGAAAAGCTAGAGCGAAACAGCGGAAGAATACTTTAAGGACAATGTAGTGAGAAAAGGCAATAGAAACTCATCGAGAGGCCGTAGTAATAGAGAGGGAAGAGGCGGGTGGAATTTGCCTGCGGCGCGGCCCGAGGCGAGAGGACATGCATCCTCTTCGCGAGCGACGTCCCGCCGCCAAGTGAAGTCGTGCCGTGCGTGAGGAAGTGCACAAAGCCGCCAGCGGTCGGGGATTCGCGTGGTGGGATGAAGAGAAGTGGAGTTGAGCGCACCCAATGAGAGCCGGGGGCGTCTCCAGACAGCCAACGTGACATCGCAGTGTGTGACGAGTGCCGCGATCCGACACGACGACGATGAAGTAGAGAAGCAGGATAGGGCAAAGCGAGGGAAAGGCCGATGTGGCGGGACGGCGGCTAGACGGCCACGGGGCATCCAGGGCAGACGCGGTCGCATCTATACTGCGATTTTCGTAACTTTGTCCCTGACAGGAATCAGCTGTTCACGGTTTCATCCAATATGGAGCTTGAAACCTCACCATAGTGACGTCACTGTCGCGAAATATAAGCTCCCGATTGGATGGCAGCGAAACAGCTGATTCCCTGTCAGGGGCAAATTTACGAAAATCGCAGTATAAAGGAAGAGCGCAGAAGCGGACTTGCGTTGAAGGACACCGGCGGAGCAGACGGATTCGCTGTCGGGGCGGCACCTGGTGAAGTGTTAAGAGCATTTGCGGCAGGAGCGAGTACGGTGGCACGGGAAGAGGAGGGGCAAGGGGAGTCGGGGTGAATAGGGGAGCCAGGGGAGGCGATAAGCAGCAGTGGGAGGCGGGTGAAATCAAGAGAGAAGGGAAGTAGTGAGGGGAGAGCGAGAGACACGAAAGATGACAGGGATATGAAGGGAGGGATGACGAAGGGATGGTGGAAGGATTGACAGGGTGCTGGGAATGAGCAGCGAGACATGAGGGACAGAAACAGCTGGGTTGGGGTGTGGAGGATCAGGGGAAAGGCGGGCTGGGGTAATTGGCGGATCTAGGGGGGGATGGGGGCCACGCCCAGCGTTTCGTTTACATTCCTTTATTTGGCAAAAATGAATTCAAATAATTATTTATGTTTAAATTATGTTTTTTAAACCATAATATTGCATCGAATCATATCTACAGTACATTAACAATATACAATATAATAACAAATACGTTTATAATTTAAACAAAAATCTTACGATGCCGCCTCCCCCAAACAATCGGGCTGGATCCTTCACCGGCTGGGGCAGGGGGCGGGGTGGGTGGGGAGGCGGGGGCGGGCAGACGAAGCGAGGAGGGCGGGGGCGGGGGGCGGGGGGGGGCGGGGGGCGGGGACGCAGAGGAGGCGAAGGTCGGTGCCGAGGGCGCGGGGGCGAACGGCAACGGAAGCATCTCGCCGGCGGACGTCGCTCGTTGGGCGGTTGCTTAAGCCCCGCGCTTCCGCCGCCGACCGCCGCCGCCACCCCTTCCCTCGTTTTCCGCTCGCTCTGCGCGGCGAAGCGGAGCGAAGGTAGGACCGCGAGTGCGAGCGCGACCGCGCGCCGCCCTCGCGTCGCTTCGCGTCGGGTCGCGTCGCGTCGCGTCGTTTTCGGTCCCGTCTGCTACGGCGATTCGCTCGCCCCCGAAACCTCAGCCTCCCGCGCCGTCGCCTGCCGCCTTCGCACTTCTTGTCGCCCTAGGGCGCACCGCCCCGCCCCCCCTGCGGCTCCCTGGGCGTACAGAGCTTCCGACACCGCTTCGCAAATCCCGTCCTCGCTTCTCCCGCCTAAGCCCAGATCCGTCTCCACTCCCGCCCCCGCCCAGCCTCCGCCGTTGCAGATTTTCCACACCTCGTGCCACCTCCCGACGCACCCGTCCCTATCGGATCAGCTCTCCGCATCCACACACGTCTCCAATGCCGCCCTTCCCTCACCTGTCATCCAGCGCCGTCACACGTCGTCACCCCTTCGTCGTTTCCTTCTGTTTCCTATCTGCACTTCCCTTCTTTCCAATTTTTTCTTTCGGGCGCTTTGCGTTAGAACATCCCTACAACGGATCTCAACCCTTCCACTTACGAACTCTGGAATATCTCACACCGGACTCCTTTTTAATCTGTTCTAAACCCCTATTTACATGCAAATTGTTTCCTCGTTTCTTATGAAACATTATTTTTTTTCTTTTCCTTACACATGAAAAGTACGGACACTCGACCAATGTTTATTTCCTGCAATATTTCGCTCCCATTTCTTTCTTATCACAGCCGCCCCTCGCGGCAAATCGTTCTTTCTCCAGTGCCACCTCCGCCATTCATATACTGTGGCGTTTCGGCGGTCGCGCAGCGCCGGCCGCCACATGGTCCGCACAGACGTCGCCCCCGGCCCCGCGCCGCCCGCCCACGCGCGCTCTGCGGTCGCCTCGCCACACGTCACGCGCACGCCCCTCGCCCACGCGGCGCTCCCCTTGCAGCCGGCGCCGCCCCCGCCCACGCCCCAGTCGCTGGCCCCACCGCCACGCTCCGCCCTCCCCCTCCTCCTCATCATCTTCGCCTTACCTTCGCCCCCTCCTCCACCCCACTTCTTTTATCATTAAATGAATATGGCCACAGATTTTTCAAAAGACAAAAATGTTTATTACAATATTCAGGTAGCGACGTTTCGGGGTATATTTTTCCCCATCTTCAGGCTAAAACCAGTACACAAAGGCTGACATAATCCAAACTTTGTAAAGAATATGAATGAATGTAGTTACAAAAAATTATAATACTGAAAAAGTTAATCTAATAAAGAATAGTACTCGATATAATCAAACAATATATACATGGTGACTCACCAATTCACAGAAAAAAATCAAACAAAATATTTAGTAAAACTAATATATACATATGTACAGAATGGAGTGCAAAGCACGCAGATAATGGCTGTTGCATGGCTGAACAGAATGCAACCGATCATTGGGGCATGTTTTTAGCCTGAAGATGGGGAAAAATATACCCGAAACGTCGCTACATGAAAATTGTAATAAACATTTTTGTCTCTTGAAAAATCTGTGGCCATATTCATTTAATAATATACACTAGTGAGAACTATACAGACAATATTCTTATTGAAGTCTTCTTCTTTTGCCTGTTTCCAGTTACGACGGGGTCAGCGCTAATGGGTGCGGGCTCAAGTTTTATTAATTTTCCCGCCGCGCTCCATTTTTATATAGATTTGGCAATGTTTTTACGACCGGATGCCCTTCCTAACGCCAACCACGAGGAACGTACAAGCACAATACACATGGACAACACGCAATCACGAAACACACACAACCATGCCCGAGGCGGGATTCGAACCCAAGATCCTTCGATCCAAGATCGCCACGGCACTACTGCTTTAGCGATCCTCGGCCATCCGAAATCGGCCCCTCCTCGACCCCACTCTCCCGCTAAATAGCGAGATCGAATTCAGCCGCTGTCTAGAGGAGAATTCTTGCGGCCGGTGGCTCTGATTGGTAGTTTTCCCTGATTCCTCCGATCGATAGAAGTCCAGAGTGGACTTCACAACCTCCCGCGATCTTTCCTTCCACTTACTTGTCCTGTCCTTTTCCCTTACACACATATTTACACTTACATGCAGTACTAGGTGGGGCGGTGCCCCGATGGGGGAGATACCTGGGAAGGAAGTAAACCGCAAGCTGACGAGTAAGTCCCGCCATAAAATATTCATTACATTACTAATATTCACTTCATTCTAAATGACTATACAAGTCCACGTGCCCAGAAAAAGTATTAAGCGAATCCATTCACTCTTCCCCTTCCCCCTTCAGTTGTTTACCTCCTCCGTTCCCTCCACTGCTCTGCCTTTCCGTTACCTCCACTCTTCCGCTTTCGCTCCTCCGCAGTTTCCTTCGCTTTACCCTTTCGGCTTCTGACGGGCACCAACACTGCTTCTTCCCCATCTTTCGCCTCGATTTCGCCCCTCCTTCTGTGTCCCCGTCTCCGTCTACTTCATCCCTGCAGCTCCTATCACACCTCCCGCCTTTCTCCCTTCTCCACCTCGCCCACGGCCCCAATTCCACGTTCACCCCGCCATCTCAGCAACAAGTTCATTGGCCTTCGTCATCGCTTTCGCCTTCGCCACTGATTCCCTTCGCCACGGATTCCGCCCCCGCCTCCCAGCCCAACTCTGCATCTCAGCGTGTGGCTCCGGGGCGCTTGCATCTCGAGGAAACCCCTCGGGCGACTCTCCTGTGAAGGACTGTTAACTCGTTCAAAATCGTATCCGGCGAATGCTATGTACGTGAGATACCTTTCCCGAATCAGGAAATTTCTTATAATAATTGGGCACCGGTCTGTCTATCTTGAACATTTTAAACATTTGAAGCGGTAAGGAATTAAGTGGTCCGTTTTGTCGGAATTGAAGTTATTACTTACTTAATTACTTAACATTTCTTACTTAATTTGTAACTTCCACGAGGAACGATCAAACTAAGGAAATCACTGTGACTTGTGTGCATACCCATGGAACACTTGGCAAACAGAAGTGGAAACATCGGTACTGTTTGTACGTACAATTGAACGAATATGTTTGGTTGCTACCAAAACTGTCTTGTTCCATAATTTGCGATTTAAAAAAATTAGTTTTACTAGTTTGTGTTTCTAGTTTTAGTGATACTGTTTTTTTTTATTTTAAAGTTTCGAATGTTTTTTGTAATTTCTGGAAGAGATATCCTTAAAATGTATCTTCTTCCCATCTAAACTGTGGCGAGGACCTATCCTATTCATAATTTACCGCATGTGGACACGAGAGTTTTGTTATTCTTGTAAATATTCGAAAATGGATGTCTTTTAAAATATTGTACTTATTTAGTCAGGCAACATTTTTGGAATATAATTTTATTTGGAGAGATTTTACACTATTAAACATAGTGTGTCATTTGCATTTTCAGAGTACTGATATTTTAAATGTCACGGCATTTGTACGAACGTTCTATGCTTTTGTAAGACAAACAGTAAAAAAACGATCTTTTATCAGTATTTTAGGATTATTTTTACCTCTAATGCGCTGATGCAGAAAGCGGATATTATGCAGACACAATTTCTTTGATGTTCCAGCAATGTACTGGAATTCATAAATACAGACGGCAACTCAAAGAGATTTTATTGGAACTTCGTTGATTCACACGACGATAATATGTACTCTGATTTATATAGAAAATGATTGTTATGGTAATCTATTTTGATGTGTTGTATAATTCTTAATTCTTACATCAATATTTCATAAAAGAAATTTTGAAATATTCTAAGCGCAAAAAAAGATCATTATTCTAAAACTGTATAGAAGAATTTGAAGCACCTTTACGAGTACAAGTAACTCTAAGAACTGCAGAAGTTTGGTTCTGATTTTTTTTGAGTTTGCAGAAGATAAAGTAAAAACGTGAAAAGCGTAGGAAACAAAAGAATGCCGAAGGCAGGGAGCGTAAAAAGAATGAGACGAAACGTGGATAAGTCGCATAGAAAAGTAATCCTAATAGGTAAATGGAACTTTCACAAGTGAGCGAGTTGTGGAGAAAAGACGACTTTCCGCGGTCGAAATAGGACACGATAATGCAGGAGCAGAGGACAGCGGCATGGCGAGGGGTGGTGCAAGGCAGGATGAGGGTAGGCAGGGCGAAATGGGACGAGGCAGCGCGGGGCAAGAGGAGAGGGGCGGGGCGAGTTGGGCGGGGCGAGTTGGGCGGGGGCGAGTTGGGCGGGGCGAGTTGGGCGGGGTCGAGGTGGGCGGGTCGAGGTGGGCGGGGTCGAGGTCGGTGGGGGCGAGGTGGGCCGGGCGTGGTGGGCGAGGGGCGAGGTGAGCGGGGGGGAGGTGGGCCGGGGGAGGTGGGCGGGGGAGGTGGGCGGGGGGAGGTGGGCGGGGGGAGGTGGGCGGGGGGGAGGTGGGCGGGGGGAGGTGGGCGGGGTCGAGGTGGGCGGGGTCGAGGTGGGCGGGGGGCGAAGTGGGCGGGGGCGAGGTGGGCGGGCGGGGCGAGGTGGACAGAGCTAGGCGCAGTGGGGCGGGAAGGAGCGGAGCGCGGCTCGGGAGGGGGCGGGGAGTGGAGGCGCTGACGCAAAGTGCCACTGAGAAAACTAGAAAAGAGCCATTCTCAACTTCCCGCTTCCCGCCCCGCGTCGGCACGGCGACCCGCGTGCGCGCACGTGCAGTGCCAACGCCGGAGCAATGAGGTTCCCGGGCTGGGGTGTGGGCGGGGCGCGGGCGCGACGGCGTTATTTTAAGGCCTGCCGAAAGCCGCCTTCCGAAAACTGCGACGCTAAACCCTTTCAAAATATTGACAACGCGGAAGCCGCGCAAGCTGCGGAGGTGAAGGCGGGGGAACACGTGATAAAAAGAGAACTCGCGACCGCGACGGCGGCTGGGCTGGGCAGTCGTGTTGCCAACTGCTTGATGAGCCTACAAGCCGAGACACGGGTAACTACAGCGAGCCAGTCTGGTCCCAATTCTTGCATTTGAGCGGTCCTGGATTAGGGAATAGAGATGCACCGTGTCGTAAAATCCCACGACAGTGCTATTTCTTCTTGCGTAGGAGTGTACCCCTTCTAACTGTATGGGTCGGCTTCATAATGGGCACAATATTTCCGAGCGTTTCTTAGGCGACCGGTTCTTATTCACTAACAGTCCTCGTTTCCAAATGAGTAAGCAATGAGTTGCACAGATTAGAATTAGGGAGGTCGCACGGTCCTTTTTATGCTCCTCTTTCGTCCCTACTTCATCGGTTTACGTTACCGTTCTCAAGCTGCGATCACTTCTACTGTCCACAACCATGACAACAATTTTGCAGAGTATTTTGAGTTCGAGTTTAAGTAGTACACAATTAGGAACAGGGGTAATCTATTGAAAAGGTACAATTACGAAGCATCTCGAAAGTGCGCACTGGCTGTTTAGCAGACAGCAACTAGTATTGTCACTAATGTTGCAGTGAATGACCGGGAGGTCTTAGAATTCCAGTCCCGACACGGTTGTATATTTTCGATACCAATAATTAGCAGGGTCTAATTCAGCTGCTGTTTGGAGATTTCTAGCGGCTGGCTGTTCTGATACGTAATTTCCGTTGTTTTTTTAACAATACCACGCGAATGTTGGAGTAGTACCTGAACAAACCATCCACGGACCGCGCGCGACCTTTCCCTCCTCTTCCGTCTTAGCCTCTTCTCTTATACACAGGCTTTTATATACACTACACTACTGCTCGAGAGCTTAGAGCTTCACCCGGCTGGGACGGTTCCGCGCTGGGAGAAAAACCTGGTGGGAAAGTCAATCGCAAACCGATATGTAGGTCGGCGCCGGATCTCACCATCCAGCGTGGAAGGAACATCGCCACCTACCCTGCAAAAACATTTACTTCTCTAATGGGACTAGTCACTATAGTTGACGTGCCCGGAAACATCAATCTGCCAACCGAAAGTGCACACGTTAACTTGGACGCTCTTAGAACGAAAATATTTATGAAGAGATTTTATGAAATACGAATCTCCCCACGATATAATTTATTTTAAACTTTCGTTTTCTTATTTAGAACTTTCTAATTCCTTAAATGTCGACTACGAATAAGGTCTCTTCTTTACACCTCACCGCCCTGCAACGAGTTGGCGAGAGGAATTCTGGTCATGCAATATTCAAGCATAAACTGTCACCGATACCGAACGTGTGGTGACACGAAGATGAACGACGGAAAAATAGTTTCTCAGTGGCAGTCAATAGCTGCAAAGGAGGCACGCCTCCCAATCGAAATTTTAGTGAACGCAGAGGAAGGGTTTTGTACGCTAGTGAGAAAAAGACGAAACGACCAAAGACAAAAACGCGAACATACCAGTGCCGAGTGTGGGTGCTTGCGCGGGCGCATGTATGTGTGTGTGTGTGTGTGCGCATATGCAAGAGAAAGAATTCATGATTGATTGGGTGTATCGCAAAAAGGATTCTAAGAGCGACAACGTGAGTGAGTGAAACACAGAAAGCACGAATGTGAATGAAAATCGAGTTCTGTGTGAGAGAGAGAGGGGGGAGAGAGAGATGGGGAAGAGAGAGGTGAGAGAGAGGGGAAAGAGAGGGAGAGAGAGAGAGGTGAGTGAAAGAAGGGGACATGGGAAAGATCAATAATGAGAGAATGAGGGGTAGCGAGAATGAGTATAAGAGTGAAGTGTGAATGAAGTGGAGTGAAGGTAAGAATAAGCAAGTGCAGCTACAATACAAGAGCGTTGAGGTAGCAAGGGTCACGCCTGAGAGGTCAAAGAATAAAGTCAGAAAACAATGAAGATGTTTTAAAAACTATTCGCAATCTAACGTTTCGTCCAAAATATGTCAGTAGAAAAATATAGTGGTAATGTGTTAGGTAGTGTTTGTCCCGGGTCGCATACTCAGTTGTCATCTGATAATAAAATAATAAGCTGAAAACTTAAGAAGTGAAATTAGTTCAGGAAATAACTAGTCAGTAGGGAGCATAAAGACGAACAGGCTTCTGGTCTTCTGAATGAATAAGACACGCGATCAAAATTAATGCAAATTTGAAAGCAAAGCAATTCACCGAGAAAGTATAAGAAAAAAAAGGAAACAAAATGGTAAAGTAGCTCCTTAGTTGGTAACATTAGTGAAGTGTCAAACTTAGTAGAAGCAGGTGCGAAATTGGAAAGTGGAAATGTGACGTGAAAACGAACACCTCACGCCGAAAGCACAAAAAGTAGTATTAGAGAAAATTTAACATTTGATAATAATTATATATAATAAAATTATAAAACATTAGATAAAAATAATAAAAATATGAAAACGAGTTTGAGTAAATTTGATGACAGTGTGCAAGGGGAAGAAAAGTTTTGATGAGAAAGACTAATTGAAGAGAGGAAAATCAGGCAAATTAGACAGGGTATACAAAAATAAATAAATACTAAGAGATAAAGACAACAACTTACGAGACTACGTATAAAAAAGACAAGTATAGAAAACAATACAAACATGGGAAGTTAATTAAGTTATCCCATGAGAAAAACAGAATGGAAGAGTGAGACGTTTGATGGACGAGCCAACGCCGAGCGAGAGGGAAGAGTGTCAAAGAGCGCAAAAATACAGAGGGCAAAAAGGAGAGCAGGAGGACGTGGGTGACAGCGACGTGGGTGGCGGAGCGGACGCGAAGGCGAATGTGTCAGCGGCGCCGCACGCTGGCGACGTCAGAGGCGGCAAATCCAGCGCAGGCAGGCGCCGCCGCAGGCAGCTCGGCCGTCGCGCTCGCGGCGCAGCGGCCGCGACGGGGGGAGACGGGACCGGAGCGGACGCAGGGGGCGTGGCAGTGCGGAGGAAGCGGTGGCGGGGGCGGGAGCGGGGTTGCGAGAGAGGTGGTGGGGTTAGGGGCGGGGCAGGGGACTGAAGCGGGGACGGTGGTGGGGTGGTAGTAGGGTGGGGCGGGGTGTGGCTGGGTGGTGGCGGGGTGTGGCGGGGTGCCGCGGGGTGGTGGCGGGAACGGGTTGGGAGCGGGTCGGGAACGGGGGGCGGGGATGGTCAACTGCGGTGGGGGAAGTGGGCACAGCGAAGACGCGGCTTGGCGACAAAGAGGGTGGTGGCGAGAGTGACGGGGTGTGCATGGGGGACGCCTTGGACGACAATGGGAGCGTCGGTGGGCGAGGGGGCAGTGGCGAGGGCAGGAGCGGCGCAGTGGGAGGGACGGTGGCGAGAGCGGCGACAGCAGTGAGCGGCCGCTTCAGTAGCGGGGGCGGAGACAGCAGCGGCGGTGGGGGCGGCTGGGCTGGAGCGTGGCGGCAAGGGCGCGCGCCGGGAACGGTGGAGGCAAGGGCGCAGGCAGCGGCGGCGGGCTGAAGCGGGGGCGTGGCTGAAGGGCGGGGCCCGGGGCGGCGAGCGCCGGCTGAGCGACAGCTGTCGCCAGGTCCATCCGCGGCCTTGCGACCGTGAGATTATACAACAGGCGCGCCGCTTGGCAAATGGGATGTTTTTCTCCTCGCGGAGACAGCGTGCGCGTTCTATGGAGCTCCGGCAGAGCAGACAGCCCTAGCGGGTGTGGCTGCGGCGGCGACGCGGGCAACAGCTACGGCAACGGCTACGGCAACGGTGATATTACTAACAGCGGCAAAAGTGTTATCAGCGACAACGGCTACGAAAACGGAATGGACAGCGATCATACCAATGGCAACGGTGGTGACAATCAACACGGATATATCAAGGACAAACTGATATATCAAGGACAACTGCAACTACTGTCAGTGACAAAGGCAATGATAATGTATTTAGTAACGGCAACAAAAACGGCAACGGTAATTAAAGGAAAAGCACTAACAATTGAAGGCAAATGGTTCAGATACCCAACAACATTATCTACGAGTCTCGGTTGAGGTGTAAATGATTTCGAGAGAACCCAAGGCTACAGTATGTGAAATGGTTTTGCGATTAAAGTTGCCGATCACTGCGGAGCAATAGGAATGGATTGAAATAAGTGACTGGTGACCTATGAATGGATTAAACAATGAGAAAAACCAAAGTTGCGGTGGTGTGTGGTGTGACGGTGAAAACAACACTATACAAATATAACAAAACTGAAGAGATCGAATTATTGTCACAGAATACTCGACGAATACCGGGTTACCAAGCAAACGAGCAGACGGCGGCAACGTCATGTCACTAATGTTGCCAAAAGAATAGAGGTGGTAGTGTTGATCATTATGACGGCGACCCGTTGAAGTCAGCGTCTGAAGCCAACTTCTTGTTGGAGATGACGGCAAAATGAGAGGATATGATGCCAGCGATATCTAAGGAAGTACCGAGGGACGTCAGTTACGGTGACGGTGTCTGTAACTACTACAACTACTACTTCTAGACGAAGACAAAGGCTATCGTGCGAGGGGGATATCGCGTGCGGCTTCTGCGACCGCGGCCACAGCGCGGGGGTCGCGGGCACTTGCGGGGACAAACGGTGTTTCGGGACACCACCCCGCCTCTTCTCAACCCGCCACGCACCGCGCCAGGCCACGCTCCACCCCCATATTGCGTCTCATCGCATGACGTCACGCTCCGAATCGCGCCGCTCTACAACACCTGTACATCTCCACACTCCGCCCCGCTAGCCAACGGTAGGTAGGTGCCGGGTCTCACCATCTAACGCGAGAAAATAAATGCCACCTCACGAGAAAACATGTACGACACTTACGGGACTAATTATCTTAGCCGTTAACGGGGACTGATGATCTCAGCCGTTAACGCACCCGGAATTACAAATGAATCAACCAACACACACTCCGACCAGTCCCTCGCCACCTTACGCCACGCCATCACAATTCGCACACCCATCTACGCCACATCAGGACACGCCGCGCAACACAACACCTCACCTCACCTCACTGTGCCACGCAGCCACTACAATGCCTCTTAGTGGGAGGTCGTAGGGTTGGAGTCCCGGCGGTGTCAGAATTTTCGACACTAGCTGCAGAGCTAGAGCGAATTCAACTGCTGATGGGAAAATTCTAGTGACTGGTCTCTCTGATCGGTTATTTTTTCGTGATTGCTCCGATCAAAACCAGACGAATGTCGGAGCAGTACCCTGACCACTGACCGTGCGCGATTTTTCCTTCATCTTCCTTGCTCTCTCCCTACCGCTTACCTACACACACTTACACTTACATGATCTACACTCCTACACATGTCAGGAGCTTTCAGCTTGTCCCGGGCTGGGTCGGTGCCCTGCTGGTGGGAGGTACTTGGATGGGGAAATTTTCTCAAGCCACCGTGTAGGTCGGCACCAATCTCACCATCCACAGGGGGAAGACCACCGTCACCTCACGTCATTAAAACATGCACCGCACTTACGAGACCAATCGCCATAGCAGTTGATGAGCCAGAAAACACGAAATAATCTATCAATTGTCTTGCCTTACCGTGACATGCAACGACCCTCCTCAACACGTCACACCACACCACACTACGTCACGTCACGCCACGTCACGCCACGCCACATCTCTCCCACCCACGCTAAATCAAGCCACACTTCGGAGGATTCTGGCTGTGACGTGCAGAGCGCTTCCTTGACGCAGAGGCCGGCGCGGAGCCGCCACGGCCACGACGCAGCCACCACACGACCACGCAAGGCAGCGCGCGCCCAGCGCACAGCCCACAGCCGCTGCTGCTGCTGCTGCTGCTGCAGAAGAGATTACGCGCGGCCCGAATAGCGCTGGGGAAGGCGGGTCATGAACGCCACGAATGCGGTCAAGGTCAGCGCTCCAGCGCCTGCTGGCCCGGCGTTAAATCGAGAGAAAACTAGTAATGCTGCAGCAGCACGTACTTTCTGGTATTATTTGTAACGGCGGTGTAATAATGCATTATATAAAAGTGGATGTTGGTATGTGTGTGTATATATATACATAATATATATATATACATAATACATATATACATAATATATATACATAATATATATACATAATATATATACATAATATATATACATAATATATATACATAATATGTATACATAATATATATACATAATATATATACATAAATATATAAAGAGTTAAACTCCGACACCGTGAGACCAATCTTCATGAAACTTAGCACTTCTACATGTTTTTTCACAGAGAAGGCTTATGTGCTGTTAAATCCGTTGTAACTCCATTACATGGCGCTGTAGAACAAAATTAAATATTTACGTCAAATGCAACCCGCAACACATTCGGCAGGATTTTGAATCTATATCGTTAAATAACTTTGGAGGTCGAAGGCCTCAAAGAAACGTTTCTCACACCGTAGTCTTCAGGATGAAACCTTCTTGAACATTTTATTATATTTTTGCTTGTCCGGCGCTTCCCGATTATTACCTCACCTGCTCAGAGATGTGCAGAATCTGCAATTAAATGTGAATGAGAAGGAAAGAGCGGCAGAGACAAACAAGGACAGGGGTGAGGGAGGGGAAAGAGGGAGATGAAGGGCAGAACTACGTCTGCCAGGTTTTCTTAGTATTTCATTATTATTACTTTCTCTCTACTTCGTAGCGAGAAAGTAGAAATGTATTGCATTAAAAAATGTCTAGTTTCTATACTGTGGTGCAGAGTAGTTTGAAAAAAAAATTTCGCAATTTTCGAACATTCACAAGTTTTAATGAAAATTGTACATGCATCATACAGATATTTTGGAAAACTTTTCCCAACAATATGTTTTTACCTCAAAATCGGGGATAATTCTTCAGTCTCGGTTTTTATATTGAAAACACGAACAATGATTTCTTGTCAATGGGAATAGAACACCATCACAAAAGGAACGCACTTGTTTTGGGGGTAGCATTCTGCTCATATATTGTACACATACAATATACTTTTTTATCATATTGTTTTACCTGCGCTCGGTCGTATGGCATAGATTGCGGCCAATTTCGGGAATAAAGTATAATAATGATCAAATATTTTTATATTTTCTATTATTTTTTCATTATAATTTGCTTTCATATAACAGTAGCCAGATCAAATTAATCATGTTTTAACTAGCTAATACTTTTTACCGATTTTGAATGCGGTAATTGCATAAATGGAGTCGTTCTATACCTTATTGAATTCATGGTTAATATTTTAATTGTGGTTCATTTTGTACACCCCAAAGAATATTATTTATTTGTATCCTGTAAATTAATTAAAGGCATTTCAATTTTCATTACACACGAGTCGATGCGAGCAAAATTGCTGTTTCATTTGCACGTTATAGCACAATTTCGCATTCCGGAGCATCTACCAGCAGCGTGGAATCTGCTCAATCTGGGCAGTTATTCGAATATATAACTTCCGAACTGGAATCTGATAATTTTGACAAATATTTATACAAAATGGAGCATTAAAAGTATCAAGGTGCTATTCAGTAACCAATCTTTTTTTCACACAGTTTAGCCCAATGGATTTACCTGTGCGGTAATACATTTTAAAAATTTATTTCTTTTAATGGTTGTCACAGGTTTTTTAAGGCTCTGTTTGTGACTTTAAACATAAGTTATTGGTATTGATTAATTTATTATTGACGTGGAGGAAATGTGAATTTTTGGGACATACTGTTGTTAGGAATCTACAAAGCTTGGGGATTTCTTTTTTATGGGATCACAGAAATATGAAATTTTAATTATGAAAATGAAAATTTACGAGATCACAGAATTATGAAAACGTGCACAAATTTCACTTCTCCCCATAGCTCGTCACACACAGTTTTTAACTGTTTTTGACGTAAATAAATAAATAAAAATAAATGCGTGGATTTAGGGACTTTATGTCTCCATTTTTGCGCACAGGATTGAACGTACGTGAAAAATTGGAGGAGAAGATGAGAAGACTGTGTTGTAGAAAATACCAAATCACTTACTTATTTATTTATTTTATATCGCTGTGCAACTGCATGTTCATAAGCGATCAAAATCTCTTTTACAATTTTACATTGTAATGGAATTTACTTTTTTACAAGAAATACTATATATATATATATATATATATGTATACATAATATATATATATTGTAAACCATAGACATTAATAACTGTGCCACTGCGAAGTAGAATTTAATAAAGAATGGATATCAGTATCAAATTTTAACTTTTTCCTCAGATCACTTGTGAAAATACGTTCTACTAATAAATGAACTTAGAAATAATTTCACCACTTTTTAAATAAATAACAAATTAAAATGGCAAATTCCGAGTTTTGATAAAATAACTTGATATTTTCTTTGGAAGTTGAGGAGAAGAGGAGGATCGCAGAATTGCGATGTGGTGGCGCAGTACTGAAGTCCTAACTCGACGTAATTTTGAATATTTTGATTTCCATTTCAAATATCGTAGTCAAAACCAAACCTTAGTGACGCGAATCTTCTCCATATCAATTAACATGTGTTTCCTTTATTTGTCGTCAATCCCTCACAGTTGTAAAGGCAATTTGAGAAATTCGAACAGCACAAAAATGATCAACATAAACGAAAATCAGAATTTTTTTTATATCTCACAAGATTATCATGGGAATTACCAACAATTACAGCATGATTATGATTAGTTTGTAATGTTAGCATTTGCCTTCACGATTATGAAATTGAACTTTCATTATTTTTATCATTGTTTACATAGCCTTTTGATGAATATGTATAACCTAACAATTTTCTATTAATAGAACACCAAGTTTAACAATGAAAGAAATGTAATTAAAATATATAATTCCTATAAAAATTCTTTCAGAAACATAAGGCCATCTAAATGACTCACTTTCCTGATTAGATATTTTTAATAAAACAATTTCCTTTACATTATAAATAAATTTTGTCAAAATAACTGTTTTATCCGCAGAAGGTGGTGGCAGTACATTCCTTTATATGGAGACGTATGTATATATCCGAGTTTATGCTACTTATTGAATGTCAAAAACAGTGATAGAACGTGACGATGAGGGGGACTATACATTTAACGTCCAAATCAAAGGATCATCTCATCATTTATACAAGGGACAAAGTGAAACTTGATGACGAACCTGATAAGAGTTGAGAGTCACAGTTTCATAAGCTGATTACAATACTTATTACAGGTGTGGTCACGAATAATTAGATCAATGAACGCAGAAGATTCAGGTACGGGAAGCCTGGAAATAATTCTCATTTTCTGGGTCAATGTCCCTCATATCGATTAGGTTTTCCGTCCAGTTTCCCAGATGCGTTGAGTGAATGCTGAGATGGCACCTTCTTTTGCTTCTGAACATGAATGCAATTTCACTCACTGTGCACGTTTTAAGTTCAGTGGTGAATATAGTTATTCATATTATTGCTCTCCATGAGAGAGAAGTTGGTAGACCAAGGAGAAGATGGAAAGACTCGTTATAATTCTTGGAAAGGAACAAGTCTTAGACTTTTTAAGAAGATGAAGAAGAAGAAGATATTATTGCTCTCCATGTTCTTTTGACTACGTCGATTCCTTCACGACGGACAAGGTAAGGGATAATAACCAAAATATTTGGCTGATTTGCCTTTGTAAATATCTTTATTCCATGGGAACGAGTATTTTCTTATCAATTCTTGCCCGAGAAATGTTGTAGAAAATAAATTATAATTTTTCTCTAAACATCGCCTTATGTGTATGTTCGACATTTTTTGCCTTTGGCGCACACCTACCTCAACCTTTCAGATCGACATGAAGAAAAAATGCGAAGACTTCTTCCCAGTATGTCACAAAATTTTTACTGATTTAGATGAAAATAAATCATATTTCACCCCACAGTAAATGAATTCAATTACAAGGTTGTATCAGGACGGGAAATGATCAACATCTATACTCAGAACTTATTTGACCAAACAGTTTCATTCTGAACCAACTCATATTCGTTTTGGAGCCCACCTCCGTCCATCCGAATAACCGTCCGAATAACGTTCTTTTCTCTCTCACGTTTTTGTTTCCATTGTCGCTTGATACAGCAATGGTCTTGGGAGTTTCTTGGAATGAAACACATGGCTGGAGGCGGAGACCCAGATGGTGCGCATATGGACACACGTTATGGGAGGATCTGGTGAATCTCCAAAAGTTCTCGTTCGGTAACATGTTTATCCAGGCAAAACGTAATTTACGGCCTCATCATAAGGGATAAAGTTGTGGCCCTATTGTTACTCTAAATAGGGAACTAAATACAGGCCAAAGTTTTGCTCATTTGGAGCATTAATGCACATTCTTATCTCATTCGTCTGATTTGAAAAGTACAGAATATTATGATTAGACCATTCTAACAGCTTCTAAGAGTCGAGAACGGAATCGAGAACGGCGTGCTAGGAACAATTTTGTATTCAAGGAATTGAATCAATCGATTAATCATGGATTTGTTATTTCACTTAACTAACGTTACTGGATTCCTTGAAAGAATTTAGTCTCAAACAGTAATCTGCGACGTTATTAATTTCTTGAGAGGAGAGCCAATATTTTTTAAAAATTGATATAAAGAATCTTTTCGTTCAAACATGGTATGTATGTTCCATGATTTCGAAATAACGCAAAAAATAAAAAAAAAGAATTTCACTTTTTTCGACAGCCAAAATGTAAAATGACACGGGTATGAGGAAACACAGTATATTGTGCATTCGCGAACCAGAGCAGAAGAATTCGCAAAAAAAAAGAGAGGAAAGAGTATGCAGACTAGATCGTTAGAGAACAAGGGGACCTACAACTCATGTTACTCGCATTATTTGTAACGGCTATGCAATATGATAATATTACATGAACCCAGCAAAAGTGTTGCCAACTCGCTACATTTTTCTCCGCGCTAGGATTCGAAATCAGGTCCTTGGGATTAGCAAGCCATTCACGTTACCCTACACGACCAAAAAATTTGCAACATTTTTGAGAAAATTTAGTTTATAAAATTGCATTTCGAGCGATTTTAAAGAACAAATTTCACTAAGGTAAAAATAACTGTCTTCAATATTGTAGTTAGGAAGACGTCCATAAAAAAAATTGAATTTTTGCAGTTTACAAAAATCCACAGAGTTCAACGAATAAGAGATCTACGCCATTTTAAATCATTTCGCAATCCGAAGAAAAAGTTTATTAAAGAAATTTGGAGTTTTTTTGGGGAAATTTTGAAAAACGTGTTAAGCTTTCATATAAAATACCTGCCCCCAAACAAATCAAAATATCTGTTTACAACTCACAGGAACTAGAGTTTCTCCCACTCGATCGGGGAATATCAATTTCAGAGAAAATCGTCACTGGGCGCTAGTGTTGACTAAAGTATTTTTTTGTTAACCAAGTTGTTGTTTGTTGTTTTTCGGTACCAAGAAAACGTGGGCCCCACAATATGAATTTTTCTGTCAAAAAATCGCCAATTTCTGCTGCAGCTTTACAATACTTTCCCTTTACTACGTAAGTACGTAATAAATTGATAAAACAAAAGGAAGTGAAGCTGGAATATTATGGAGGAAAAATCGGACAAAACTCACTAGCAGATAAAAGAAGAAAATGTAATAAGAGCAAACGTACAAGAGCCAATGCGGAAAAGAACTTACAAATGCCAATTTTCCGTCCTTGCATATCATGAGTTGGGATTGTTTGTTGAAAAAACTTAAATCAACGAGTAGCAGAGAGAACTGGTGCGCATTAATTTCATAGATTCCAGCTAACGAGGGCATGTGGAACTGAACTTTTGAAAATACATTCTACACGGCAGATACATATTGCTTTGCTACTACGAATAACGAAAAAGAATCATGCACACAAGTAAAACAATAAGGGTAAGCTAATTCGGAAAGTGTTGCGAATGTGGAGTTACTGGTTCCTACGATTAAATCTCAATAATAGCATTAAGCCTCCATGGATGCGCCTGGTACAACAAAAACGACAAAGCAATAGAACGGAAGTTTGCGACGGATGGTTGCACAACTTGCAGTAGAACATACGAAAGCACGAAAACACAAGAAGGTGTGGTCAGAGTGAAAGGAAAACGACCGCTAGTTAACAAGCAGAGCTAATCAATACCAGTAGAGCTACAAAGATAGATCGACGCGACGGGAAAAGCAGCACAATAATTTCTGAGCGAGAGTGAAAACTTGCAAAGAAAAAGAGAAAATAGGGAGAGAAAACGAAGTCAGATGAAAGTTGCGACTTGAATGGGAGTGATATGGGCGTTCCTAGACAGAAAAATGCATACACAAAGTATCATTTTCCTAAAGATAATAATTACTTTTACTTCCCAAAGGACAAAATTTCCTAAAAACGATTGGGTTGCGGAAGCAGCAAGGAAGTCAGGGGAAACAGGGGGGGCGACAGTTGTGATACGGGTAACGGGAGGGGCCATGGTGACGGGGATGGCAGGGGTACGGGATACGGGGATAGCAGGGATGACAGGACCGGGAGCGGCGGGGACCAAGAGATGGACGGCGTATAGTAGAGACTGGGGTAACCGAGCCGGTAGTTGCAACGTAGACAACATGGGGGTTGTAAGGGTCGCAGCGACAGGATCGGCGACGGTGACGGCTCCCGTGGGGACGTGAGGAGCGGCAGAAGGAGCGGCGACGGAGAGGCAGCAGGCGAAGCGGGGCGGACAGCAAACGCGCAGGGCGAGGCGGGAGCGGGGGCGGGATTCGCCGGAGCGGCAGCAGCGCGAGCAGCGGCGGCGGCGTTGAGTTGGCGAGGGCACACAGGACAAAGGCAGCGGGGCGCGGGCTCGGCGGGGGCGGGGCCGGGGCAGGGGGCGGCGCGATGCGACCGGCACGGCGGCGGCGGCGCGGGACGCGGGGGTGAGGGGCGCGGGGGCGCGTGCAAGGGAGCGGACGGGCCGCGTGCCGTGGGCCGTGATCAATCAGCCCGGCGCACGCACCACCGCACGGCCGACCGGCGCGCGGCGTTGCGCGGTGCGGCGCGGCGCGGCGTGGTGGGCCCTCGCATCCACGCACACCAGAATCAATATTATCCGGCGCATTATATCGGGGGACGCATACCGCGCCGCTGCATCCGCGTCTCCCGACGGCTGCTTTTATGAACCGGCGGCGGTGGCGGCGCCGCGACGCCCGGCCTCCGCCGCCGCGCCCCAAATCAATATTATCGGTCGGCAGCGTCTGCGAAGCGACAGTATCTGGTGCAGGAGTACATCGCCGCCGCCAATACACCGACCGCCCCCGCACTAAATTACTCGCGACTGGCGCGCCCTCGCCCTGGCCCTGGCCTTCGCGCGCCGCGCCGCGCCGTCCCGCCCCGCCCCGCCACGCCCCGCCCCGCCCCGCCCCGCCCCGCCCCGCCCCGCCCCGCCCCGCCCCGCGTTCGCTCTGCTTCCCGACCGGATCAGCAATTTCTCCCGCGATCGTAAAACACGCGGCTACGCCGAGCGATAGCGCCAAATACTGCAGCTTCTTCCAAATTATTTACAGATGAGAGATTGCGGCAGTCGGGAGGACGTGGGAGGGATTACTGTACAGGCGACCAATTTCGTAAAACAGTGATTGCCTTCATTTTGTTGCAAGGTTTTATATACTTTACTTTATCTTCCTTCGTTAAGTCATTTAATAAGTTTTTAATTCTCTTTGATATTGCTCCTCGTGTATTATTCATTTTCTTCTAATAAAAAAAACACGTTTCGTGGGAACACAAGTAATATCTTTTCCTAACACTCCTTTATGGATGGAACGCATAGTATGGCGAAAAATAATATAATTACTAGCACCTAACGAATTAGACTAACACATAGGTACACCTGAAAGAGACAGACCGGGTTTTATGTGTTTTTATTTTTCTTGAATTTGGATTAGCAAAACAGTACGCAAATTCAATAGACAATACTACGAGCAAAGCTTCGGACCAGATAGTCTTGTGTAACCTGGCAAAAATTGAGATATTATCATCTATACGATCATTAGCTTTCCAGTTTTGAATCTCTGTATGAAGCAGTACATTTTCACAAGTTTGGCAGAGTCATGTAGAAAATATTTGTTATAGATTCCTTACACTTGTTTTACAGAAACAATTTGTCTTATAATTCGGTTTCAGTTTCAAATGGTATATAAATATCGGCTTCTGAACTCTTTATATTCATCTAAATGAAAGCCATTGTTTAATTTAGTTTTTTCAGCAATTTTGGTAGCGCTTATTTGATATCCATAATTTAATACCTTTTCTGTATTCCAGCATTATAAATGACCTTTTTCTTTACAAGAAATCGTTAAAAAAATGTTATCTTACAGCACAGAGTATAACGTATTTTCCGTTTACGGAACGAATAATTGTGTTATCACACATTCAGGCAATCGCAGCGCGAGTATCGTCGGAAGGTAACGGTAAACGAACAGCCGATCATAGTTTTCTCGCACAGATGTAAAATACCCGAGAGGTCACAATAAAGTTATTTTCCAAATCAGGTTTCACTCTCTTATAAATTTATTATGTTATTGTACAAAAACGTATGCAACTCGTTTATAATGTTGCTTTATTGCATTCGTACAATTTTGAAAACTTGCTCGTAACGTCGCTAGATTTCAAAACACGTACTCATGCAATAAATTTTACATTATAAACCAATTGCATAAACTACTATCCGATCGCTTCCGCCAAACCTGTTTTAAAGAGGGCCGGCGCGCCGAGCTCCGGAGGCCTGCGCGCACCTCCAGCCTCCCTCCGTCTGTTTACATCTCGTAAGTCCGAATATAAAGCAGTGTGTTGGTCTTGGCAGAAGCGGCCTGATCCACAGATCCAAAATTAGAAGGCGGGCGGCGAGGTGGTGGCAGTGGCGGTGGCGGCGGCATTGGCGATGGAAGAGGCGCCGACGATATCGCTGCTCACGTCGGCAGCGTCGGTTGCCTCTGGGCTTCCTAGTCCTCACCGTAAGGGGAAGGGGGGGGGCTCCAGAGTCCACATGTAATGGTATTTTTGAAGAATTATAAATACGCTCCAAAGAAGCACTTTTGTGCAGGTATTTTATAATATTTTATAATGAATGTATGCATTATTTTTGTATTTAATATTATATTTGATTTCAATCATGTTTTTCATTCAAATAGAAGAAGTAGTAGAAAGAACAGTAGAATGTACGTAAAAGTACTAGTAATAAGTAAAAGTACTAGTAGAAAATTAAAATATAGTTTCATTATTCATTTTCAAACTGACAGTGTATGTAATAGTGTATGCATTAAATACTTAATATGCAATTATTCCATTTAAAAAAGGTCCCTTTATTTTCATTAAATGTATCAAATTAATTATTTTCCGAAATAGTCTTTACCTCGCCGCTCTCGCTTTCGTCGTTTCGCTCTAGTGGTTGCCATCGATTCCGTTGCAGCGAAATGGATGTAGGTTTGGTGGCGTCTTCCTCCTCCTTGTCATTACAGTCGTCGACCTCGCACTCCACCGCGACCAACTTCTCCTGTCGATGTTCCATGTCTAATAGTTTGCTTGTCGTATATTACTTGTTCACTTTCAGTTTGTCCGAACTGCTGGAAGCGTTGCTGTCTGTTTACATCAAGACACCGCCTTCTAGGTCCTCGCATCCAATGCAGACCTGTGTTTACAGTAGGTCGCAATGAACGCAACTTGAAAGCGAACTACGTTATATTAATTATGTTTATTGCTAAAAATTAATTGGCAATAATATTCGTCAAGGTGCGGGAGTTAACGATTACTTGTTCTCACGTATCCATTAAAAAAAAGTAGTGAAACAATGCTAGTACTATTTTTCGTAGTTGCCCCTTAGTCTGCTTACAGGTGTGTACGTGATGAGAGGATCTAGATTACGGTGACCTTACCTAACACTCGCAGTTCCTTTTTCAGCCGACAGTAAATTTAAAGCGAACACATTTACTACTCCCATTCCTAGAGATGAAGACGAACATTGCAATTGCTCTATTCGTCGCCACGGTCCTCGACTTAGGGAAACCGCAGTTGTGGTTATAATTACTTTTGCTAACAGACAAAAAGGCAACACACTGAATGGCAACGTTCGTGTTTACAATTGGAGATGATTTGCATTATCATCACTAAACACGGGAGTAAGTCAGGGAAACAATATCTTACCGACGTATTCCTATGCGGATGTATGTCTTGTAAGGGCTGAGATCAGTATTCTGACGCAAGGGAGAACTTTTCGTTTTTCTGGGAAATTGTTAGCCCTGATACAATTATAATTGTGGATGGAGTGAAGTTCTTTAAAGAAATGTGTATGGGAGATTGTGGACGACAAGCGTCGAAGAAACAAGAAGTTCGAAGGATCGGTTCATCTTAATCTTCAAAATACTGTTGACTTAGGAAACATTATCGACGGCGGCGGCATCATCATTATCGTCATCGTCATCATCATCATCACGCCCTGGTCGATATCAGTGGAGGAAAAATCAAGAACCCGGACATCGTTACAACAGAATCGTCATCGTCGCACAAAAACACGATTTCATCGAGTGAAGAAGTAGAATCAACTTTAATCGTCATCCTTGTGTTCCGTATACACTATTACCGAAAAACTGTTATATTGGCCCCTGTAATATTGTGTACTTTGTCTCAAAGAAAACAATAAATCATGCCGAGTGCTTTAGGTTTGTTTCGATCTGGCGATTCCTATGGCGTTACCACGAATGGGGAACACCTTCTTGCAATCTAGTTATTCTTCTCTCCAAATTTGAAACCCGCAATTGAGACAAACCTCCTTTTACTGTCTCTCAAATTCAACTTCGATTTTGGTTCAAATATATGAGTTGATTTTGGATCTTCGGACTACCTCAGTGACGCAGAAGCTAGGAGCATTGTCCACGTACCAGGAGTCAAAGGCTGAGGCTTCTGCGTAAGGCGTGTTTTTACACAGTAATAAGATCGTTTCTAACGCCACCAAGTATCACAAGAATCCCATCGTCCTACCGATAATCATTCAAGTATAATTTATTCATTCCCCATAGTCTTGCCCTCCATTCATAGAATGGAAGGCACTGGTAAGCTATACTATGATCTTCTGCGGAGATTTAGGCGTTTGATACCTCGACCACCCCTCAATCTCTACACGCTCGAAAAACTAATATCGCAATCACATCATCATCATCATCATCCTCCGACATTCGCCCTGAAATGATTAGGGAAATCACCTATCAGAGCAGTCAGCCTATGAATTCGATTCTGGAACGAGACGTAGTCCCTGATGTTAAATGAGTGATAAGCACCTATGCGTAAAGTTCGATATTCTAGGTCTACACGTAAACGATGTGCAGCCTACGTAATCTGTATACACAAAAGGTAATCTATAATTTTTTGTGGGCGAGTGGGCACGTAATATAATGATAGTCTACTTTTATTTTTTATTTATTTGAGATTTCTTTCACGAAGATACATTTTGATCTTTGTTTTTCCATTTCATAATATGTTTCGTACAACATTAATTTTCGTACAGTTCGAAAGTTTCGTACAACATTAATTATTACGTTTTGCCAACTTCTTTTAGCACTTCTGTCTGTAAATATAGCTGAAGAAACTACTGTAATATTTTACGCACTAGGTTTCACATAAAGAATCGAAAATAAAATTTGGAATATAAAGATACTACTATTATTTCTCATAACATTTTTTTATTTGATGTAAAAAAAATAAACAGACGTAGATTACATCGTCTACGTAGCCTATATGAAAAAGAGTCATGTAGACGACATGTAAATTACACGTACAAAAGACGCGTAGACTTAAAATTATAGTGTACGGCCCCACTGAGTTAAACAGCAAGTAAGCCCCCTCAATCACCGGCACGCTCTCCCGCAAGGGGTCCCGTTTACGCTCGCCGCTACCGGAGTCGGTCAGAGACCTTGGGGTTTTCGGATCGCAGACAGAGCGTCTGAGACGGCGGCACGGGCGCTGTTTCGCGGAATGGAGCATCGCGGAGAGTGGGGGCCTAGTGGGAGTGGCAAAATCGGCTTAACCGCAACGGAGCGCCAGCGAGCGCCTCGCCGCGTCGCCAGCGCAGTGGGCGGAAGCATTGGGACGCCACGATCGTCACCGGCGCCGCCGCCACCGTCGCCACCGTCGCCGCCGCCCCCGCCGCCACCACCGCCGTCCCCGTCGCCCCCGCTCCGCCGCCGCCGCCCCCGCCGCCCCCGCCACCACCGCCCCCGCCACCACCGTCCCGCCACAGCCGTACCGCCACCACCCGCCGTCCCCGTCGCCCCCGCCCCGCCGCCACCGCCACCATCGCCGCCGCCACAGCCGGCGGGCGGGCACGGGCGCAGGCTGGCGGGCGCCAGTCGCCGAGACAACACAGGGCTGGCAGTGCCAGGCCTGGGGCGCCGCCGCGCCGCGTCGCACCACTTCAGAGGCGGAATCCCGTGGAAAGCCGCCGCGCACGGACATCGACAGCGGTTGGGAGATCTGCGGAGCAGTGCTGCGGCCCACAGCCCCGAGGGAAGGGGAACGGCGGGAGGGAGGAGCGGTCTCGGTGGCGGAGTCCTCGGCGTGGGAGAGGGGAGGACTGCGGCGCGGACGGCGGCGTCGAGTCAGTGGCGGCGGCGACAGAAGCCACCGCGGGAGCCTGGAGCGCTGGCGCCGCTTCCAGATTAAGATGCATCGGCTCTTTAGGCTCTTCAGTTAATGCATCCGACTCTGGGTGGGGCTCCCCGGGGACGCCCGGCCTGAGATAAGACTGCGAGCCCAACCCCCCTCCCCCTTAATGTTCCCGTGGAATGGGTCCCTCGGCAATTATGTCCAAGACTTGGGGGGTATTTGCGGAGAAGAGAGGCGGCGCGGCGCGCGGCGACGCAGAAGCCGTGGCGGGAGCGGGGGCGGGGGCGGGGACGACCGGAGCGGGACAGACGGGGTGCGGGGTGGCACGTGGCGCGGAGGACGGAGCGGGGGGAAGGGAGAGCGACGCAGCGGGGCGCGGGTTGAGACGTGAAGGGCGGAGCTGTCAAGCGCCGGAGAGATGAGGGTGGTGGGCGACAGAAGACGCTCGGGGTGGGTGGGAGGGGCCGGGGGGAGGCGGAGGGCGAGAAGGCGAAAGGCGAAATGAGAGCGAAGACTAAACGGGCCGTTGGTAAGCGAGAGCAAGAAGCGTGCGTCGGAGGCGCAAGAGATTGGGAGCAGTTTTCAAGTTCCCTACAAATTCCTCTCTTGGGAATTGGGAACGAGAAGACGAGAAGTCAAATTACTTCCGAGTTCTCTCAGAACTAAAAAAAATATTATTTTAAGAAAGTCTTCTTTAAATTACCGTGTGATAATATAGGTTACGAATAAACATTCATCCATATATTTTCTTGTTGGAAATGTTTTCTACGGAAGGCACACTGTCATATGCGTCTTAAATGGCAGCGAAGTTAATATATTGGCGTATCAAGTAAAATATATTGAAAAAATATGAACGTATTTGCGATTATTCTATATATTAGTTCTAATATACAAACAGTTGAACGAGTATCGAATTTCGTTCCGTATATTCGGCATAGCAATGATTAGAATTTGGAACAATTGTCCAAGATTCCACAAATATTTAATTTTGTCAGAATGTGCGTGTATGTACGTACGTACCCACAGCTAAGTTGCTGCAACTCTCTAATGTACAATGGAAAGCGAGAAGCAAAGCGAAGAAACGACACAGGGGTACAGAAGGTGCTTGGATGCTGGAAAATGCGAAAGGGCCAGTGGGAGGAACGGGCCCGAGTAACCAGAGTGGTGAGATTTGGGGGATGGGCGGAGGGGAAAGAGGGAGGGGAGCGCAGGAGGCGTCGCGGCGTGGGGTGTCGAAACGCGTCGGAAAACGAGAGGAGAGAACGTTTCCGCAGCCACCACTACCGCCACCGCCACCGCCGCCGCCGCCGCCGCAGCGATGTGGAAGGCAGAGAATGTGCCCGTCAGTAAAGCGAAGGAACAACTCCATAAAAGACGCCCTCCACTTACCATGCCGCCGCCGTCGTTGTCGCCGACGTCCTCGCAGCCGCCGCCGTCGACGCAGCCGCGTTCTCTACTCGCAGAGAGTAGCTGATGGCCGCCGTTCTACGGGAACGCGAATCTAACATTGACTGTTACTAGCGCTTCCCTGAAGATGCTCCTCGATAAATACCGTTCAAAGAACTCGCGAGCCGAGCGAGCAACCGGAATGCTCCCGTTCCGCCACTCGGCTCTGTGCACCTTGCGATTTCGGGTGGGCGACGAACAGGAAGTTGAAGGAAGTTGAAGGTCAGGAGGAATTCCTGATAATTTTTTTGGCATGTTGGATGCGGGGCGAAATTGTAATTTACTATATAAGATGATGACTTACCTGACAGACGAAGAAATGAGCAAGGTAACTTCTCGAGTAGAAAAGTATCTTCGTCTTATCCGATCGCTTTCATACGTTGTTAACTTCCGGGTACGGAGTAGATTATAAGGCGTATTGTATTAAATATAATAAGCGCCCTGTATTGGATAAAATGACCCATTATTGTACCCAATGTAAAAGTAAAGTGTACAGACGAAGTCAATATAATACCATTAATCATATTGGCACACTGTTGCAAAATATGTCAAAAATGTTAAAAGTCAATCGGATAAAGTTTAAAATGTTAAAAAAGGAATTTTATATTACATGTGGATAAAACTATTACACGCTTACTAGTAATTGTACCCTCGCGCTACCGTGCTCCTGAATTAAATCAACAAACTTGCACGTAACAGACTTTTTTATTTTATTCAATACGTTTTATTAAAATAAAAAATGCCCTGTTCCGTTCGTTTCGTGTCGTTAAATTTGTAGCTTCCTGCGTCACCGCAAGGAGGGTCCACGCGAATAGTTCGTTAAAAAAATTGTACCAGCTGCGAGTGATACAGAGATACTTCAACATGTTATTAACAATTTAGAGGAGCGGAACGTGATGTATATCGTCAGACCGCATATCCTCCGCCTCTGGGTAGTGGGGTTCAAGTCCCGATCGATCTATGTGGAATTTGTGGGGGGCAAAACGGGTTCATGACATGTTTTCTCGGGGTTCTTCCGTTTTCCCTGCCTCTCTTTCCATCATTGGGCCATCATCATTTGTACAATCATTATCATCATAATCACAATCACAAATCAAATCTTCGTCCATAACTTATGTAGCTAAAAGACGTATTAACTAGTATAATTTAGACGAAGGAGAAGAATAATAATAATTCAGAAGCATTTTTAACAATCTGATAAATATAAATTAATTGGTTGTATTATAACAAAAACAACGAAATATTAATCAGCTCATTCCATACAATTCAAGCTAATACGAAGAAAACTGAAATTTACATTGGTATAGAACTGGTATAGAACCCGGAAGCTATTATCTCCTTTGTTCCTGGAGCAAGTAAAAAAAATCAACTTATTTTATTAAAAAACAGCAATATCATTCATTTCTGGAATAAATTCAGAAAAGTATGAGAGTGGGGAGGAAATTTTCATGAATGTCACTTTTGAAGTGTGTAATGATTTAGCTAATTGCATTTCCATACATCCTATTTAACTGATTCATGTCGGTTATTTCATTTCATTTAATCAACAGTAAATATTTCCATTTAATTATTGATATCATATTGAAATAATTTACTAATTTATGACAAATTAAATCTTAAAGGGACCAACTAATTTTCCTAATTTCTCCACTTTCTGTCCACCCAAAATTACAGATTGTGCTAAATTCATAATTCATTTCTATATAACCAAGTCTCTTTGGTGTGTAACCACATAAATATCACCAACTATGAGGAAGTGGTCCCTTTCTATTTTCTCAAATATTTACCTCGAAAGTGTAGCGAGTACTATCCCAATTTAAAGGCTTTGAAAATACTTTCTTAATGATGAAATACAAGTTGATGCATTCAATGTGTTGTTCCCTAGATGTTTACGAGTGGTACGACTTTGGCGAGATAAATGCTAGGGAGTCTTTTCATTTATTTATCGTCACATTGACGAGAATTACAGTTATTAAATGAAGATAATTAATGTTCTTCAGAATTTACCTCTTCATAAGCCTTAAATATCTTTCACGCCTCGATTATGTATGAGCTGATATTGCATGAAATATAATTCACTTTGACAATCAACAATATTGGCCCCTTTTATTGAGCATCTTTTTCAATCGCTAGGAATCACAAAGAAACGTGTAAAGAAAATATTCATCAGACTAATTCCTGCAAAGTTTGCAGCATGGAGGAAATTTACATCCACGTTTCATAGTTTCTACTGTGAATTTTCGTTAAGAAATAATAAGAACAATAACAATAATAATAATAACAACAATATAATTGTCACCTTTCCTGTCACCCTGTTGGGCGCGAGCGGAGAATATTTTCCGCAGTCGTAAAGAAATCCAAATTGTGACCATGTTACTGAGTAACAATGCATTTTAATAATTAAATTTTATTATTAATTTATTTTATTCAAAGAATTAGTTGCCTTGACCGGGATTCGAACCCGGCCCTTCTGGTGCTTTGAAAAAATTTAATTAATAATAATAATAATAATAATAATAATAATGCCGATCCAGATAGCCGAGATCGCTAAAGCAGTAGTGTCGTGGCGATCTCGGACAGAAGGTTCGCGAGTCCGAATCCCACCTCGGGCATGGGTGTGTTTGTGTATGTCTGTATGTGTGAGTCATCCATTAATCCTTCATTATCATCATTCCATATCCCATTCTCGCAGGACTAGCAACCCTAGGGGATAAAATTTTAATACATAATGCTGATCCCCCCAAAAAAGGAGTCTCATACACTTGCCACAGGATAAATATAACTGAGCCGCGGTAAGTGAAGGTGTATTTCCGCGTGGTCCTAGATGGCTCATTCGAGACTAAAAATATTATTAATAATAATAATATAATAATAATAATAATAATAAAATTCTTAAACAAGCGGTTTTCAGGCTCACAACGAAATATTTATTTACATGCTTGTCTATGAAATGACTATTAACCCGCTTAAAGGGACGCATGTGGGAAGAATGAGAGAGAGTGACCTCCCGAATTCGACATAACCGAAATTAGTGGGAAACAATGACGAAGACAAAGACACAATCTCATTGAGGTGAATTGCGTGAGAATTTTCGAGGTGCCATAGCTCGCCGGGAACAAGAGTAGAATACCAGTAAGTCGATGTATTTTTGTTCTATCAACCAACAAAACAATAATGACGACTCGTTTCTTGCAATTGTTACGATTTTTTAAATTCATTAACGGATATTGAATACTCTACACGTAGAATTGCAGCGAATAGAAACAGCGAATAACTATCCTATATATACAATAAATGCAGAAAAAATGTTCATAGTACTTATAAATGAACAACAGACAAAAGGGAATACTGACTTCTTGCATTCTATCTTATCTTCAAAGATCTTGTTCTACAAACAGGTGAAATCGATGGAACCTGTTTCAAGCTTTTGTAAGGCCGTTCATATCGCCTTCACACTGATTTACACCCCATCGTACGACACACGGCATAAATCCCTCCTCCTCCTCCTCGTTCGTTTTACGACCTGTCCACGTTTACACTTTCTAGCGTAAGAACACGATGAAATACTTCCAACGGTGGGGGGGGGGCGACACCCACGCTAAAAGCACCAAACAATTTTCCCATCGTGTATTTCAAACGATATCTTCTCAGGACTTTCTAGACCAATGATGGAGAAATAATATTAGGAGAAAAAGACGTGTATGTATATATATATATATATATATATATATATATATATATATATATATATATAGGGCGTCCGGGGAGGAAACGTCGAAACTTTGAAAATAAGCTCTTAAGACAATTCTAAGCATATTTTCTCTAATAAACTACGTGGAAATTCCGAATGGTTGGGCCGCAATGAGCACTCAAAAGTTGGTTTGAAAAAAATGATTTCTAGGCAAAAATTAGCATTATGGAAGCATAGGGATACTCCAGAAACATGTAAATTGTTTATTATTTACAAAAGAAATGAATATATTTGCTCATACAGAAAAATTAAGCAAAAAATAATGCAGTCGAATTGTATAAATTGGGTGCTTTTTATTTCTCGCTTAATGTTTCATTCTGAACAAATATATTCATTTCTTTTGCAAATAATAAACAACTTATATGTTTCTGGAGTGTTTCTATGCTTCTATGATGCAAATGTTTGCCTAGAAATCAATTTTTCAAACCTACTTTTGAGTGCTTATTGCCGCTAAACCATTCGGAATTTCCACGTAGTTTATTAGACAAAATATGCTTAGAATTGTCGTAAGAGCTTATTTGCGAAGTTTCGACGTTTCCTCCCCGGACCCTGTATATGTATACATATGTATATGTATACACATGTATATGTAAACATATGTATATATGTATACAAATGTATATATGTATACAAATGTATATATGTATACAAATGTATATATGTATACAAATGTATATATGTATACATATATATACAATATATAAGCATATAATACATATATATAAGCCTGTCAAATTGTTCTTCCAGTTCTACTTCAGATGTCTCTAGAAAAGTGTTTTTAATACAGTGCCTAAAAGCAGAAGACGTCGAGTACATGGTTTACGAGGACTTACGCATTATGATCACTGATGGATAATCACCTTTAAAAACACTGATCTGCAGTAAATGACAACTAAAAACTCCCTCTTTTCCTTGAGCTTCTTCTCCAGGATATCCCATTTTATCAATTTAATATCGCTCGCATCCTTTTCCGTTTCATACCACACAGACGTCATCATCAAGGTCTATCTTTTTCATGTCCTTCTCAGATAACGCTACCTTTTTGGCCTTTCACTTTTACTGTGACACTAGATAACAGTACCATGTATCTTCACGTAATTGACTATTCCCCTTTTTGCATCATGTCCGTACTATCGTAATCCAATTCCGCAACGTATCAAAGAAATCGTACAATTTGTAATGAATGGTGCACGATTCAGTAACTTCATTGCACTGCTGAAAGAACATGCCCGATAATTGGGCACCATTTAAAAAGGGGCTGCTCAAAACGCAAGGATTGGGAGCAGACTGTCCGCAGCGGCCTGCTGCAGTAACCCACGTGGCATTAGCTTTTTATTAGACTAGAGCCAATCGCATCAAGCTTCTCCCCTCCTCTCTCACCCATTCCGGCAGGCTAACTCGAGAAGCAGCGGGCCACACCAGTTGCCCATAGATAAACGCTGGGTCAGTGCTACTTAAATTGAGCAGACCCGATTTAACACACATTCAACTGATTTCATTCCACGTCAGTGATGGGTCACTGAAGCGATTCTTTTCTCTTACCTGCAGGAGACGCAGTGTGGTTCTCTGGAATCTTGTTCTGGTCTGGGTCGAACGGCTGGTGCGGTGTGGCGACGGTGGCGAAGTTGCTCAGATCGTCGCGCTGAGTGGAGCCGTGCCAAGTCACCCAGCCCAGCACGGGGTTGCTCAGCAGGAGCAAGATGGCGTGTGTGTAGTTCATAGCGGCAATCATCATGGACATGTCACGTACTAAGCGTAAAGGAAGGGACTGGAACGGTGATCGAGGATTTTGAACGAACTACAGACGCACGGCCATAACCCGTCCACGCGTCTGTTTAGAGTCGCTGCTGCAGACAACACGACCTGAAACAAGAACAAATGCAAAGTTGGTGAAGAGGGAATTTGTTAAAGCTTCAAGAGCTCACATTTACTGTACGACTCATCGAAATGCCCATCTCTCTTCCTCCTCTCTTACTGGGGTGACCACAAATTCATATGTCAAAATGATATGAAAAAGCTAGTGCGATACGTCGCTAACGAAATATGAAGACTTCACGACGTGAAATCAATTTCACAATACAAAATTGTTAACAGGATAACAAACAAATTTCATGTTTCTTGAAATAAGAAATCTGCCATAACCTGTGTTCAATAACTTAAGAAAGATATGAAAAGGAACAATATAAAAGAAGGAACAATATAGAGAGTTTATTAAAAATAATTTGCAAAAAATGAAAGAATACCAAGCAAGGAGAGGAAAACTGGTGCAAAATGGTCCGAAGAGAGGAAAATGAAGCATGGTGTGAAGATGAAGTTCTGGAGAAAGAAGGAAGCAACTTAAAACGAAGTGTTGAAATTGTCTCGTGGTCCCTAGATGGCCCTAAGAAATTAGAAAATATATTACGTAGTATTCTATATTTTAACACTAGCGTTGATACGATTTTGGCATCAGGTAAGTTTGTGGTCATCGTGAAGAAGCGAGATCCAGGCTGGAACTGTACACCCACTTTGCATGAATACTTCTATGACTTACTACACTTTCAGAATGTTCAGAAAAAGAAATGTCCGGTATGTGTTTTTGTATTCCGGCCGAATGACAAGTAACTAGTTAAATTACAGTGAACTCATTAAATGAGCTGCTAATATTTAGAACTGAAAAACTTCCATTTCCGACAAATCCACATGCAAATCTCTTCAAAACAAATACATGAATTAATGAAAGAAAAAAATACTTTCGCAATTTTACTACTTTTACTACTTTTAAATGTGAACATACCCTTTTTACAAATACATACAAATATTTAATCTCGTAAAGTATACTCGTACATCAAAAAATAAGTTTAGCAACTATAATTATTACAGTTGGTAAACTTGTTTTTGATATCTCCTTAACAATAATTAAAATAATAACAATAATAATAATAATTAATAATTAAAAATATCGTACTTAGCAAATATAATATTTCATACAGTACTACATTTCATAAAAGCATAGAGATGGGAATATCACTGTTTAGGGGCATTGTAAAACTCAAGAAATTTAGGACTTCTATTGTATAAAGCAACTGACAGAACAGCTTGAGAAGAAAATATTTTACATTCCGAGCACTATTTAAATGCAGAAACACAACATGACCAACGCGTGCAATGTTACGCTCACGTACCTCGTGATATTGTGAATTGAAACGCCTGGCATTTGTTGATTGCCGTATGGATTAACATACCGGTAGTATGTACACAAAGGACTTGTGACATAACCAGTCAAGATCGAAAACGTTGATTTGAATAGCGCGGTGGAAGTTTCAAGAGTGATGAATGCCAGCGATCAACATTTTCGGAATGATCCCATACGGAACTTGGATTTTTTTTCCAATCCTCTGGCTACGCTTCCAGGAAAAGGGAATTATTCCTCAGGCTAAAAGTGCTGCTTTTGTTTATTTGAACGTTCGTTGCAATCAATTACACAAGGCCGGAATAATTTACGAAACACGGCCCAGCACTCAGGAGAGGAGCTCCAGGAAAGAGTAGGGTCAGTACGTGTCCGAAGTTTGCGATGATGTGCGACGGAGAGGGAAACATAATTTTCTCATTTGTAATGCTCTTAATTAGCGAGGTACTGGCACTATCAATAAAGCAATTTTATACATGTTGAATGGTCGTCTTTAGTTACTTTGTTTTATTTAAACGTTTTGAAAGATACTGAGGAGCGATTAATATGATGGATAGCATATTCATGACGTCAGGATAGTACCACTTGAGAGGGGTTTGAGGATAGCTTCAGTTATGCTCTATTATGTCTAGAATATAACCAAAGACTGAATGCCACTCAAAAGAATGTATTCGTCGAGACATTTTTTTTTGTATTTCTGAAAAATCACAGAGGTGTGAAATTATTAAATCCGCTCAGAGCAAAATCACTCTTCTGTAAAAATATTGAGGTCTGACAATTTTCTTTCGCGTCGACCATTTATCTCTTGCCACATATATTATTTTTCCATCGGGGAATTTGCAACATTTTATTGTTCTGTTTTGGTTCTGTATTTTCCAAATTTGCCTGTACCTGAATTTTTTAGACGTGCCACATTCTTTGTGTTGACAAAATGTATTAAGCTTCTCAACAATATTAAGAGCTGTCCATTTAGGTGAGACGATGAGCAAAGAACAAAATTAGTCACAGTCGTCCCCCACGGCGAATGCATTAAGTGGCAATTGTCCCATATTATTTGGAGAAATACAGACATTTTTTGTGGCTTCTTGGACACAATTTTACAATAATCATGTAGCGCATCAATCTCATATGCGGTCGTCGCCTATGAGGTAATAGGAGGTGAGGCCTATGAGGCGCAATTGTCCTAGGCGCCAATGAGGCGCAATTGCCTAGGTGCCTATGAGGCGCCTATGTAGGCGCCTATGAGGCGCATATGTAGGAAGCCTATGAGGCGCATATGTAGGAGCCTATGAGGCGCATATGTAGGAGCCTATGAGGCGCATATGTAGAAGCCTATGAGGCGCATATGTAGGAGCCTATGAGGCGCATATGTAGGAGCCTATGTGACGTTCATCGCCTATGAACGAGTGAAGCATTTTCTTCGAGTATATAAAGTATCGTGTGTAATATTTGGTTTTATTTTAACCCATTTTTAAGCGAAATACACATTTTATTAAAATTGTTTTTATTTTATATTATTTCAGTTTGCAAAATTTTCCGGTGTCGTGACAAAGAGCGCCTACAAGACCAGTTTGTCGCTTACACCTCTCACAAGAGCAGTTTAGAAAACTTAGTTCGCATTTACAAGCTGTTTACTTGTTTGGAGTAGAATAAATAGCTCATTATTACATTCGATGTAATAAAGCTCCCAGCAGTATAATATTACAGGAGACATATGTCTCATTATATCTCCTGAAATAAAGGGACTGCCGACTTCAAAATAATACCATTGACCATGTTTTTGGCATTTAGTAAGAAATGTGTAAAAATATTAAAAAGGTGGTCGGAAAAGATAAAACGCATATTACATGTGCCTCCATGATCGTGCTAGTTACTAATTTTACACTCGCGGTATC
>JAHLJT010008446.1:252989768-253008741 GCA_031308135.1 Acheta domesticus | reverse complement strand
ATTATTACAAAATTTTAACGCAATCCTTCGCAATCCTATGACAAAGATCTGCAGTCAGAGTTGGCATCTGCACTCGGAAAAAACATAAACTAAAAACAAATAATGTTTCATATAAAGTGAATAATTATGAGAAATAATTTTACTGCTCTTACGGTTCATGCACTTTGTCAGGTTTTCTTTTTACAAGGTCTTTACTTTATTATCAGAAAAGAAACGAATGAAAACTATATTCCATTTGAGCAATCATTATTTTCAAAACGGACAACTATATCCCTCGTCATTGAATTCATTCAAAGTGTATTGTTTCAATACTCAAACATAAAAACTAGTTTCAAACTTCACACATATTGCTGAAAAATGTAACAATTTGGTTATTACATAATATATTCGTCGTTGATTACATAATATATTTATCTATGTATACTATTATTTATATATTTGATTTATTATATTATAGTATTTATATATTTATTCGTTCATAAATAAATAAATAGTGATGACATTTCCATGGATGTAAACTAAAACTAGAGGTAACCCGTCAAAAAATGACAGGACGAAATCAAACTTACATATAATGAATTAATTATAAGGAATAGACGAACACAATTTAATTTCCTTTATACTAAATGTGAGGTTTTTCGTTTCAAAATTTCCTTTATCAATAATAGTCTCAAACTGGGCTCCGCGGTCTTCAATGGGATCGCGAAGCGATTTTGTAGAGACCCTGAAGGCGCCGCCCGGTGAACTTTTGGGCTATTTGCGATTGCGGCCAGTGGTTGCCACATGCCGTGGCAGAAGCCAATTTAGTCCCTCTGGTGATTGTTAATGTCGTTTTGGCACACTGCATTCTCGGAATCCAACTGCGTGTTTATTGATGATCAAAAACAAAATGTGTCCAGAAGTCTTTCGAATTTTGTGAAGGGACAACAATCTGTCGCGTTTCGGCAATCTTTATGAACTATCTTTGTATTTATATCTAATACCTCCAAAATCAAGCGAATTGCGAAATGGAGCAAATGTAGGGAAACTGACTCCGTATTACTGTATTTTCAGATTCCGCTTTGCGAAAAACCATTAAATTGTACCTCAAAACGTCGTTCCAATATCACCACCTTTTATAGCGACTCAGTCTGCTTTTAATTTTTTTATTGCATATCGGGCGCCCTGTCCGAATAATCTTTATTGGCAGCACATACTTAAAACGTATGTAAACGTATGCAAAAAAGCAACAACAAAAAACATGTTTCAAACTTTCTGCATTCGCTCAAACTTAACAATGCAATCTCGGAATCGCAGGAAATAACGAAATAGATGTTTTTATTAAAGATTGAACAAGTGAAAATATTTTTCAACTACTTTGATTGTAAACAATTTTCACTTGCTAAATCGTTAATAAATCATTTTCATTAATAAATAAAAAGTGGAAAACAGATTGATATTCAGATTATCACTTTTTGACGTTTCATAAATTGGTTTCTTAATTACAACTATAATTTGAATTTAACGTTCTTTGTGTGATTGGAAGCAGAATTACTAGACCTTTGCTAATTTACCATATCCAATTTATAATATTTTATTATGCTAGCTGCTTAAAAAAGTCAATTTTCAACATTTTTAAGGTAAGATTCTAAGAAATTAATATTGTATTAAATTGGTATTTCTCTTGGAACAAACGTTCGTTCTAAATTGTGTTGTTGCTAACAAATTCCTAAGGAAGTTCGAGAGTTGTTCGCAGAACATACTCGCACAATTACACGTATTATTCTACGTTACACCGTCACAAATTCACGTTCACATACACATTTTCACGCAAAAACGTTCACACGCGTCGCCATCTAGACACCCGCATTCATTCAAGAACATCTCTCTCTTGAGACACGCCAACACATCCACAAACACACACGCCCACTCATATTCACAAACGTGAGCGCGCATATAAACGCACGTCATCAGAGAAAGGGGAGAACTGTAAAGTGGAAATGGAGATCGAGTCCTTACCGTTAAAGTGTGTCTTTTAGTGTCCTTTTTTATTATATTTTTTTTTCTAATATGCGTGTGGTGCATTATTCATGCCTGTAAAAATGAGATTCTCTTGTGTTACACCATTTATTTTGTGTAGTTTTCTCACTATTTTCCTATTCACTACTAGACGCCATGCTTTATTGCTCTGATATTTTAGGTGCTCTCATGGATGCAGTCTCCTAATCTTCATATTGGACCCACGAATCGTGATATTTTTCGACTCCTTAGTTACGAATTTACTGTTATCAATTCCCCATTTTTACATAAATGCTAATTAACTTTGACAATCTGCGGTAAATTAATATTTTAAGTTTTCGATGTTATGTGTATTGTTTTTTTTTAGACTTATTACTTGAAATACGTGTGTTGTATCATTTAAACGAATATTTTCGGTAAATGAGTGTCCATAGTAACTATTGAACTCCTTGTTGATCACAATTAATCTTGAAGCATAACGAGAAATGTCTTAGTTTAGTATTTTACAATGATTTAATACGCATAGTATATATAACGAGGAATCAGTATCATCACTATCTCTGCGCCAATTATTACCAAAATCGCTCATTTCCATGAACGTTGCCTTGCCTTTGCTCCAAAATGCCACCCTTCGCTTCCCGTTTGCCCCACTCGCTCTTTCTCTCTCTCCCTTCCCTCTCCCGCTCGTCCTTTCTCGCTGTCTCGGCCGCAAGCGAGGCAGTGTTTTAGAGGGCGCGCGATCGATCCGTATTCAAAGCACGTTTAAATACCGACTATCAATTACTACCAGATAATATACCGCGAGGCTCCCCGTAAAGGTTGTAATTTTAAAACCATAACTTCAAGAAGGTGTAATTACAGGCTGCCTGGATGGGGAAATATTTAGCGAACGCTGCCCTCCTTGGCAAAATTCCGGGGCGTCCTTCATCTGTCACCGCGGCACGCGAGCCGACGCGGACTGCTATCGTGGTGGCGGGAACGAGGCTGCTGTGTAGGCGGGCGAGGCTGCTGTGCTACGGACAAACAGCTGCTCGACCACGAGCCGTCCATGCGTGTCAGGATCCATTTGCTTCGAATTCTGGAGTTCACGACTCCACTCCTGGCGCCTTGACAACCGCATCCCTGAAATCTCCACCTACGGCCCTAGATCTCTGCCCCTTCCATCACCACGGACGACGGACCTTCAACTCAGGACCTTCAACTCGGGAACTCCAATAAGGGAACTCCAACCCGGCACTTCAACCAAAGAAATCCAATCCGGGATCTCCAACCCGGCATGCCAACTCGAGCATACCAACCAGGGCTTCCCAATGCGGCCTTTCCAACCCGGGCTTGACAACCCGGGCTTTGCACTCCGGGCTTTGCACCCCGGGCTTGGCACCCCGGGCTTGGCAACCCGGGCTTGGCAACCCGGGCTTGGCAACCCGGGCTTGGCAACCCAGGCTTGGCAACCCGGGCTTGGCAACCCGGGCTTGGCAACCCGGGCTTGGCAACCCGGGCTTGGCAACCCGGACTGGGCAACCCGGGCTTGGCAACCCGGGCTTGGCAACCCGGGCTTGGCAACCCGGACTGGGTAACCCGGGCTTGGCAACCTGGGCTTGGCAACCCGGACTGGGCAACCCGGGCTTGGCAACCCGGGCTTGGCAACCCGGGCTTGGCAACCCGGACTGGGCAACCCGGGCTTGGCAACCCGGGCTTGGCAACCCGGGCTTGGCAACCCGGGCTTGGCAACCCGGGCTTGGCAACCCGGGCTTGGCAACCCGGGCTTGGCAACCCGGGCTTGGCAACCCGGGCTTGGCAACCCGGGCTTGGCAACCCGTGCTTCCCGGGTCGACCCTGGAACGCCCCGCTTCACCTCGCTCAGCAACAATACCCAGCAATGCGGGTTTCCAATGACTTAAATTGGGGGGGATAACCAACTTCGGGGCTACATTTTGGGATCTGGTACAACCCTACCTTTCTTTTGGCTTTTCGAAATCATTCATACAAAATGCCAGAGAGGTAATTCCAATACCACAAAAGTTATTATAGAACATACTTATCCACATACATCAATTTTTGTTTATTAAGATGTTCCCTATCTCCCACTGCCTGAAAAAAGGTGTTTTGTTTGCGGTTTTGTTTTATTTTAAGATTAAATTATTTATTTGTGTGACACCATTCTTGGGTAAATTACAATAGTATTTTCATATAAGATGGAAATATTTGAAATGTTCGGCCGTAAATATTGTTATCTGATATTTCACATTTCGCAGAGAGCAGGCAATTGTAAAACTTCGATTTCATACGGAATGAGAATCACAAGCGATAACGTCCAAGCGAATTATCACCGCAATTTGTTGCCTGTTCTAGAAAACATTTTGAATGCAGACAGGTCAGTGCCCTGCAACTGCAAAAATGTTGCGGAACAAAACTACTAAAATTGTTTTCCAAAACGTAGCACGAATATTGCTCTAGAAATACAAATAAAATACTCTCATATAACACTGCAACAAATTCAGTATATTAACAAAAACAGACTGCTATAATATAATCAGGCACGGATCCACGGGGAGGGAAATGAGGGAAATTTCCCCTCCCAAAATGTTTCAGTAACTATTAATTTTAATTTGTCCCGAAACTTTAAAGCAAAAATGTTTTCCTATAAACATTAAAATAAATAATAATGTATCGCATGGTGAGCTGAGTTTAGCTTCCGTCATTCTACATAATCTGTAATATGACACATTCGACCAAAACATTTTGAAAATTTCCCCTCCCCAAATTTTTTTTCTGGATCCGCCCCTGATATAATATTTGAAGCATACAATACAACAGTTCTTTACAAACCAAGAATATAAAAAATTGATGTTTCATAACGCAACATGTGAACAAAAATAATTTAATGGCAGGCACTCAGCCCGGCTGTCGCATGATGTCATCTGCGTCGTAAGCAGTTACTCATTGAGTTTGAGAACCAAGTCGATTCGCACATTACGAGAATATGCGGAATAGCACAATTAAATATTTGTATTTTCAGTTACAGTCGGAACGGTCATTGTTTTTTGATTTTCCCCCTACTTCCTAGGTATCTAACGAATCCACACATACCTATTACTCGTTCACTTTACATTTGCAGACGGCAGAATTAGGAACTAATGTTGTTTTTGAAAGCGAAGGCCCGAACACACAACCGAGAATACACGAATGGTGCCGATGTCAATCAGCAGTCTCCGAAGGCAGAACAAGCGCTTCGGGCACATCTGACGAATTATGTCTTTCTGACAGTGTGCTGGAGTCGCGCCCTTAAATAATTAAAGTAATATACAACAAAATAGATCACACCACTCACTGTTCACAACATTTCCGTACAATATTTTTATTTCTTCATTGCACTTATCTACTACTTAATGGTTATGTTCTTGCCCTGCCAGGGTTCTGTGTGCTGCTCACCGCCATCTATATCATATTATAAACGGTCAGTATTTACTGCAGACGTGCGTTTCTCATTCAGTCGGCGGTGACTTCATGTAAACAGATCGCAGCGCTCCGTCTGCAAATGTAAAGTGAACGAGTAATACATGGCCAGAAAATGTCTGTTCCCCTTCAATTTTTGCGCGCATTGGAAATTAATTATATAGATAGATCTTTCCATTTCATTATAAAGGACAATAATCTCAGTTTTATGCAAAATGACAGAAAACATTATTTACATGTGTACGCCACTTTTGGAAAATTCTGGTATTTTGTGCTGTATTTCTCCCTCTTTCCAGTTGGGAATCACATGATTTCATAGTAACGACGTTTTATGCCAATGTGGAACCAAAATACACCAAACCGTGTGCAGACACATCGAAATGAGTTTCAAATGCATGTTCGCTGTTTCGCAGAAAATTGGGGAAAGGCGTAATGTGAATGTGGTGTGTTTTTAAAAATTTTCCGACTTTGCGTGAAACCCAAAGCAAACCAAGCACGCGTTCCGAAAACATGTCCGCGGGGCGCAGGAACGCAAACTTGCACACGTCGCAACCGCCAGTCAGAGGTCAACGATGTTCCGTTAACCTGACGCGTATGCAACGCAACTCAGTGCCGCCGCCGCCGCCATCGCTGAAAAAATGCGTTTTCACGCGCCCATCGACAAGAGTGGTCGCTAGTTCGCAGCGTCCATCACGGCCGCGATAGGCAAATATGTCGTAAAGTAATTAAGTTCTGAATATTCATTAAAACGTGGAGGGGCTATTCGATGAAAGGCTCAACTACAACATGATTGCATTCATCAGATTTTTAAGTACCATAAAGAACGAGCAGTGTTATGTTTTTACTCTCGCATGTGTACTTCATTTCCAGCCTGTACGCTTGTGTTTTAGATTTTTATTAACTTTTTCCTCCACGTTTTTGTTTTCACATTTTTATTCCTTTTTCTTTTATTGTATACGTGCCGCCCACTTGCATTTATTTATCTCCTCCTCTCTTTTCTTTTACTCTACGTCTCCTACTTTTTTCATTCCTTGGTTTTCCTCGTCTAATGTGATTGAAATCTTTATTCCTCTGTACCGATACTCTTTCTTCCCGACCCTCTTTCCATCTTTCTGTCTTATTTTGTTATTTGCACAGTAATACGCATTTATAGTTCAAACAGAATCAGATCTTCAGGTCTAAATCTTTCGTTAATTAATTTTATATGTACCGTATTTGCAGATTTTACTGTCATGTACGACTGACCTAGATCACTTATTGGCAAAACAGCGCACATGCATTTTACAAGCAGTATTCCAAAAATACTTTTCCATCTTTCTTGAAGGTATCTCGAAAGAGATTTATCCTCGTTATCTTCTTTATAGTTCGGCTTCGGCAACTGAAGCGAGGTGTTCAAAGGATGTCAACTCCTGCGCCTCCCGGAGTACGTACACGTGCGGCAAAATGGTTTCATTGACTGCGATGGTTCTTTAGCTACGCAGTTGCCACTGCAGAATCGTTGAAGGTCGTAAGGTTCGCGTCCCGACGGTGGCAGATTTTCGACGATAGATAGTATGTAGCTCAGCGTTGTCAAGGTCGATGCCACGATCGGGAGTCCGTGGCACGAGTGTCACGACGAAATCACCCCCTCCACGCAGTTTATTACCCCGCCACCAGAGACAACGCCATCCCTATTGTAAAACGGCGGGGTTTCTAATAGTTCCCTTTGCCGACGCTAGTTGCGCAGAGAAGCTCGTGGCATGGCACGATGCCACAACGTGTGCCACTGCCTCCAGTAGGAGACCTTGACACCACTGATGTAGCTGGATCGAATTCAAACATTGTCCGGAGAATTTTAGCGGCCGGCTGCGCTGATCGAAAATGTTCTAGTTTTTTTTCTAACCGGTACCCGGCGAATGCCGGAGCTGCACCGTACGAACGGGTCATAGACCGCAACGATTTTTCCTTCCTGATCCTTGTCCTACACACTTGTCCTCCTCTTTACACACACACACACACACATTTTTTGACGAAATAAATAAACAAACATACACATACATGATACATGAAGTACACTACCACTCATGTCGGGAGCTTAGAGATAGCTGAAACGGTGTCTTGCTGGAAGAGATACTTGGATGTACTACGTATAGTAAATTGAATTTAAATTAAATGAGTTATGTCATGAAAATATTTATCAGTCGGCATATCACCGCTACTGACGCGACAAATACCCAGTGATGAGGCAATATTCTCCTTCACATTTTTTTATTCTTAGTTTATTAGAGGTCATGCAATATTGACTTAAATCATCACTAAGTAGGCTTCCTATTTATTCTGTTCTGTAAAAGTGTTGCTTAAGAGCATCTATTTATTATTTATTGGGGTTGAGAAACCATTTGTCATTCTGATGGGATGTATGAAGGAACTGGTAATGATAGATACCGTTGTTGTTAAATGATGTAATATCAATTTTTACTGCCGTTAGGAGTTTGAGGCACATTCAACCTAGAGCATTAAAGACAATTCTTTCACGGCAACGTCGAGTAGTGAAATGCAGATTAACAGACTGTGTAAAAAGCGAGATTTTGTCCAATCGTTTCGACTATATTGATTTAACTGGTTTGTATACAAGAGTCAATGTTTGCTGAAACGTTCGCATATTGTTGAAAACGGGGGGAGAATTTTGAATGGGGATGTCGATAGTTACGGAATGTACATTTGATGAGTGCAATGTTAGTGGAATGTTACAATTTCGGTGTTTCTTTATGTGGACGTTATAACTGATAAGTTACATTAAAAAAAGGTGTATGCCTTTTATTTTGAAAACCTGGAATTTTAAAAAGAAAAAGTACCCTAGTACATCCATAAAAAGGTATTCAAATACTTTCTGAAAATTGTAATAAAAAATGTGAGAATAAAATATGCCTGAATTGACTTTATAAATCATTAGAATAATGTTCGATATTGGTATCAATTTTTGGTCATCCGTATTTATTAAGTAGTAATCTCTGATACTTCATCAGTTCGTTCGGTCAAGAGATAAACATTTAATTACGAATTACGCTAATAGGATTGTTTGAGATCCGTTGGGATAACTGTTGCTCTTTGGAATTCAGCTATGTGCAGAATCAGTAATACCATTGTGTGGCGTTGATTTGTTCACAATTGCGAGAACAATATACTATTCGACAACTGCCATTGAATAGGAAGTAAGAGAGGGAAACTCGATTTGCAAAGTACCGTATTCAATCCTTCACTAGTATGTGATAACTCCTGGATCAATTAAGTATAACTTCAGTACGATTGTAACATACATTATTTCAACACCGGCTACACACCTTATTACAAATACAAACTTTCGAAATACAAAATTAATACAACTACATATTATCAACTTCTACATTCAAACAATGTACAAAACGCCGACATGGTGTCTGAAAATCTCTTCCTCCGAACAGTCAAGAGTAGGGTGAAAGAGAATCAGGGGGAGTTGGACACACCAACTGTGAGGTCAGGAGGTCGATTTCAAGTTAGACCCTTTCAGGACATCGAACCGGAAGTGAACCGAAAAAAGGGAACTAATATAGCTATTTTGTCAGATTGTGTTGGGTCTTTATTTTATAGACAGAAAATTGTTTTTTGGATATCAGTTTTAGGAGATGGAAATAAACATTTCCGAAACGTTGATATTATGTATCACATATTTTAGTGTATTGTAATCATATTATGTAAAAAAACAATTTTCTGTCTACAAACTTAAGACCCAACACAGTCCGACAAGGTTTTTAAATCTGCAGACAGAAATGAAAATAATTTGAAGACCTCGGGGCAATAACATGCTATGCCACAACGCGTAAGTTTTGAAAAAAAAGGAAAGTAAAGGTTTAGATATTGCATTCTACACGTTGAGATAAACAATGTTAATTTATGAATTACACTGCCATCTTGCGGCGAATTGTTAAAATACAAACCCAACATTTTTTTTTAATTTCTCAGCCTCAAGAAAATGTGCGCAGATAATCTCTTTCCCCACACGTCATATACAGTTTTACTGTTTTTTTGACCAAATAATAAAAAAATAATAATTAATAACATCGTCTCCTATATTATTTCAGTAGTATACCTTTCCTTTGCGTCTCTCACACGCAACCAATCTTTATAAATGAGGTCTCTAAAGAAAGGGAAATTTACGGAGACGTGACGAATTGCAATTTGACTTTAATAATATGAAGGATTGGATAAAATAGCTTGGAATAAATGAAAATCAAATATCAAAACGCGGTAGCCCACAATACTACGTGAATTAATTAAAAAAAGCAACTAAATTAAAAATTATAGAAAGGATAGCATAAGTTACTCGACAACTGCCAACGATCGCAGTCCAAACGCACAAATTAAATGTCCGCGGTATCTGGAGGTATGTACATCAACGCCCAGCTGCAAACTCTTGTTGTAAATAATACACCGTTTGATATTAAACTAAAGGTGTCGGTTCGTTAAGATATTGAATATGCAAACATTGTTTGAGCAACAGTCCCATGTACTGAAATGAAGTCTAAGTCTACTAAATTGTTTTTAATGGTAACAAATAGTATATAGTATCAAAGGTGGAAATATTAGTTTGATTATTTTTTGACTCGGAATTGCTTTTCTTGAGGTACGTAAGAACGCAGAAAATAATCAATACTTTTTAATATAAAAATAATTTTTCAGTTTTCGCATCCCAGCAAGCTGGCACCCTGACTCTCCAAAAACCCCCTCTGTTCCTCAAACAAATCAAGGAAAGTTAAATAGTATTGCAAAGAGTAGGGTTGTACTTGCCGGATACGGTATTTTCGCACTACTTTACTTGTCTTTCTCAAGAGTAAAAACCTTTTCTAATATTTTTGTGACTATCAAGGAAAGCGAAAAGCTAATTCTCAAGTGAGATTGAATAATTTTTTCAAATATTGTTTTTAAAGAAGTATGAATTTTTCCAAGAAGATCTCTACAATGCTGAATAAACCTTTATTGAAAATTTGTGTCCAACCTCAATTGCAATGTTATTTTTGTTTGGTATTCTGTAAGTACATTAGAAGTTACATTTACACATTTTTTAAACAAATACTTTTCATTAAACAACTTTCGTTCTTAATGGAAATGTTAGACAAATGGATAGGGGAAAGGTGGGGTTTATCATGCGAGAGATCTCGCACGGGTACGTTTGTCTAGATATATCTATGGGGCGTCAAAATAGACTAATATGTCAATTTCATCAGAAATGTGGCATAATATGTTATTGCCCCAAGTCTTCATTTAAAATAGCTCTTTGTTTAAGTTGTGAAACTCGAAATCAAAGAAAAAGCAAATTATACACCGCATGTGCAGCGAGGAAAGTTAAGTAAACCACACGCGGGCGTGCAGAGAACGGATAAGGGCGCAGCCAGGATGCATTGCGGTCTGCAGTCAGTCAGGGGTCGAGTCTTCGTCCGCGTCCCTCCAGAGCAGTACAGGTGGGCGCATCAGCACTACACTGAGTAGATTGATTGATTAGTGATTCGTGGCGCGACACCTGCTAAGGCCAATCCCGAAAGTGTATTGTTTTTATCGAAAGTGTATTGGTGGTGGTCTTTCTTCGATGGATCGATCTACGTCATCTTGCGGGGATTTTCCCTAACCAGGTATCTCACCAGCAGGCCCCACCCCAGCCAAAACGAACTCTAAGCTTCCGATTGGTCTCCCGACAAGTGTGGTAGTATAGGGTAGTGGTAGTATAGTGAGTGTATGAGTATGTAAGTATGGGGTCAGGACACGAGGAAGAGGAAGGAAATATCGCGCGCAGTCCGTGTTCCGTTTGTTGGCGTACTGCTCCGGACTTCGCCTCGTGTTGATCGGAGAAACCACGGAAACTGCCAATCAGAGCATTCTCCTCTATTATTATTCTGACACGCCTTCCGGATCGGTCACTGCCATTTCTCCCACGGATTTCTCCACGGTAACGCACCCGTAATTGCGATAATTGCGAGACGGATCTTACCGCCGAGCATGCTCTCTTGCACTGTTCTAAGGTGTGAGATAGCCGCCGAAGGCATCACCATGCTAGCGCTCTAGCAGAGATACTTGGAAGTCACGAATCTTCTCACTGCAAGATTTTTCGATTTTTTATGAGAGACTAACATCTACAGCCTTATCTGAGAGAAGAGAATAATGTTAATTATTTAGCTTTTAGTGGGAGATTAAAAAAATATTTATCTGTCTCTTTTCCGCCGAACCCTTCTTATAATTGGACTCGTTCATTTTCAGTTTTACTCACATTTACCTTGCTTAAAAAATGTTTTAGCTTTGCACTGCCACAGAAGGTACTGTTTTTAAAATAATTTGACACGGACGACAATGACCTTAGCTGTTGAAGCGCCTTAAACCTTAATAATCATCATTTGCAATTGACTAAGCCGGAAGTGAGTTGCATCAGAAATATTTTTTCGTGGCGAAGACAGGACTAGAAAAATCCCAAATATTGAATTCTGATTTTTTTCTTGGGATAAATGTTTCTACTTATATTACCTCTGCTTACTCTTATCATAACTGGTTTATTTCATGCGATAATGAGCCTAAATGAATAGAACATCTATGGCTGAAATTTGCATTTCATACGACTGTGAATGATCTAAGTTTTTTGTAGGTACTCTTAAATAGTTCAAAACCTTTCTGTGTTAGAGACGATGGACCTCAGACCTAGCATGAAAAAAAATGTTTTCGATGCATATGCATCCACACGCTTTCATGATTTCAATATTGCACCCAAAACGTGACTCTAAAATTCAAACAAGTTAATTCATTTCCAACGGACGTCAGAGGACCTCGTACGAAGAAAACCAAAATAAAACAGCAAATATGCTAATTCGGGACAAGATATATTCCGATTCAAACGTGAGAACTTCCAAATGTGTGCTTCCTCATCAAACAACCTATCCGACGACTACGCACGAAGTAATAATTATGTAGCAAATAGCCATCGAAAGTGAACTTGTGCACGCGGGAACCGAAACAGCACGCTCACGTTCAGCTGGGAGCAACGCCATGTGACCGACAGTGGGGCGATGAGCGGTCTTCTCAGAAGAAAATTCATACCTTCTTTTCTTGAATATATTCCCAATTATTTTAAACAAAAATTGAAGAGTGGGGGCTTTTGCGAGAAATATTTCAGTTTGAAACGAAATTAATTTTCACAAAATGTATTTTCTTTTTCAAACAATGTTACAAATGGATAGATAGTATTATTTCCGATATCCCGTCTGCAATTTACTTAGGACCTGCTGGCCATGAAAAGGGTTGGGAATTAGTATTTTTGAACATTATTACAATGAACAACATACGAAATGCATGTGGAGGTTTTCCCAAATTTTCAGGCAAGATCTGAGAAGTACGTAAATGGGAGGGGGGCCTATATTCGAGAAAATACGGTGATCAAAATTCCAGTTCAAGAAAATTCTACATTTCGTTTTATTTATAAGCAAAACATTTGAACTTAAAAATGCAGACGTGATTATTGAACAAAATTATTAAATACGTATTTCCATTGACAGTAGACAAAAAATAAGCATCATTATTACTTAAATTTAAAGCTTCTCATACATATTTACAATTTATTTTTTAAACTTATTGTCGTCCTGTTCTGCATTTCTGCCTTTCGGAAATTTGTATATTTCTATGTGTGCATACAATACATATGCATACATATTTGGGTTAACACCCTGTCACCAACTGTAGATTTTTAACTACTCGTTTATTTTCTAAAATAAAGTTTTTACATCGTTATACATAATTGATTCCTATGTATATACATACAGTAATAACACTTGAGAATAATTTAAGGATTGTCTGTTCAAATAGTTATTGATTCAAAGTATCCTTGGTATTATAGACAGTCATAGATAAAAACACGATTGTCTATAATACCAAAGATACATTGAATCAATACCTACAATAATAGTACATACATTTTTATGGATACATATTTGCACGTCTGTATATAATATACGGATACACAGTACATCGCTGATGTCGATAATTCCAGAAAAGTGATCCCGTATCATTAACAGTATTTCTTTATTATTGTATTATATTATATTTATTTTAGTTTGTTAATGCTTTATTAAGGGTGTACTTGCGCTCAATCAAGTAGGCTCGTCAGAATTGAGTGAATAGTACCCACTGCGCGGCGGTGGGCAGTGCGGTCTCCGGTCAGTGGACGGGCGGCTCCCCGACGGCATCCCGGCGTCGAACAGCCCTCTGCTTCCTTCCCCCACCACGCACTCTCCGCCCCCGCCCCCTCCCTCCCCAACGCGATCCGCCGCGCCGGCAAGGCTTGCCACGCACACACCAGCGAAAGCGGAGAATGCATCGCCCGTTCACGTTTCGCCCAGCCGCAGGTGCTCCTATTAGTAGAAACCCAGATAGGCTGGTGGTGGTCCGTCGCGAAACAGCGATTAAAAGTTGGACTAGCTGAACTAACCTTGCCTAGCCATGCAAGGATGGGATTATATTTACTGTGTAAAACTAGCGGCCCGCAGCAATAAAGATGCTGCAGAACAAAAACCACATAGAATGGTTCTCCATAAAGTAGTATGCACACTTCTTGAACAACAAATAAAATACTCTCGTAAAACATGACAATAAATTAAATATTGTACAAGACTGTCTTCAAGAATATAGCATTGTCATAGTATTCCACAGTATATGCAGTACAACAGTTCTTCATATACCAAGTACATGAAAAATAGCTCTTAGATAACGAAACTCATGAATAGCAAATATTGAATATCGGGCGGTCCCTATCTTGGAGCCTTGCTCAAGTCAACTGTATCGAAGGTAGTGACGCACAGAGTATAATTCCATCGCTATGCGCAGTGTGAGAACAGGCGTTTTTCAGCCAAAATCAGACTTTCATTGTTTTGTATTTTCTGAAGTTCCTAGGTATCTGATACAGACACCTCTCACAGGTCCGGAGGCTCCATAGTTTTCCTTCAATTTTTTACTAGCATTGGAAATTAGTGCTGTAGATGGAAGTAACTTAATTTGCATCTCCACCAAGCTCAAACCGGGAGAGGTGGCTGGGGCAACTGATGTCACTGCAGTGCCTCTGACCGGGAGGTCGTACGTTCGAGTCCCGACGGTAGCAAGATTTTCGACACTAGCGAGATAACTAGATCCTAGTTCAGTCGATATCTGAAGGAGAATTCTAGCGGACGGCTGCTCTGATCGGTAGTTTTCCGTGGTTTCTCCGATCAATATCAGGCGAATGTCGGAGCAGTAGCCTAAAAACAGGCCATGGTCCGCGCGCGATCTTTCCTTCCTCTTCCTTGTCCTATCCTCAGACACAACACCCACTTACACTAGCATGCAGTACACTACACACATTCCGGGATACCGATCGGGAGCTTAGAGCTTGCCCCAGATGGAGTAGTGCCTTGCCGTTGGGAGATACCTGGAAAGGGAAAATCCCCGCAAGCCGATGTCGCCAGATCTCAGCATCAAGCGAGGGAAACCGCGACCTCCTGCGGCAAAACATGTACTACTCTTACGGGACTATTGACTTTATGGGCTTCCGGAATCACTAATCATTCAAAAAAAACAAGCTCGACCCTGGTTCGACCCGCCACTCGTCGCTAAGCTTCGCCCTCCCTGCTTCGTCTCGTCAGGCTCCATCATCGTTCCGATATCCGGATTCGCCCCGCTTGCTGGGGGGATGTGGGGACAGGGCACAGGATGAAGGAAAATATTGAATATAGGCCTTAGAGTATGAAGATGATTCAGGAAGAGACGAATCAAAACTAGTTTCTCAAATTTGTCCTTCAGTTATTCGGAGCCTAATTGGCTATCGAAATAAATAAAAATCCATCTTTTGGAACATGTTATGGATTTCCAGAAAATCAGACTCCAGTAGTTACTTCTCTTCGCTTTGAAGCAACATTTTAGAGGGTATCATTTCCGTGCTTCACCCTATTAAGTGTAGTTAGTAAAACGAATATGCATCATAATCCAACTTTTAATACTTTTCACCACGGATACTTTCTCTAAGTAAATTATTTTGGGTTGATGTATTTTTAAAATAAGCACCATTTTTTCTGAATGTTTATTTTCCAGAATGTTCTATTTAATCCATCTAAAAGTGACGCTTGTTTTTATGGTGAACGAGAAGCAAAACTGAAATGTTTTCCTATATTTTTTGTTTTTTAAGAACTTTCGTGACAGATGCCTATTTGTGTTCAAAGTTCCATTCGTGTCCTGTATATCTTTCGTTTTTATTTAAATAAGATATTACAGACTCTGTGTTTACAAAATAATTTTGTACTATGCTACTTCTTTATTATGTGCATTTTCAGCATGTGTTGGAAAGTATGGGAATGAAATTCAGTCGTCGATGTTTCTTTGTGCGCTTTAAATGTACCTCCCTGTGCAGGAGCTGAGTTAGGAATTTTCGCCGCCCTGAAAATTCGTTGTCCTCCTCTGTCATCGAACAGACAGCATACAAATTATAAAGCAACCTCTGATTCTCAAGGTCACTAAAGTCACGGGAGTTGTGCACTTCTCAACGCAAAGGCAACGGAATTAAACACTGCGTCATGTAACGTAACAAAACGTGTCCTAATGAGCATCGTAATCTCGGCCGTTACTACTGCGCGCAAGCAAGCGTGCGGTCTTCCCAGCCCACTTCATGCGAGAAAGTTTGTTTGTTTGCTTGCTTGCTTGCCTTTGCTCGTGGAGCTACAATTCAGGCAGGGGGAGACGTCGTTTTTTTAGTTTCCTTCTTTTACTGCTCGTGACGGGGACGTTCGCGAAAGAGGTTGTCGCAGGGGCTGAATGAGGGGGATAGTGGGGAGCGAACAAAGACGACGACGCCCTGTGATGCTGGAGAAGTAGTAAATAAGCAGCAACAAATCAAAATGAACTACCTCTAAGAAATAAAGTGTTTGAATGGGCATGTCTCCGAAAAATATAATCTAAATACTTTCTTATTTTTTTAAATTAATTTAATATTTTGTGATAAGTTACATGTTTGGTGTCCGCTCAGAACGTTTTAAAGATTAAGAATTCGCATTATAGAACATTTAAATGAATTATAGAGTTAACACATAGTTTGATCTGTCGTCCCGCATATGAAATCGAAACTGATTAATATTTTGTAGCGGTGCTTTTCGGCCGACGCGTCCACTCACTGGGTCGCTCACTCACTAACTCAATCATTCATTCATTCATTCATCACTCACCCACTCTCTCGTTCAGTCGCTCGTTCACTCCCTCGTTCACTCACTCCCTCGTTCACTCACTCCCTCGTTCACTCACTCCCTCGTTCACTCACTCGCTACTCACGCATTCACTCGCTACTCACTCATTCACTCGCTACTCACTCATTCATTCATTCATTCATTCAAACACTGAATCTATCATTGACGAGTCGGTGCGCGAGAGGTGTGAGCGCGAATGTCGATGGCTTGGGAAGAGGAAGCGCGCGGTGGGCGCGGGCGCATTGGGAGCGTGGGCACCGAATAGGAACTGCTAGTTCCTATTCTGCATCGTGGGCCTGGCAGGGGCGGCGCACAGTGTGTAATTTTGGCCATCTACGGGGCAGAAAGTCTAATAGCAAAAATTAAAGAATTGAACACGATTAAATCAGTTTATAATTTACTAAATTATTCAAAAAGCTAAAATATTACAAATTTTATACAATACAACTCGCTAGAACAACATTTTAAGTATTTGAAATACGTTAAAATAGAATAAAATTGTACGTTGATTTTACAGAACAAACAATAGAGAAATAATGATGCATATATATATATATATATATATATATATATATATATAATTTTGACACAGTATTGCAATTTTTACCATAAAAAATGAAATCATAAAATCATACATTAGACAATATATACGAAAATACGAGAGAAGTATACAAGAAACATGTGATGAAACACGAACCGCACACATGAAAATAATGAACTTATTCAGAATCACTGATGGTATCAGAAGAATCTCCTTGATCATCTGTGTCTGCTGGTGATTGATCAATTTGTAGAAAACCAAAACTTATTCATTATTATTATTCTTTCTGTGTTTTGGAGGAACCCGTAAACTATCTGTATATGGATCAGACGTAATAAGAAATCTGTTCAGCGTATTGTGTAATAGTGTCGATTCTGGAGGTCTTTTGAAAACACAAATTTTATTAATCTGCAGAATTTAGTGGAAGAGGGAAAGGATTCTTCCAAATAACGTATTTTGAATTGTACGAATCGCAGCGCATATCGAAAGGAACAGAAATACCAAAAAAACTTTCGGTCACTGAAATGTTGCTGAGGAAACCTCTTTTTGTATCGATTCTGGCCCATACCATCACAGCCCCCATTTCATGATAATGCTAATATTACATTTTTTGTCAATCGCAATTTCTCAAACACCTCTCGGGTTTGACGAAATCGATGAATTGTTTGGTCAATAAGTGACTGCACAGGTATTTCTGCTGAGATTTGTGTAATCACAGCAGCTTGTGTATAGCGTTTTGGATTCTTTCACTTTATAATGTGGGCAAAATTTACAATTTATATTTTTGCTTGCTGACGTAGAAGTTGATACTGGTGACTAGACATATAGACATGCACCATTCACGTCAGCGCCTGTTCGGTTATAGCTCTGATTTCTGCAACAAGGACCATCGAGCCTTCTTAATAAAAGTTTCTCGATTTGGTGATGCAGTGGATAATTGTTACTATTGCTGCCGAATCCCTTTTCCCTTTCTTTCCTGAACTACATGCCTACGGCCATTCTTGGCACTTCGCTGCTTGAATGTAGGTTGTTGTTTAACTTTCTTGCCTCTTAGTTCTCGGAGCACAATCAACAAAATGGCGGGCCAATTACAATACGGGAAGTTTCTGCTAATTCTGGAAATGTGGGCATTGTCGGAAATATTTTCAAATATTATTTCCTCATCGAGACAAGAAGAATTGAAACGAATAAAAAGTCCTTTATGCCTCCCTATTTTCTCCTACGTAATACTAAGTGTTAGGCAAAATTTCTTTACTTTGTGTTTTATTACACACTGCAAAGCACTCTCCGAATTTGTTGCATTTTTCATTTCTTGCAAAGTATGTGCGAATAAACCATCTGTCTTTGCATTTTTTATGTTTTGTAACCCATATTTTCGAAGAGTGCCCTCCGGAAAAAACGAATGCAACATTCTGTAAATAATGGAAAATTTAATACATTCGCAACAATTCGCAACATTTTTTTCAATTATTTGGTTTCCCAAAAGTACCTGCTTGAATACCAATTTGGTCCCAAAGTGGTTCTCCAGGGTTTCTCTAAACTAAAACCCTCGATTAATTTTTGGAATTGTGTTTCCTGTAAGATTAAGAGTTGGACGTACTTTTCAAGAGGTCCTTACGAGTTGTTGGAAAATGGATTTCAAAAACCAAAGGTACCAATGGAAAGAAATAAACTATACAGATTGAATTTTTGAAATAGCTGGGGCTTGAATATCATCAAGACACACGCC
>JAHLJT010008446.1:252916293-252989668 GCA_031308135.1 Acheta domesticus | reverse complement strand
TCTAGATAAAATCATTGTACCATATTGTTCCGAAGTCAAAAACTTAGGAGTAATTCTTAACAATAACCTCAACTGGGATTCTCATGTAAATAAAGTTACAAAGTTAGTCTATTCACGAATTGGCTCTCTTAGGATTGTTGGAAAGTTTTTACCGGTCAATATTAAAAAAATTGCAATAGAATCCCTCGTCTTTCCGCACTTCGACTATTGCGACGTTGTGTATAACGATTTAAACTTAGCACATGCCACACGGTTACAAAGAGCTCAAAATGCGTGTATTCGTTTTATTTACAATCTAAAAAAATACGATCACATATCGAACATGTTTGAATGTAATCAAATATTGCGGCTAAGCGACAGGCGGATGCTTCATTGTCTATCTCTTCTATTCAAATTACTAAAAACAAAACATCTACCGCATATAACAAGTCGGTTCAGACCTCTTATATCCGCTAGACTCGATAAATCATTATTATTTCAAATACCAAAACATAATTCTAATTATTATAACAAGTCATTTACCGTAGGCGTAACGAGAGCTTGGAACTGTCTCCCAAAGAACATTAAACACAGTCCTTCTGTCAATTCTTTTAAGAAGCTATTAAAAGCTCTATTATTTTCCAAGGCATGTAAGCTTAGCCTCTAATATTTTTGCCATACAATTTACAAAACTCAAACTTACTACGTACTTATGGTAGTGTAATATTATTTCAAATAATTGATGAAAAATATTTTTACCTAGTTGTATTAGTAATTAATTTCATTTTTACTGTCTCTTTTATATTTTTGTCGATTTCTTGCTAAAGAGTGCTCAAGTCCGCTTTTCTTGGAAAACATGATAAAGTAAATGACAAAGAATCAGAATAATATTAATAACTAACCATATTGAATACGTACACACAAGTTAAGTAATTGTTTAGCATCTAAACTAAAATTTATATTGATTTCCGGGAAATCATTAAGCCTTTAAAGACCTCCTTCAAAAACAAGATTTATAATTTAATTTGTACTCAAACGGGTTTTAAACTTAACTGAACTCTCATTCCCAAGAAATCGACGGTTATTTTTATTATAAATCATCATAAAGTGTAGAATGTTTATCTGCTACTATCTATTTATCTTAAAATTAAATTTCTTTTGTCTGTGATATCTGTAAACTTTAAATTTTCTTTTCGCTGGACATCTTATAAAATAAATTTTATTTGATTGTAACTAATATAGAAATTGAAAATATTCTAATCTTTATTCTTATAATTATCAGTTGTATGTATCAATATTATGTTACCATATAGTTGCAGATATTGTATCACTACTTAACATTTCACAATATTTATTCTTATTGTATAAGTTTTGTTTCTTATTTTTGCCTTTTTTGTATTACCATTGATTATTTTTCTTCTAATTAATTTATATTGTAATTTATTATTTTTCTAATTAATGTATTAAGTAAATTTAGATTTACTATTTTTGTCAATGTCCTCGGCCTTCAGCCGCCATCCTGATTGAGGTTTTCTGGGTTTACTCAATCGCTTAAGGCGTATGCCGGGATGGTCCCTAGTTTTCTCTCCCAGAAGTAAAAGTATCTTGCCCCCCTAGATCTTCTTCCTAGTTTAGGAAATAATGTATTTATTTAATGTGGTTAGGCGGAAGAGCAGGCCAAATGGCCTGAGCCTCGCCACTAATAAAGGCAATTTTATTATTTATTATTATTATTATTATTACGATATGCCCGTCAGACCCCTCTGGAAATATACAGAGCTATCATTCGGAGAAGACGACAGTTTCTCGAAAGACACTCAATGTTAACATTGGTAGCCACTCAAACTCAACCCGCAAGACGGTTCATTTCTGTTTCAAAGATTACGCGAATTCTATGCCAGAAAACAATCGCGAGGATTTCGTAGATCCCGTCGTACAAATAGAGGGTTAAATTGAGAAATTAAGTAAACATCAGAAGGTAAGAACTTAAATGAATAGATTCATATGCGTATTCGTTTCCAAAAATTATTTCATGCAAATATGTCTTTCTTTCTCACAATGTTTTCTCTCTGCAACAATGCAGCGTTTAACACGCACAGTTACGTTTAGCACCGTGATGAACACGACTACGCTAATGTGAAGTAATGTAGCAATTCGCTGATGCAGTCCACATATTTGTCTTGCAAGTTGCTTCGTTTGTTTGAGTTTCTGGAAGTTCCTCTCACTTCCCAACCAAAGAGCATCTTGACTCAGACACACTACGATGCAGTGTATTTCTCCCGCACACATTTATCGTAAGAAAATAAACGTCTTTACGCTAGACAATCAAGCGTTCATTCACATCAAATTCTCTACTCTGTATGAAAAGTGCGACTTAAGTCACTTTTAAGCGCCGGAAGTAGTATATAAAACACACAGGATGACGGACATTTGCCCGAAGTGTCAAAGTGGAGCTACATTCAGAAGAAACCTATTTTGTTTCAAAATAACAATTGTGTATACGTTTATTCACTAATGCTTGTATTCTTCAAAATACTGAACTCACAGGATTTGTTTCCTCATTGCTGCCACTGCTGCAAGACATGCAAAAATATTAAACAATCGTTTTGGACGTTTTCAGCGTCTGAATTTCACTCTGAAACCAACGAACTGTGAGTTCTTTTTTGGCCTCTGATGGGAGTGAAGGTTGGATTGGAACTAAACTGTCACCGAAGAAAAGTTTCTTGATCAGAAATCTAACAATCACTCGGGATGCATGACATGTGGTATTGTCCTGACGGTTTCTTCTTCCGTTTTCCAGTTTTTTCCCAATTCCTCCTGAACGTTTCCTGTTTTTCGCGGCCCATGATGTATCACTAACTGGTGAAGGATAATTTTATACGATGGTTCCCTGGAAGTTTGTAATATTTATTCTGAGACGCATGCATATTACATACTTCATCGGTGTCACCATTTAACCGTGCACGAAAAAAACATTAGCGCCTAACCCTTCCCTGAAGTTTCATAAAAATTAAAACTCGTAGATTGATCTGGCTCAATTTCAGGCTCTGCGAATTTGAAAGGATTTGTTAAGGGGAATATGTTATATGAAAGTCAAACTACATTTTCAGTTGTTGTTTTCTTATTTCTTGAAATCACAACCACAATATTAATTCTAGGAAAGTTAATGGCTTTCTGTTCAACAATTGAACATTTTCCTGTTAGTTCGCCAACGTTTCGGAACTTTATTGTTCCCTCATTAGGGCTGTGGGACACATATTGGTTGAACCAGGGTTTAGGGTGGCGCGGTTCCTTTGGTTCCTTTAGTGAATCACTTACTCTCGTGAATCGTCCGCCACGGTTCACTTACGGTTCACTTCAGAGGTGGCGATAAATTAAAGTGAATTATCTTCGGGTTGATTAGCTTTGATGGGTCAAAGCATAAATATACAAGAAATGAGCAATTTCATATTTTACGAAAAATTTCTTCTTCATCACGACACTTTTAAAACAACTTCACTTCACATTGAAAATTACACTTCACTACACTTGTTTTTGTTGAATTAAACTTGTTTCTAAGCTGATTTCATTGCTGTTTGAACTCAAATATTAGTACAGACATGTTTTTAGATTTTAAAAAGCCTTCTAGTAATGTCACTTTCAGTTGTTCCCATAACAACAAATTTATTTACTGGCACTATTTAATGCGATTAGTGCGATTAGAAAAGTGGTATTTAGTGTTTTTTCGTATTTCAAGACATCTTTTAATAGATTTTGTGTGTCTACCGTGATGGAAGATGTAAATGCAGGATTTATTTATGATTAACATATTATGTAGTATTTGCTTTAAAAAGTAGACGAGTTTGTTTTTAGTATTAAAATGGAGGATTTGAGAGGTGCAAGTCTCCCAATAAAAAACGTGTAAGTAGTATGTGTTTGTGAAATATAATTGATTTTAAATATTTGTATTTATTTTATTAGCTTAACAAGTTATTTTTTATTACTAATTTTTTCAGTTCGTAAAAAGTAGGGTTTTTTTTTTCAGAAACAAGCTTGACGTTTTTTTCGTGTTATGAGGGTGTAATTCGTGCCGAGATACTACACTAATTTTCAGTATTACTATGGTAGTGGTAATACTATTAAAATTGTATAATTTCAACGACTGTGTGAGTGGATTTTTTCTTTTAAAATTCCGTTTTCTTTAACATATTAAGTAGAATTGGTTTAAAAACAAACGAGTTGGTTTATTCGTATTAAAATGGGGGGTTTGGGGGGCGATAGCCCCCCAATAACAAAAGTTTAAGTAGTATGAGTTTGTGAAATAGAATTTATTTTAAATGTGAATTTATTTTTACAGCAATTGTGATGTTAAAAAATCTTTTTCAACGTTAATTTTTTTGTTGAAATTTATGAGTTCCTGTTTATATTAATTTTTTTTCATCGTTCAATTGCATTCAAAAGTGAGTTATTAGTATTTACTTCTTATTGGTTTTTATAAATTTTAGTTTGTATTCTTTTTAAAAGTATGTTTTTCTGTTATAGAGATTACGCTGTTTCAACAAATTTTTCTTCGCTTTTCTTCAATTTACTTCGTTATTTATCTTTCATTCTATTTAATAGTGAGTTATTAATATTATTTGATATTGGTTTTATTTTATATTGTATTATTTTTAAAAATACTTTTTTTTTTGTTTCAGGTTCTTAAAATTCTACGTTTATATTATTATTATTATTGTTGTTGTTTTTATATTTTTGTTTCATAACTTAAAATAAATGTATAAAAATTCCAACAAATACGTGAGTTATACTTTTCCCATTTATATTCTGTGGCTTATAGAGCAATGTAATAAGTAGCATTTGCTTAACTAATAGACGAGTGGCATAAGTAACACAAAATGAGTGGCTTAAGTAGTAAAGAATGTTCAAGTAGCGCGCGCTTCTTAAATAGAATGTGTTTTCAAAGACATTTATTACGTTACCATGTTCAACGCGAATAGTAAACAAGAATTCGGTTCACTGAGTCGATTCCTCCGTAGTGAACCGGATCAGTGAACCAAAGGAACCGCGCCACCCTAAACCCTGGTCTTACCCACATATTTACAATGTTACGTTTCCAAGTTGGATACATAATATATCAATAAATAGTTATTTATTTATATATCTAGTAGTATAGTATTTAGTAGTGTAGTTACAGTGAGATATAAACCTACACTAATAAAATCACTGATTAATTTTAATTAAAATATATATCATAAACCCACCTTGCTAAGGTTGAATACTAAACACAAATATTAAATATTATTTCAGATTTGTTGTTTTTTTCTTTGTTTTCCCTATAAATTAAATGCTCAAAGAGAGCAAAGTGCACTTGTGACAATGTTACGAGTCTGATTTTTAATACAACTCTCGAATTTTCGAAAATTGCAAATGTTCACTTTTTCGAACATCTCTTACAACTGATGCTCCAATTTTTCTTTAAGCTCCTTGTCAGAAGAAGTGAGTTGGGTCCAACTAGTGTTATATTATTACGGAAACGTTTAAAATAACACGAGAAAATGTGGGTTGTTTCAAAAAAGGATCTCTAAATAACAAGATAAGAATACTATATACTGGTGTTTCATAAAAATTCAAAAACTTAGTCTCGTGCAATCTCTTTATTATTTAAGGTCGCATCAACTACTAGGTCATTAGTGACCAGTATTGGATTTAACGTTACTCGTATGATATGTGGATGAAACAATATGGTGATGACAGGTGAAAGACGAACACATATAATCATGCTCGAGGTGGGTCTCGAACCCGTGACCCCTCGGTCCGAGATTAATACGGCACTACTACCATAGCGATCGGGGCCGACTCTCTTGACTTTATTTTAAGTATTGAACACTACGATTTAAAATTTCAAGCATTTTAAACGTTTGATTTCGCGAACGTTCATTGGGAGAAGCAGAAGAGGCATAAGACCCACCGGAATCGCCAGCTCGTTCGCTGGACCTCCATAACCCTTGACGGGGCCGCGGCCGGCTCCGAGACCCGAGGCGAGGAGTTGGGGCCCGGACGCGCCAGTGCAGACAAAACGGCGAGGGACGGCTAATATGCGCCGAGGTGGAACGGGAGGTGGCGAGCGTCGACGCAGCGGCGCCTCGCGGGACCTCTCGGCCCGCGTAACGCTCAGTCGCCCACAGCCCCCACACCACACCATCATCCACCTCCCTCATCGACACGTTTATCAACACGGTCACCACCCGCCTCACCGCCCCGCCTCACCTCCGGGCTCCGCCTCACCTCACCGCCCCGCCTCACCTAACCTCACCAGCCTGCCTCACCTCACCGCCCCGCCTCACCTGACCGCCCCGCGTCACCTCACCGCCCCGCCTCACCTCACCGCCTCACCTCACCTCACCGCCCCGCCTCACCTCACCGCCCCGCCTCACCTCACCGCCCCGCCTCACCTCTCCGCCCCGCCTCACCTCTCCGCCCCGCTCACCGCCCCGCTCACCGCCCCGCTCTCCGCCCCGCTCACCGCCCCGCTCACCGCCCCGCTCACTGCCCCGCTCACTGCCCCGCTCACCAGGGACCGAAAAGGTATTGAATACCGGTAAAATACCGGTATTTTTCCATACCGGTATAAAATACCTTTATTCTTTTATACCGGTAAAATACCTTTAAAGGACGTCTATACCGGTATGGACGTCCATAAAGGTTACACCGGTATTATACCGGTATTTTCGACGGAAATAGTGTCGCGTTCGCGGCCCCACACGCTCGTTCGCTCCCCCAAACGCGCGTTCGCGTCCCCACACGCGCGTTCGCTCCCCACACGCGCGTTCGCGTCCCTACACGCGCGTTCGCGTCCCTACACGCGCGTTCGCGTCCCTACACGCGCGTTCGCGTCCCTACACGCGCGTTCGCGTCCCTACACGCGCGTTCGCGTCCCTACACGCGCGTTCGCGTCCCTACACGCGCGTTCGCGTCCCTACACGCGCGTTCGCTCCCCCACACGCGCCTTCGCGGCCCCACACGCGCCTTCGCGGCCCCACACGCGCCTTCGCGGCCCCACACGCGCCTTCGCGGCCCCACACGCGCCTTCGCGGCCCCACACGCGCCTTCGCGGCCCCACACGCGCCTTCGCGGCCCCACACGCGCCTTCGCGGCCCCACACGCGCCTTCGCGGCCCCACACGCGCCTTCGCGGCCCCACACGCGCGTTCGCGGCCCCACACGCGCGTTCGCGGCCCCACACGCGCGTTTGCGGCCCCACACGCGCGTTCGCTCCCCAAACGCGCGTTCGCTCCCCAAACGCGCGTTCGCTCCCCAAACGCGCGTTCGCTCCCCCAAACGCGCCGTCGCGTTCCCACACGCGCATTCGCTCCCCCAAACACGGCTTCGCGTCCCCAGACTAGTATAATAATTCTTTCTCAACCATCAACAGAACTCGACCTAGGTAGAATGTCTGGTGACGAAAATACGCCAACATTGAGACTCGAACCCTAGGACCTCCGGTCAGAAACTCTGCGGAGTCCATAACTGTTCCTCTGAGCCATCTCAGCGTAAAAAATCAGAATGTTTCCCCTCCGAAACCTGTATGATTATACTGAAATACCGGTATTTTACCGGTATAGACGTCGAATAAAGGTAAAATACCTCTAAAAATACCGGTATTTGACGTCTTATACCGGTATTTTTTAAGGTATTTTGAATAAAGGTATAATAGAGGAAAAGTATTTCTGTACCGGTATAAATACCTTTACCGCTATTATTTCGGTATTCAGTCCCTGCCGCTCACCGCCCCGCTCACTGGCCCGCTCACCGCCATGCGAGCTTTCCCCGATCCACCCGACCGCCTTGATATGCCCACTGCTCCGCTCCGCCTCGTCCCTCTCAGCGCCGGACCCCGCGAGTAAGCCACGCCAAGTTAAGTCACGCCACGCGCTTTGCTGTCATTCGGCTGCAAACTAATGAAGATCCCGCCCCACAATGACACCGTATAAATCACACGTAATCTATTTTGAAGCCAACTTCTCCGGCACAAGAACGCTATGTTTTTGATTCACTATTCATCCATCGCGGGGAGAGGGGAGTCCGTCTACCCCCGCCTAACTTTTTGCTTTCTCACGGGTGTATAAACTTTGGGGTTCTCGTCCACCTCCGGTCCGTATTTTGTGAGGACTTTCTCAGGGGCGGCGAGGAACATGTGTTAAGGGCGGTGACGTCACGCGAGGGGCCGTGGCCGGGGCCGTGGAGCGGGGGGCGGGGCGGCACTTTCGTTCCCTCGGGCCGCGCGCGAGTTCGCAGAACGCGTTCGATGCCACGCCGCCTGTTCCGCTTTGCTGGCGCTGCCGAAGACGCCTGCCTCCTCCTCCCCCCCGTCTTCCAACAAAACTCACCTCCGTTGTCTTCCCTGTCAAGAACGGAGCCGAGGAGGCAGAACGGCGACTGCAACAAGCTGTGCATTTTGACGGATCGTTAAATATAATTATTTTTAGTATTACAACCTGTAATGTTTTGGACCTTACTCAATTATTGCTGTTTATTATATGTATATTCTTTTCTGTTGCATCGTTAGTTTGTGTCGGGGACTACGTCGACGCATGCCAAACACAAACACCTAGATTTGGTTGTTTGTAAGATTTTTAAATTCTATTTTTGTTTTCATTTCTTGTTTCGAATTTTTAATATGTTTAATATGCATAGAGCGCTCTTCAATTTCGGGACCTATCGATTTATTTTTGATCTATGACAATTACTGATTATTAATTTTTTTTAACATTTGATCCTGAAATTCCCTTGGGATATTGGTTTTCCACGTTTCCACACCGAGTTCTGCAGTGATTCCCAGAGTGAATGTTTAAATAGCTGTGTTTGCGTCTCATCTCTCGTTGAAGCGTTGCGTCAACCTCTCCAAACGGAACACAAATTGATAGGCTTATTGACGTAATAAATTATTATTAACTACAAGTTTTGAAGTAAATACCGCAACCCATCACTTCTGCCATCATTATCGTCCATTTTATTTTGCCTTATTTTCCAGGACGGCCGTTCAGATTTTTAGTGGCCGATAGAAGTAAAAAAATTAGAAAGAAATTTGTTTTGGCGCTTCTCTCACGTTGGTACAACATTCCTTTCTTCACTCACGTGTCACGTAATGTGAAACGGTTTCTCAAGACACCCAGATCTTGGTCAATTTGCTGCCTGGGAACAACCAAAATTTTAGGATTGCCTCCGCATGGCGCTTCCTTGCCATATCTTCGGTTACTGTCACCGTCTATTTTCTTCTTTCTTTGTTTTAGGACTGAGAGCGCTCTATGACGACAACCGCCAATGATGCTAGCTTCTCTGTCCCTCTAAGCTGCATCGATCGCAGTTTTGGACATTTCCGTTCTTCAAAATTCTTCCCTGGCAAATTTCATTCACTAAACATTTTTTTAAAGTTAAATTTTACTTCTCACCACTTCGGCTTTTTTAACGAGCTGTTTCATTTGGTTCTCTAGGTATAATTTGTTCGTTACGTCTATATTTAGTTTTCATTTCTTTAATTTTACGTTTTCTTTCCGTCATCCTATTTTTTTTCTGCCCTTTCTAATCTTTCGTATATTTACTTTATTCGAATTATAACATTCTCGGCAGATATTTCAACAATCTCTCGTTTGTCACAAATTTTATTTCTATACTTGTTTTCTAGATTTTATTCGAACGCACGCAATCACACCAAGTGAAAAATCATTATTTCCCCCCACAAAGCTCCTCCATAAATTTTATTTTCCCTGCATGCGCTACCAATTACCGGCATTCATCTCACTATCACTCCATAACTCCGACAGTTTTCTTCCTCTTCGTATTTCGTTTTTCAATCGGATCTTTCTCTTTCACATCGTCATGCTCCCAAGTCCCTTCGACCCTCCACACCCATGCCACTACCTTCCCTTCCGCGACCTGAAGAACCTTTGCCACCTCAACGCCTTCAACCTCCATCACTTCGCGTCGACGACACAAAACAACAGGGCGCACACGTCTCCTTAGAAGGCGGCAGCGCGGATAGTAAGGGTGGGGCCCGGGCCGGGGTGAGGGGGCGGAGGCAGGGGCCGAGGCAAGGGAAGTGTAGTGGAGAAGGAGCAGTACGGTGGCGGGAACGAGGGCGTAAGCGGGGGCGAGGGCGGGAAGAGGGCCGGGCGAGAGCAGGGTGGACACAGGGAGGGGGCAGGGCAGGTCGGGTCGGAGACGGGTAGGGGGCGGGTAGGGGGTCTGGTTGGGGGCGGGGCGACGGTAGGGGCGGGGCGGGAGCGAGGCGGGAGAGGAGTGGTGGCGGAGGCGCGGCGGAGGCGGAGGCGGAGCAGCGTCCTCGAACACGCCGTCGACCCGGTTCGGTTTAAGACCTCGCCGAACACAATTCCGCCCGGGGCTTCCTGCCGACGTGTTGACATCGCCGACTGCCGGTGCGGAGACAAAGCTTCTCCGCCCCCGTCCGCCCTCCCCGTCCCCGTCTCTGCCTCGGCGCCATCGACGACTTTCGCCGCCCGCCCCGCGCCCCCTCCCCCAACCCCCCTGCCCCCGTGCGCGAAGCCCTGCGCCGCGGCGCGGCGCGCCTCGCCTCGCGGCGCGAACAGGGATTCACGGAGGGAGCAGCGCGAAGCGGAGGGGGCGGGGCGCGGGCGGAGGCTGAAGCGGGTCGCGGCCTCGCGAGATCGCTGCTGAATGGAGCGAGCGCCTGACGAGGCGACATCCAAGATACAGAATTACCTCGGAGATTGCTCGTTGCTCATTGCTCGCGGCTCCTTGCTAACGAGACTACACTCGCGGACGGGCGTCGTGCCTACTTGGCAAGTCAAGTTACGGCTGAATGTGAACACCCATTTCGACAAAATAGACAATGTTGCATAGTGAGAATACTGCAGTGCATAGACGTCCAGAACAGTCTCATGTCGTTACGTAGTTCCGCGCTTATCGTCATTTGTCTGACACGCCTTAAACAACTTACCGAATTTTTATGGTTACGTTCTTCGGCTCATGTTGGAAAAAACACTGTGCGATCAAATATGGATGCAATCGTAGAGAATATTGTAGAGAAAGATTCATTCAATTCTCAAGTGACAAATAATGAGTGGGATCAAAAAGTGAAATGATCTTTCATTTCCATACGTATTCTTATATAGTAATTGAGAACGCTGTATACGTTCGTCACTAACCATTAGACCCCATCCAGTTCACCATTCGAAACAAATTGTCATTCAACGCGTCTCGGTCTTCTCGTAGTGAACTGGTAAGTTTTTTACGCATTCATCGAGAAGATTCTACGAAATGCCTCTAAAACACGTGTTTGCGTTTTGAAGCAACTAAAACGCGTTTAGGGTGGTTTATAGTATGGTGAGCTACATGTCTAAAAAAGGGTTAATATTTTGTCAGAAGAGAGAAACAAGTAAGAGTTGTTTGACGTATGAAGGAAATTACACATATTAAAAAGAAAACAGGAAAATCGAATGATCTCAGTGAATAAGACACACACACACATTATATATATATATATATATATATATATATATATATATATATATATATATATATATATATGAGGCGTTTATTTTTCATAAAGCTCTTTCGATTGCATTTCACTTATCTTCAGTGCGGTACTGAGGCGGCTGGTGGCCCCGGTACAGACAAAACAGCTGAAGATGGCCGCAATCCATTCGAAAAAGCTTTATGGAAAAATAAACACTTTCGACAAAACAAGGCCTCTGTCAATGTAAACACAACACCAGTTCCTACCACTACGAATAAAATGATATGTCATTATCATAATGAAACTTTAATACATCAATACCAAAAGGAAGCATCGGTTAGATAAGTAAAATATATTTTTATGGTACAATAGTTGGGTTTAATGCGACTAACAGTACATCAGTGAAATGCTGTGAATTACTTTACTTTTTCTGGTACTTACATGAATCGTTACGACTTAATTCATACAAGTGAGATCATTAAAACTAATTTTATAATGAAACAAAAACGAAACAATTATTTTAATCGACACTTTTTCGTGTCACTTTTCATCCTTGAAAACGAACGAGCCCAGCAAATGTAATAGGCTGAACATTTATTGTTATGAATTTGCAAAGCATAAATAAAACTTCCACATGAAAATATCCGTCGGAGACGCCACATGAAGCTTCTAGAAAGTATTTTTATCACTCATCCTATCGCTTTACCTACCTTTTTAACATTTTAAAAGAGGAGTAGATTTCCTAACAATTATATAAAACAAGGGAAGAAATTGCAGCAGTATGTTCGAGTGTTGCTAATCGTAAATCTGTAATGATGACTTACGGTTAATGGTGTAAATCATAATATACTCCTGTTCTTACCAGAATGTTCTCGATATTTTTGAAGATGTAACTCTTCCAACCTTTATATACCGCTTAGACACATTCATGGTTCTGACTGAGTTTTTGTTTCCTTGTGTATGGAAGTGGGTCGTGTTTGGGTAAGAAGCACTCAGAAGTACGAAACAAACAAATATATCGATGGCTTAGAGTACACATTATGTAGATCCAGAAATCATAGTATCTCGAGAAACAAACTTGCAAGTTCGTAAAGGTACATTTACTTACGGAGCAATAATGTGTGTTTTGTGGAAAAATCATGATCCCCATCAAAGGCATGCAGTCTTTGTTCACTAGGTGAATATAAACGAGGGGTCCTCCAAAATGATATTAACCCAAAACGACCATCGGTAGACATACAATGTTTGTGCACTAAGCCATCGATATATCAGATCATTGGAAAGGAATTCATTACGAGATTCAAAAGTAATTTAAGAGATTAAAAATCAATATCATGCAATCACCCTTTGTACCCGTATTATGTAATCAGAATAGAGAACAGCGATTGAGCGATTTCAACCCAGCTTCAGATAATTTGCTAATTATCGAGACACTGAAGTTGAATCGAAAAAATCCTTCACTTTATATTTTTAATATTAAGACATTTACCATCATTTGAAATGTATATCTATGTTTATGAACCTAATGGACATAAAGAAATATATAATCGTTAATGCAAGACTACTGCATTGCCCTAAATATCATTATTTGAAATAAAAAATATTTATTTTCTAGTTTGAAAAGGTAGATACGAATATTTTACTTCGAGTGTTCTGAAAAATAATCCTGAATATACTGAAGTCGAGTCCGTGCGCTGTTAGACTTGCTTGTTTGAATTCAAGGCCATTTCCATTTTCCATTCGCTTGCTCTCTCTAAGCCTGAGTTTCCTCTTTGGGGCTTGGGTTGCGTGCTGTATAGATTAAATCGCACATAATTATTCATCCACTTGGTTAACATAGCAGTAATGCCTTCATTTGCTATTGTGCTCGACACAGTGGCTTGTAGTGGACCGGGAGAAACATGGGTTTTCGGACATAGGAGAAGATACTACATGGAGGTCGAAACAAGTTATCACATTGAATTTAACAGAAAAGGGAACATTACTCAGCCGTTTGCTTCAAGATGAGAATAGAAATGTTTGGAACAATATTAATGGACACAATACACAATGTTTAAGAAGAATAGTCAGTACTTAATTTACTCGTATATTCCCTTTTAAAACTGGATTAAGCTATTTCAAATGTCTTCTTACTTGAAACATTCTTTTTTTAAGAAAATTTAATTGCACTATCAGTTTTTCAATTAAAATATTCAAAATTAATAATAACGTTTCTGGAATACATCTGGGTGGTATATGGTATATTTCGATATATCAGAATAACGGTCCCCAAATTTAAAGTCATAATGTTGACACCGTTAAAGAAAAGTATTGTCATTATGATACTGAACGGTTTAAAGCAGATTTCCTAATGCGATGTTAAAGCTGAAATATAAATGCTCACATTTCCACACAGACATTTGATTCCACGTACATGACCTCGAAATTTTCATAGCACCACTAGTTTTTGAATTACTAATCATGATACTTCCACAGAATCCAGTGTAAAAGAACACAATAACAACCAAATACCAAACCAAGCAGTAACAATGTGTAATATGAAAGCATCCAAATGAAATTACACGCAATACTAGAGTCTCAATTTTACAAATTAAAAAGCATCAAGGACATAGGTGCATCGAAATAATCCCAAAATTTAAGAGTCCAATACAATGAGCTAGCTAAATTGTAAACAGTACTTTGTTCAAGCGCGTAGTTTATCACACTCATTCACTGAGGAAGCCTTGTATCTTTAATCATTACAATAATAATCACTAGCGAGTGAGCGAGAGAGAGAAGAAAATACAGGAAAACTGAGAGAAAGAGAGGGAAAGGGAACGAAAGGGAAAGAAGGAGAGACAAAAAGAGAGACATAGAAGGAAAAAGTAACAGAGAAATAGAGAGAAAGAGACAGAAAGAGAGGGGTAGAGGATGAAAGAGAGAATAGGGAGAAAGTGATGGAAAAAAGAGAAAATAGAGAGAAAAAGAGGGATAGAATATACAGAGAGGGAAGAGATAAAGAGGGAAGAGGGATAATGAGAACGAAAGAGAACAAAAACGATGGAGAAAGAGAGAAAGAGAAGGAATAAAAGCGAGATACAACGCCGCTGCCAACGTCAACGTCATCGCTGTGGCCGTCACTGTCGCAACTGCCACCATCTACGCGTAGGCCAACCCGGCAGCAAATATCACCAGCAGCAGTACGTCCTCCTTCGTTCCTGGCGCCGTCTCTTGCGCCGCCAGCGCGTGGAAAAATCGGCCTCTTTCTACACGCAGCGTTCGTTCCTGACGGATGGCTTCCCGTTCGCTACTGATGTCGGATGTTTTCAAAACATCGATGATTTTAGAAAATCATCGGTATATTTAACATCGATTTCTTGAAGCCGATATTTTTTTGCGTAGATGTTTTGCGTGCGTTCGAAATTTTACGGGGTCAATATTTTTTAAATGAAAAAAGTTCGAAACAAAATCCTATTATAATTTTCAGATATTTACAAATTGAGTATGCTTCATATCCGCGGACAAAAAATAAATAAAATCGAGTTTCTGTCGAAATAGAAGTCTGTATTATTTTTGAATTAACGAATCAGATAATTCTAGTTGCGTTAATTGTCTAATGATTTTTTAAGTTTTTTTTCAATCTCTACTAAAATTATTAATTAACGATAGCACTTTTAAAATTAACCCCCTTCCCCGCGTAAACTTCAATGGTTATTAATCCAGTTTTCAAAACATCGATGTTCAAAATAATTGACTTACCAACATCGATATCTGAATTTTGAGCATCGATATTTACATCGATGTTTTGTTGGCGATGTGGCATCCCTAGCGCGCGGCCAGGTCGCGCCTCCAAGTCAGGTCGTCGTGACGGCTGACGCAGAGACACCATGCAAAATAAAAGCCAACGCCAAGCCCGCGCTCGACTCCTTGAAACTTTGCCCAGCCTCTTTTGACGGCGAACTAAACGACACGGGGGCGGCCATTATTAAAACGGAGGACGGCGCCACGTGCCCAAAGGCGTGCCGTCGAAATGAACGCGTTTTGGGGAACTACGCGCCGCCCCTGTTCCTTTCGAGGAAATATTAATTCTGAGGTTTGGCGCACCAGAAATGTCTTTGCGAGTGCACAGTCGCAGGCGCACAAGACAAGAGTAACCGTCTTTAGTGTACCTTAATACTTTGTGTTTGATGAAAAGAGAAGCAATTTATTTTTCGCCTGACGTCAAAATATAAATCGTACAACTGTCGAGAGAAAATGAGAAGACATTTTTAATACAACGGTCTTGACAAATTATGCGTTGTCTGCAGTCTATAAATTAAAATATGATCGTTGACTTCACATTATATTAATTATCATTAATATCACTCAGAGCAACGAATGGAGTGTATAAAGGTATTGTATATTCTAATTACAGTTATACATTGTACTGAGTTTTTGTTATGATCTCCCTGACAAAATTAACAAAGAGTGGGTTGACACACTAACGATTTATAGAATAATATCAACACCGATTTAATTTAAAAACCGGTAAAGCTACAACAGTACAATTTTCTCGCATTATTTGAAACAGATACATAGTTATAATATTGCAAATTGTATCCTACTAATGCTTCTGTCATCTCGTGAAACACTTAAGTAATGCGCGAGATCACAATTACCAATTTTCGAAGCTGTGCAATTTTCCGAAGTTCAGAGGATTGAATAAAAATCGCGCTACATTTATAAGCAAACTTTGCTCCACTAAAGGAAATATTAAATTACGTCTCCCTGGAAACAGGGAATAGTAAGAATCTAACCCCAACCTCCAGAGAAAGGGGCAAGAAAATTACTTAATCGGCTACCGTGTGTTTTGAAGTTTACAGACAAGATTTCGCGAAGACTACTAACAATTTGAAAAAAATCCACTTAATACTATCTAAAGATACGATGTTGAGAATCAAATTACATTACGAAAGAAATGTCTAGTTTCGATATTGAAAGTGTAGGACATGTTCGAAACATCTTTATCACGGTTTGACTGAAAATTACGCGAAATCAACGACTATTTTGAAAACGTACTCATGAAATGACAGTTCGAATATTGAAAAATAGATTACAGTACATAAGAAATATCTAGCTTCAATATTAACAAATATAGGAAAATTTCCAAAAACCTGTTGGAACTTGTTGAAACGAAATCCATTGTATTTAATAAAATCGCACCTATACCGTATTATTAAGCTAACCTTTCTACATTTGAAGAAAAATTTGGACCAGTTTTTTTAAAAAATCTGATTTTCGAATTGCTTTCAAACGAATTGTGTTCATTTCCATCAAAATTACCCGAAACCTACTAATTTTTTTCAAAACATTGTGCATGTCATTATTTATAGATCTACTTCTGAAGAATATATTTCATTGGGAAACAAATATTCAAATTAAATAATATACGAAGCCGTCCAAAAACCCTTAATTATTTTTCACGTTAAATAAGTAATTAATTAAACTATTGAAATTTTCGAAGTTACAGGGATTTCACTGAAACTCGGACCTTCCCTAGTTTTGTAAGTGTAATTTGTTATGATCTAAGAAAAAGGGGCCTTTTTTGAAAAAAATGTTCTCAGGGCTTTATATAAATTAGCCCAAACAAATAAAAGACCAATTAAAATGGTGTACTTCAGACAAAATTTGAACATTGATTTTTTGTAGGATTATAATAATTTCTCATTAATATGTGAAGGACAAATTAATGATGGTGAATTACTTTTTTAATATGTAATTAAAAAGGCACAAATGTTTTAGACATAAAACTAGACAATTGGTTAATTGCATACATTAGAGAGTTCATCGAAACCGAAAGGCGCTTGTTTATCTTCTGCTCAATTTTAAATGCAGTGTTTCGATAGTACTTTTCAATTTGTCATTTTACTTAAATTAATTGGGTACAAGAGTATTTTGAATTAATGTTCCGTTTGCTTACATTCTAGCTGGAAGTTGTCATAGGGTATCTATGACATGGTTACAATTACTTAAATAATAATTCAGTAAGTTTGTCGAAATGTTTTCACACGGACACAACATGTTATTTTATTGGAAATATGGTCAATCCAGAGCAGTTTACATCAATAAAAGTTGTTTCACGGCAACAAGCTGGACAATCAGACTATTAAGACGCACTTTTAATCTAAAGTTATATTTTCTAAAACAAAACAATTCCAGGCAAGATAAGAAATTTTAAATAAGTCACTAATATATTTCAAAATACATTTAGCAAATATTTTTGGATTTCTTTGTTTTATTTTTTTAAGTGTATCATTCAATGGAGACGTCTCTCAATAACCCCAATAATTATTTAAAAAAGTATCTGCAACGAATGCAGGTCGTCGGAAGTACAGAGGGAACAGAACTCGTTGTATCGTCCGCGAGATATTTTCAATAAAAAATAAACCGTATAAATACCTTTAAACCCAGAGAATCTCTTCAGTTGCTGGAAAATTTTCACACTTCAACTGCCTGTCAATCAAACGGAATTTCACTCGAATACGCAGGATTGCTCTCCATATACGACTCTAGAGAGGATCTTCACTGGGCGTATTTTATTTCCATCGACTGGCTTCAATTCACGATAAATTCAAACAATCCCCTTCATTGCTCAGCTCGTATTCGACACTATTTACTTTCTTTTCACTGCTTCTTCGCTCCTTTCTCTAACACACACGTTTTAAACTCTCCGAATTTCCATGTGGATTTTTTGGCTACATTCGATCTTTAATGTTTTCATTTCCACTGTTTCAACAGATTGAACACAGTGACATACTGTGGACAACTTTAAACCTCAGCATCCGAATTTAGAAATCCTCTTCGGGTTCCTTAAATAGATTCTTTTTTCCACATTATTTCAATGTTTTTAATATATTTTAGAACACATTCCCAAAGATATTGAACAATGTAATCAATTCCCGAGTTCAAATGTCAGGTGCAATATTTTCTCCTTTTCTATACAATTTGCGACTATAACACTGGTCTACATAATTTTTGCTGACTTTAAGCTAACAGCTGATCTTTGTTAATTTGAGGGTTCTGGATCCAGAAATCATATCCGTTTTGCACCATCACGTCAGTTTTTTTCACAAATTACGATTTCATGTTTTCAACTGTTGCAGGTGCTTGTATTAATTAATGCTGCTTTCGATCGATAATTATCATTATTTTCCACAACTACGCTGGGTTTGTTTCACGAAATAGAAATGTTATGATGGTTTCTGTGTTGTTTTAAAAATATCTACTTAATATATTTTTATTTGTTATAGATTGAGACGGAAAATGGCTGAAATTCTTAGGAAGTGTAAAAATGATTTTCTATTTTACAAACATTTATATCCCTGTATCCTGAAGTTAGGCCTTATGAAACATATATACATCCCTATTTTCCAAACATTTTCAACTCTCAGTTGCAGTTCCAATGACGAATTCAGCATCCCATGACAAATCCAGCAAAACCAGATAGTGACGACGACTTCGTGGTTTCTGGTGAATTCCTTTAGTGAAGCCATTCACTAAATGTAAATGAAATGACCTTGTTCATGATCTTGATATGCCTAAAGCATTATCAAGATTACTGGTTTCCAGTACAAAGAAGAGGATAAGTTAGCTCCCGGAACTACCATCTTATATCAACACAGAGAGAAGAATCTTGTGAAATATTTTGAGATGTATGAACAACTTGCGTATTATATTGATTTCAAGGGCTCATTGAAGCTACGGAGTGAGAGTACCTTGCAGAGGAATGGAGGTTGTTCATTGACAGTTCGAAGAGATGTTTAAAGTGTGTGTTATTGCATAATGGCAATAATTTGCATATATTCCTATTGGCCAATCAGTGAAAATGAAGGAAACTTTTGAAACAATAAGAATATTTATCCATAATATAAAATACTCTGATCACTGTGGCGACCTAAAGGTAATATCAATATTACTAGGTCAATAAGGAGGGTACACGAAATATCCATGCTACGTGTGTCTTTGGGACAGCCATGCAAAAAAAGAACACTGGATAAGAAAGGAATGCCCTATAAGGGAGACATTTAACATTGGCGACAAGAATATAAACCATGAGCCTCTTCTTGATCACAATAAAATTCTATTACCTCCACTGCATATAAAGTTAGGCCTTTAGAAGCAGTTGATGAAAGCTCTGGATAAAGATGGTGCTAGCTTCAAATATATCTGCTCCATATTTCCATCACTGACACATGAGATGTTGAAAGCTAGTATTTTTGATGGCCCCCAAATATGTCTTCTTTTGAAAGATAAAGCATTTTTGGAAACAATGAGCACATTGGAGGAAGATACTTGGTGTGATTTTTGTAATGTTGCAACAAACTTTATTGGCAACAAAGGGGCAGATAACTACCAGGTTCTAGTTGAAACTTTGTTGATAGCACGTCGCAGGATAGGATCAAACATGAGTGTCAAGGTGCATTTTCTACATAGCCACTTAAATGTATTTCTCTCAAATCTTGGTGCTGTAAGTAAAGAACAGAGGGAGCGCATCCACCATGACATAAAAACAATCGAAATAAGATATCAAGGTATATGGAACACAAATATGATCGCAGATTACTGTTGGGGCTTGCAGCGCGACATCAAAATTCGACTAGAATATGGTTTAGGATAGAGACCACAGAATTATGAAAACGTGCACAAAATTCACTTCTCCCCAGAGCTCGTCATACGCAGTTTTTAACTGTTTTTTGACGTAAATAAATAAAAAAAATCCTTGTTTCTAGTGATTCCAGAAAAGCATAAAGCGCAAGTTTCTTCAACATTAATATGCTTAGTGTTTTTTTATTTATGTATTTTGGTATTTAGTTATAAGTCCAGACTAAAACAACACTCTTAAACTATTTATAAACCACTAATTTTCCTCTCTTCCAGGAAAAAATCGAAGTGCTAAGATTCTGCTACAACACATTAAAGTCAATTACGACAGCATCCACCCTCTCACCCACATTAGCTTCATCAGCTATATTTTGAAAAAGGAAAACAAGTATATATTTGTGACTTTATCACAAATATTCACTTCTAAAACCATGTTGTCCGTGAAAAATCCCGTTTGCTTTTACATTTTCTCGGCGAATGTACCCGGACTTCATCCCATGGCTTCCGTCAACCTAAATTGTAATAATACTCTGATCTTCTGCTTCGCCAATGTCTGACCCTTTGATCTGACCCTTACGTAATAATACGTGACTCACCGCGTATGGCCAATACCACCTAGATTCCAGGCCTCACAACTCTGTGCTGACGTCATCAGCTAGAGGCCGACCGGGTTGTCAGAGGGAGGGTCGGTGTTTGCCAAGCGAACCAGACCAGACTTCCACATTAAGCGTTAACTCAGCAAATTGAATCCTTTCTCTAGGGTTTAATTATATAGATTCTTGAACGTCTATGCCATTGATTAACAGCAATGACAAAATCAAAGTAAAACTTAAGTATTATCCATAATCGATAATCGGTCCCTCATACACCTTCGCGTTTTACACGGGCTTCTTCCAGCGACGTCTACAGACAAGAAACTGTTTAAACTGTAAATTTTTTCCCAGTAATTGAAAGCCCTATAGTTACTTGAATCTCGTGAAGCTGATATAAGTTTTGTCGCAGTGGGCAAATGTCTCATGCTAAAATTACACACTTATCGAGACAAATTGCAATTTTTTACATTTTTATTTAATTTATTTTAGATCACTGTGAAACTTCTTGGTCATAAGCGATCAAAATCTATTTTATAATTTTACATAATAATAAGACTTACATTTTCGTTTACAATGCAATATTTCTCAATATTATCTTTTTTCCCATATGATATAGTCAACAATGATTACATGTAATATTACAAGCGTGTGAATATTGTTTTAACAAGAAAGGAACTATATAGTTCTGTAGCACATAGAAATTAAATAATTTTGTCACACTCTGAAGTACAATTTAAAAGAGAATGGATATCAGTATTAAGTTTTAAATTTTTCCTGAGGTCACTTGTAAAGAATATTCACATACTAAATGCTATGTAGCTATAATTTCACCACGATTTGGACATGGATATGGATTTGTCTTTTTGAACACAATAACAGTGACAACAGAACAACATACCAGTGACTGAAATTAAAATGCCCAATTCGGAGTCTTGATAAAATTACTTGTTATTTCCTTTTGAAGTTGGAGAGAAGAGGGGGATCTAGTATTGATTTCCTAAGTTAATGTAATTTTGAATATTTTAATTTTCATTTCAAATCCCATATTTGTAATGTTGATAATAGAACAAGTGTTTTGAAGTTTTCAAATTGCAATTTATTCTCTAGTCTTCAACATAAAAATGGGAGATATCGTGAAAATACTTCACCAGGTAGTGAAGGTACGACAATTTCAGTGGTATACATGTCAGTTTGAGAAACGCTGTTCTAACATACCCATTTAATACATTGCATTTATTTTAAAATAATGAGGTTTATAAATAATGGCTAAGTAACAAAGGGCAAATAATTACAAAACCTGTGTATCAAAATATTTTAATATATCTTCAATGAGAAAATTTAATCCTTTTTCTCTTAGATTTAGCTTTGCTGAACAATAATTGATCATTTTTCCTTCACAATATTTTTTAATATAATATCACAATTTGTAAAAGTTATATTCCTGGATAGAAATGACACAGAATGCTTAAGACATTTACCTTCAATTTTTTTGTGCTCTTGCGAGACAAATATTTTAAAAATCGGGTCATGAACATAACTTCGTGGATCATTACGTTTAAAAAATTATTTTCATTTTCTGGTCTTAACAACTGCTTGACAACAATGTAATTCTATGTTACCAGACGTATTGGGGTCTAAGTGGGGTATTTCAATCCCCCACAACTTATATTAACAATAAAATTAAGAGATTCACTACTGGTCAACAAAACATCATTAATAATTCTCTACACATTCAACACAATGCAACTTTTTCAGTAATGGGTGAACACAATAGCTTGCTATGCAAGTTAGCAGACTGCACAATTCCATATTTAATTGCAAATCAGCCTCTTCCACACTTACATTAAAACAACACTTGAATTACAATAGTCATGCTCTTCTAAGATCTCATCATGAACAAAATCTTTCAAACGTTTTTTCCCCTTGACACAGGCAACTGAAGAGAGTTTAATATTTTTTTTTTAATTTCAAACACATATAGTATCGAAACATGATACTGACGTCCAGCTAATTGCTCATACTTCCCAAAGCTAGTCTCTAAGACAATTTGGAATTTGCTGAGATTTGTCTGGAATTTGCCAGGAAGTAAATAGCTGAACTGCAGCTCTTTAATACAATAGCCTGCAAGTAACAACCTGCTTTCAGATTTTTTTTAAACCATTATGAGTCAGAGTTGTCAATTTTCCTGGGAAAGTTAATTTTTCCCAATGGCTCAACCATTCAAGGAACTTCCTCAGATAACTGCAGCGCTGGTCTCCAGTGTCACAAGTCATTGGATATTGCAAAATATTATTCAGCCGCAGCCCTTTTCCAGGACTTTTAACATTAACCACTTGCCACCAGTATGAAATGATTTTAGAAACTCAACTGTTCCTTCATACTCGCATAGAGAATATTTCTTTCTCAACACATTCACTGCATTTACTATCTTATCATTAAAAATATCACACACAGCCAACATTTTGTCTTTCAATACTTGATGGCTACAGAGCTTTCACAGACACCGAGTACCCAAACTTTAGAAGTTTATTCTTTTCAATATTATATAATGAACGTATGGTAACAAAATATGCAGTTTTTGTTTGTGAGAAATCACTGAAACTTGGATTTAAAAAATCTAACCCTGGAGTTTTTCGATTCAGATAATTGTTCCTTACGCATTTAAACAAGTGCACACTATCTATCAAAAAAATATTGTCATTGTCAGGATTCTTGTACAAATGCTGACAGTTGGATTAGCAAAAAATTACATCGACTTGCTGTTTATTGCATTGTTGTCAGCAATCACAGCTAATACTAATACTAATACTAATCACAGCTAATATTCCTAAATCGTGCAAGCCAGCGACAACTTTTTTTAATGGCATTTTACAAAAGTGAGCATCTGTTTTCTTTACTGGTAAAACATGTACAATTTCTTTTAATTCTGACAAAGTAGACTGCAGGATAAACATATGCGCAGATGTAGCATTATCGCAACTAATATTGCAAGTGCCTACTATGCTACCCCCCTTAAGGTCCGCATATGGTTGAAGACGAATTTCATCTATCATCAGCACAACATTTCTTCCATGCTGTTGAAGGTAGGGCACGTGTTCCTTAATATACCGTAGGAAATAGGCAAAGTTTTGCTCTATCACAGGGATGGAATTTAGTTCACTACAAAGTTTTTTATGGTATTGGGATGTGTCATTACTAAACCACTGTTATTCCTAACAAAATTATATGCATGAGGGGATAAACTAAAAAACAAAGAACAAAAAATTACAAAACGTGTGTCTTAAGTGAATATACTTTTAGGAAGAGAATACAAATGTAGTTGATTTTTTACCAATGTAAATAAATGTTCCTGTTCAATAGAAATCTGATCCATTAATCCTAAAATCACAGAAAGTTTTTCTTTCTCATATCCCTTTCTTGAAGAAACATCTTCACCTTTTCATTAATATTTTCAACATCATCGATGGAATTAATCTTGCAACACTTTTAAAAAATTTTCAATGCCAGACCTTGGCAAAACATTTCAGACTCTAAATTGTCATTAACAACAATGTAGACAAAAGAGTGCGGTTGGATAGACACATCCAAAAACACAAAAATTACGGACGATGCTTTTAAAAGAGTGCACCATCCATCATTCAGGGCTATTTCATTTATTTTTATTTTTAGATCATCCAAAGATAGAAGAGAAACATTATATAAATATGAAGAATGAGTTCCCAAACTTTCTTCAATAACTCTTTGCAACATCTCCGATTCTTTGGTTTCTGGATCTTCTCGAGAAGTCACATTTTCCGTTGACGAAAAATATTTTGGACACCCAGGAAAAATACAGGGCACTGCTTCTGAAACTAGTCGGGGTCTAGATAATGTTGTACTTACTACTTTTCCTGTTCTCTCATCCACAGCACAAACTTCCCAGAGGATATCGCATTCTCTAAAATGTTTGTGACATATCTTGAAACAGAAATTAAATATTAATAAAACAATCAACCAGACTGATAATCCATGCAAGATTATGCTAGTAGGTTAGAGGTTATGTTCATCACAATTTCATCTAGCAGCAAGTAGTTCATCACAATTTTCACTAAATACCATTAACAAATATACTAAAACTTACCCTTGAATTCGTGGTTACTACATAACCCTTTCGTGGAATAGCACGTATCTATCTCACCAAGAAAACTAGAAAGAAACGCCAAGAAAATAAAGCGCTAAGGCCCTACTCCGCACCATACTCTAGTCACACACTCCAACACACTTGGCTCCCACGTAGTGACGTCAGAAAACGTTCAGAGTTCAGCTGTTAGGCCTTCTATATCCAGGTGGTGGCTCGTTCTTCTGGTTCAAAAACACGCCAATAGATGTCAGTTCAAGGTTCCTCTTCTGCCTTATATCTCCATACACAACGTTTCCTCTTCTGACCGCAGGAGCGCTGACAGATATGGACGATGAACATACAAGAGAAGGAAAGGCTGAGAGTTTCTCCGCAGAGCGACTTCGACAGATTGTGAATGTTTTTTAGTAACGTAACAACGCTCCTATGTTAAAAACTATCAAAATAAATTTCCTCATACTTATCAACTCAGTTCTACATTCCCCTCAAACATCAAATCAAATATTTTATTTGTTAATTGCTATTAATATTTTATTTTACGTAATTATTTTATTACTTCATTACTTTTCTTACTCACTTTACTTCATTAGTTTAATTACTTTACGTAATTATTATTAAATTATTTTATGAAATTACTTTAATATTTATTTAGTAAATATTTTATTTGGTAATTTTGTATTACAGTAAATCCTCGTTAGCACAAACTCGCTTAACAGGAATTTCGCTGTTACACGAACAAAACGTCGGTCCCGGTAAGGGATTACGGTAATACGGACATTTATAATATTATTAATATGAATTTTTATAACACGAACTCCGATTATTTCGGTTCCTTGAAATTCGTGTTAATGAGGGTTTACTATATTATGAATTTCTGTCACCAGTCTTCTATCTTCAGAATTAATCTACGTATCTGTCTATACATCTATCTACCACCATTGCGTAGAGGATATTCTCTATTTTCCAGAACTTGCCTATCACCTTCTTCCGCTCCTGTTACTCAAAATCGACTCAAGTTTCGGGGTGTCATGTAATCACACTGAGAGGCCCCAAATTTACATTTAGAAAATTATTATTACAGTTCATCAAACATTAATGTCAAAATGCTAGCGCACAAAATTAATGAGTGTGCAGATGCCCAAAACTCCTTAAAAATCGTAATTTCTGAATAAGTCTTGTATGTACTATCTTGCATGGGGATAGTCGATATCTAACTTAAATTTCCAAGCATATTTCATACCTATAAATGTATAAAAACCTACTACAACACAAATAATTAACAGTAAAGTAAGAACATATTTAATGTAATATAATGATGAAAACCTACGTTCACCGTCACCTGCAGCTTCACTATGTACACGTTTTGTCGGTTTTTCTTTTAGTAGTAGAGATGGGACAAGAGTCGAGAGGGGAGCGTTATTTTGTGTCAGCAAGTCTATTAAATCAAATCCGAAGTTCAATCACTGACGGAAATAAGTTTTCCATTGCCCAGGAGCGACAATTTCTAATTTTTAAATGTAGCTAACCACGCTTTGTTGATACTTTTATCATTCAACTACGTATAGTAAAAGGGCGAGGAAGAGATTCTTGAGCTCAGGAAAACGTGAGCAGATTACTTTCCCCCACGTCACCTACAGTTTTTTCTCTTTTGACAGAAATAAATCAAATCAAATCAAACCAACCCAAACATCCCTTTCTCTGTCACTTTCATGCTCCCTTCTCTGTCCCCGTCCCGTCCCCGTCGTCGTTCCGTCGTGGTCCCGTCGCCGTCCCGTCGTTGTCCCGTCGCCGTCCCGTCGTGGTTCCGTCGCCGTCTCGTCGTGGTCCCGTCGCCGTCCCGTCCCGTCGCCGTCGCCGTCCCGTCCCCGTCGCCGGGCCGTCCCCGTCGCCGTCCCGTCCCGTCCCTGTCGCCATCCCGTCCCCGTCGCCGTGCCGTCCCCGTCGCCGTCCTGTCCCCGTCACCGTCCTGTCCCCGTCACCGTCCCGTCCCCGTCGCCGTCCCGTCCCTGTCGCAATCCCGTCCCCGTCGCAGTCCTGTCCCCGTCCCGTCCGCGTCGCCACCCCGTCCGCGTTGCCGTCCCGTCCTCGTCACCATCGCCTTCCCGTCCCCGTCCCCATCGCCGTCCCCAAAGGCTCCCCGGTCACCTTTGCCTTCCCTGCCGCTGTCCCCGTCACAGTCTCCACTGCCCTCGCCGCTGCCCTGAGCCTGAGAGGACAAAGCTCCCCTCGCGGCGGGTGCGCGCCCTTGCGGGCTGTCCGAGCAGTTGCCTATCGAATTTACGTCGAGGCGCGCGGCGACCGCCGCCGCCCTGCGGAGGTGAGGGCGCAGGTCACGGGCGAGGGCGCGCCGCGCGGCGGGGCGTGGCGCCACTGGACGGCGGAGCGCGAGGGGAGAGGGAAGAAGGAAGACGGCCGGAGGCGAAGGGGAGCGCGGGACAGAAGCGAGCCGTAACCGCCCTCGCCACTTCCTTCGCCATTCCTCTCCGCAAATGGGGCGAGTCATCGGACCACTCACTTTTCACCTCTCGGTACCAGGGTGCAAATGCTGTTCGGTACATGTAGATTATGCTGTGGGCAAATTTGGTTTCGGGTTGTAGCAATTCTGGGGGTTTCCCTGTTTCCCCGGCATCTCATTCCAATATTACTCCGTCGTCATTCAAATTATAGTGTTAAAAAGAGATCATTATGGTCAAAATATAAACCAAAAAGACGAAAACATGACTTAATATGATTCAGATGGCTTCAAAAAATCACTACGAATATGAATATTTTATTACGTGTGTTTTGTTCTAGGGGAATCTAGGATTCTCGTCTGGTTTGTCTCCTCTGCTCTTAGATGGCAGCTTGAATGATTCACATGAATGAAATGTGAAACTTTTGTGCTGTTTTTTACCACCACAAAACAGTATCCAGTAGTCAGAACACCATCGGACTTACATAATACTGTGTGTGGAAAGATGCAAAATGAGCATTAAAAAGGTCATTGTGTCATAAAAATGGTTATGAACTTTTCAAATCCTGATATATTTTGTTGAATGAAAATCTCTGGCTCAATGCTCGTTAACTGATTCATCGACTTTAAGTAAAATATATTCCATAGGAAGCTTTCAAATTCACGATTTAAAAAATATACATAGTTTTGGGACATAACGACCGACACGGACAGCGTGACTTCATTTTACAGTAGAACAATCATAAAGAATTATCCTTCTAGAGAAAACTTTCACTTTGAATGAAAAGTGTGAAGTTATAATTAATTGAGGCTCTCAGGATAACGGCATATCCTAACCGACTTCGCATTTTCAGTTAGAAGTGTGACGGAACACTCCTTCCTTATACCTATCATATGCTAAAATATCACATGAATTCGTACATGGCAAACCCTTCCAATTCCAGCTTCACAAATGTGTCCGGAGTGAAATTGAACCTGAACGAAAACAGAAAAAGTAACTTTTTTAAAACGACTTTTCATCCATATTTCCGAATTTGTGTTCAACTTCAATTTAAGATGTGTCGCTTGTCGCAGTTACATTAAGACGCCTGATTTTCAATTTTTTCTAGCGTTTATTTAAGTGGTTACTTTACAAAAAACTGACAACGCCACGCTTGTATTTACATTCCGCCACCTTTGTATTTTCCCGCTTATATTTACATTTAACAAAAACGAACCACATTGAAACATTGCCAATAGGAAGGAATTGTTTCTGGAGATGGAATCATTTCAGTTAAAATAAATGTAAAATCTATGTTATTTAATTTTATTTTTACTATTTATTACTTGTTGGTATTGTTGGAACATAGACATTCGAAAAAATACGAAACATTTTCATCAATATTTTTAAGTATGAAAAACATGATCCACTTCCAGCACATTTTCAAAGCATCATTACACATTCATACCAGAGAGGGCAGAAAAAAGAAAGTAGTAATGATAGTAATAAACGCCTCTGCCAATAGGCACAGTTATCAGTGACAGCCCACGCCCACAGAATATAGCCCACTGACGAAAAGAGGGAGTACTGTGAATGTTGTCTCAGCCATTAATTTGTGGAATTCTACAGTCGCTATTTCCTCCGCAATCTGACCTTCCTTCTCTGTTTTCTTCCATACCCTTGACTGCAAATGTCTTAAGTATTTCACTTCTCGTTACCTTTCACACTTTCCTTTCCTCGATCCTTTTTCCCTATGTCCTCCTCTTCTTTTCTTCGAGGACGCTACAGAGATCCTACAACGCTTGCGAAGAATATTCTCCCAAATATGTGCAATTCAATTCACTCCCCCCAGTCCGAATTTCCGAACACACTTCTTGTTTTTGTTCTTTTTGCATTAGATAAGCTTTTCAATCCGAAATAGTCTTCTTTTAAGTTCAACGGCAAATCGTAGTGTCCAGTAATCCCTTTTTGCCTGGCGCGCTACCGAGGAAAAAAATCATAATTTCTCTCCATCCGGTACCTTATTCATCGATCATGCATCGATGGTCACTCTTTATTTATACTCAGGATGTCCCCTCTCTCACGCCACATAAATGTCCCCACTAACATCCCTCATTATCTTATCCCCATGTCAGACCTCGACGATATGCATACGCATTATTAAGTACACCTCCAAATTATTTCTACCTCATACTAGTTCACCCTTCCGAGTGCCCAGTACCTCTCTCACAGATCATAGTGTCACCGCGTCTTCACCGATTCCATTGCCTTGGCCTCGCTCCGACTTTATCGTCCAAGTCATCTCGTTTGTCGCCAGCGTCCGTCTTCTCAACCTGTTTCCTTCTCTTCCGACCACTGTGCTGCCCCCCGGTGCGTCCACCATGTTTACGATTCATTCTCCCCGTCCCACGGCGCCTTTTCGCACGTCTCCCTCTCTCTCTCTTTCTCGCCGTCTCCCTCTCCATAACGGACGCATCTGCGCGGCGCGGGTGAAGATTCCTGCCTGGGGCGCCTGCTCCCTCCAGGCCGGCCATCGGCGAGGCTCTGTCACCCCATCGCGCCGAAGCCACCTCGATCTATCTCGCGCCTTCTCTCTCTACCTTTGGCGACACTCGCGCTTCCCCGCGCTCGTTCGCCCTCCGCGAGGGAAAACCGCGCCAGGTGCCGCGTATTCCCACAGCGCGTTGCTTCCCTCAGCCCGCGACGACTCGCCGGCTACGCAGCACCCCACGCCATGGCCCATCGCGCCGCGCACCGCCCACGCCTCGCTGCGACCCCGCACCGCCCCTGCTCCTCCCCAACCCCACCTTGCCCCTGCTCCTCCCCAACCCCACCTTGCCCTGCTCCTCCCCAACCCCACCTTGCACCTGCTCCTCCCCAACCCCACCTTGCGCCTGCTCCTCCCCAAACCCACCTTGCACCTGCTCCTCCCCAACCCCACCTTGCACCTGCTCCTCCCCAACCCCACCTTGCACCTGCTCCTCCCCAACCCCACCTTGCACCTGCTCCTCCGCACTGTCCCTGCGCCCCCGATCCACCCAACCTCGGCTCCACTCCATCCCTCAACATCGCCACTTCCTGCCCCCCCCGGCCATCCGTACCTCCCCCGCTCCTCCACGCCCTAACACGGCCACTCCACGCTCCGGCCCCTCGCTCCGCTCCGCCCTGTCCCGCCTCGCTCACACCACACATCTTACCTGGCTCTCCCCACCTCCCCGCGTTTCCACGCCCTAACACGGCCACTCCACGCTCCGGCCCCTCGCTCCGCTCCGCCCTGTCCCGTCCTGCTCACACCACACATCCTACCTGGCCCCGCTCCGCCACGCCGCATTCAGCTCCCGTGCTGCCCCGCCCCGCCGCGCCCCGGACCACGCCCCCGGCCTCTCACCTCCCGCCTGCTGCCTCCACGGCCGCCACAGCCGCCACCGGCCTCCACGGCCCCGACGGCGATCAACAATTGATGCCGCTGAATGTTTCATAAGGGTTGCACTCGTCGAAAACAAGTTTGGCTTTCCCTCGGACAGTACGTGAAGTATTGCTGGCCGGATCGGAAGCGGGAGGCAGACGATGCCGCTCCCGCCGCCCTCACCGCTGCTCCACCCCCCTGGCGTCGCTTCCCCGCCGCTCCTGCAGCAGCAGCAGCCGCCGGCCGCAACGTTCTGTGCTCCAGCACCTCAACGTCCCCGCCCCGCCCCCCACGCCCGAACGCTTACGCGACGACCAGAGAGCCGGCGATGGAACTCTCGTTGTCCTGCTTCAGTCCATTTAGTGACCTCTTCCGACATTTACAACTTGATGTTATTTCATTTGTCAGGTTGTTTGGTTCGCCAACGTGCATACACCAACGTGCACCAATCAATGTCTGTGATATTAGAATGTACGCATACCTAAAATATGTCGTGAAACAATCAGATGAGAAAATGGATTACTGTTAACGGCAACAGATTAGTATAAAAGTGTTGAGTCTAGTCATAGGTTGGTGTAGGTAAAATATATTTAATTGAAATTTAATACACCACGGTGGCAGTGTTTTACAAAAGTATTTAAGAGAATCAATAATAATAATAATAATAATAACAACAACAACAACAATAATAATAATAATAATAATAATAATAATAATAATAGACATTTCTGATTTATAAGAATAAAGATAAACAACAACCTAAAAATTATAGACAAAAACCCTGCCTGTCAGTTGTTTGTAAGCTCTTTACCTCAATTATTGGTGAAAGAATTTACCAGCATTGTGCATCGAACATTATAGGAGAATAAAAAGTTTCAATAAAGGAGCTATACACCAATTCACTGCAGAATCTGTGATCTTAAAACAAGCACAATCCACGAAACGAAATGTACACAAAGGACATCATAAGCTACAAGCAAGCTTTTGGTTCTGTCTCTCATAAATGGTAAAGTAAATTGCTGGAAATATATTGTTTGCCCTAAAATACAAAAGCTTCAACACCTGCTGCATATATGGATAAACGGGAGAACTCTACAGAAAACCGAAAAACATAGGAATATTCCAGGGTGATACTCTCAACCCTACGGCTCTGTCTAGCTCGAACTGGCTCTTCACACTTTTAAAAAGTACTAGATGCGTCTACATATTCGTATATGTCAACCCCAAATGATGGAAGGCAGAGGGTTAGTTAATATTAAAAATCTTTCCCTGAAAGAGAAAAAATCCACAGGTCTTGAACTCCAGTGTCATGTTAATGTAATTAACTGTTAATGAAGACTACGGTTTCACTTCATTGAACCTCCATGAGCGGAATGATGAACTAAATATCTCTACCAATTAGTCGAGTTGTAGTGATTAGAAACAACCAGAAAATCAAGGAAGATAAACTCAAATCTTGCGGGAAGATTATGTAAACAGACCCTCTTCGGTGGAGTGGCTTTTAAAGAAACAAATGTATATCTCGAGACCGAGGTTTTGGTAATGGCAATTCAAGTCACAATTATCAAGACGAGAAACTAGCAAAAGCATTGCCTGAAAGAAGATCTAAGATGTTTGGAGCTGTAGTAGAAACTATAGAACAAACCACAGATTCTTTCTCTTCACTCTCAGACAGTGCTTCCTTGGAAGGGTGTAATAAAAATGCGAAAATAGTGCACAGGGCAATTGCAATAGAACACAATTTAATGGAGTATCAACACCATTTACGTACACTCCTGCTCTAGTCCTGGACTCTGGTTCCACACTTTGGTATTGGAAGAGACCAGTCTTAACTGACTGCACGTTCTACCACTACAGGCTAGATATTCTCCTTATAGGTAAAATGGAGAAAGAAGGGGTGATAATAGACATAGCAGTATTATTATTCCACAACATCAAACAGAAAGAAATAAAAAAATTGAAATATGAAAATTATCTTAGACACATTTGAAAATTATCTGAGACACATTTGAAAATTATCTGAGACACATTTGAAAATTAAACGCTACAGAAACATATCTAGTAGTGCTATCTGCGGAAGGCCTTATGAGTAAAAGCTTCCTAAGAAATCAAACAGAACTTCAGCTACCAAAAGGGTTGCGTACACGGGACAGCGCGCAATTCTGTTGCAAGCACCCCATATCGTAAAAAAAATTTTGTTGTCATTCCACTGCGTCATCATTTTGTTCTCATTATCATCTAAATGTACAATGTCAATGAGAATACTGAAGTTTTTCTCTTTTTATGCCCCAAAATCTTCTCGTTTCTTAATTCTTCTAAACATCGGAATGCTTCACATAAAAAAAAACAACGGTAACGGTAAAACCTATAATTGAGACATGTTAGCTCCTCTACAATAGAGATGAATATGGAAAAATTTCTGAGTGGTATGAAAAAACTCATACATTTACATGATTATTTGTATGGTGGTTATTTACATGGTACTGATCGGAGGGACTACGGAAACCCACAGATTAGAACAGCCGGCCGCTAGAATAATCCTGCAGACAGTGGTTGAATTCGAACTATGTCGAAAATCCGCGGAGATTCACGGGACTCGACCCCGTGAACACCCGGTTGATGCTACAGAGAAAAAGATAATGCTGCCATTAAGCAATCGTAGGTTGCCTTACCGTAGAGATACCGAGAAGAACAAATGAAAGGGATAATTTTTTTAGATAGATCCTAGATCCTTGTCAAATTTTAACGGCGAATATCGCTCGACGTAAAATATTCAATTATATTTAGGAAAACATCACTTTCCTAGAGAAACGCCGTCTAATGTTTTACATCTTTCATGAATGCCTACCAACACAAAATGTCACAAAATGTTTTACCTCAAATTTGAAAATCTACCACACGGGCAAATGGTGAGAAGAAGGATCTGAATGGGTATTCGTGAGCCAGTGATTCAAAAGTGAAAAGCCAGAATCTAGGTGCGCGAGACAGATCTTCCAAAAAAATGCAAGCAAAACAACAGATACAAAGCGAAGAGAGAACAGCTGCTTTCTCTGCAAAGAATGAAGGAGATTTGGAAATCCAGAAAGTGATTGACGTGGTCGTAATGGCTACAACGAATCTTTAAAAACTGAAGGTTGATGATTGACTTTAAATTATGACAAATTGTTCAGTTTTAACATTTACATTCAATACAATCTCTTTTTATATATGATTACAATTATTTTTAGTACTCTCTTATTATATTTTTAAGTTTCTGAATTTTCATATTTTGGAAGTTTTCAAAATTAGAAAGTGGCGAAAATATAGGAAAGAGGTTGTCACAATGCGATGCATTTTGAGTGTAGTACACACGAAACAAACGATAACACCGCGCATTACTTGTTGTTGAGGAATGATATTACCTAGGAATTACTGTTGTTTCTATAAGAACCAGAGGAAGACCAGAATTCCATGCATTATTACATAATTCCATACTCTTTGTAAAACAGAAGTCACAGCCAGAAAGTAAAGTAGTGCACAGGTGCTTAACGTCAGGCGGCGATAATACGCCACGTGAATATGTATAAATGCATCCATATGGAAATACTCGTATCCGCCCTGAGCCACAAATTATACGCAAACATTATGGATATTTTCATTAATGCTCTGTAGTGTGGAAGCAAAGAGAAATCAGCATGGCTCTTATCAATGCATCAGCATCACCAAACAATGTACCATTAACATGGCAACCTCTCGTAAATCTCTTTTTTCAGTGTGACACTTCACGCTAAGTACTGTTGATCTAAACGTGGCAAACTGTGAAACACGAAGAAAGAAACAAATGCTAATTAAAACTTCTCATGGAAGTACGCGGAAGCGAAAACGAAACTAAAAATGCACCAGCATAAATCATCTGACAGTATTTTAATGGCCGGTATTTTTACGAGGTATTTTAGTAAGTGTTGCCTCTGTTTTATTCCTAGGACTACAATTAATATGTGACAGTAGTTGTAATAAAATTCATGATTGAAATCATTAATGATTTTCAAAAAATGAAAAGAATTCACTTTAAATTCATTCTCTTTGATGGTTGAAATTTTTATGATCATACAAACTATTTTCACAAATGGCACATGATTTTGATAGGTAGAGAAAGAAACGGGCACAATGCCCTGCGTTTGCATTAATAGAAAAATAAAGTCCTGCTTTGAGGCTCAATCACTGGAAGTCGCAAAATAAACGACACTCTGATAAACTTCATAAAAGAAAGGAAATGCCCAGTATTTTTGCATTCAATACTGCACATAGAAAAACCTAACTTATTCAGGTGATGACATATATTGCATTCCATTACTAATAACGCTAAAAGAATACCAAGAGGTTCAAGAGTTGAACAATACACTAAGTGTTTAGTGGGGGGTATGTTTTCTGTCAAAGAAACTACTTTATTTAATTGTAAATGAACACGGTAACCTAAAAAATGGACCCGTAAATAATGAACCAGATCGTCACATACTAGATAGTTTGATAGTTTCATACTAGAATGTTCAAGTGAATCACCGAACCCATTTTATTGCTACTGATTTCTTCCATTAAGTACTAACACGGCAGGATCCCTAGCCACTGGCAATCCCGCTTTCCGCCTCCTCGTTAGCAAATCGCCTCAGGAAAGGGGTGTGGGGAGAAATATTCGACACGCGCAGACCCGCCACCACCCGCCCACGCAATAAAAGTATTTTGCGGCGGCGAACTCCATCAAATGAAATGCCCATTTCGAGTGCCATTAAACAACGGCGCGCTCGCATCCGACAGAGCGGAGGGTAGTAAAGGGTTGAGAGAAGGGAGGGTGGAAGAAGAAGGGAACAGTGAGGAAGGAGCAAGAAGGAAAGAGGGCGGAAGGAAGGCGATGGAAGGAGGAGGAAGGAGAAGGAAGGAGGAAGGAGCGAGAATGGAGGAGACAGGAGGGAAGGTCAACGAGGGAGGACAGAGGCAAAAAAAGAAACGAGAAGCGAGAAAGGAAGGAAAAGTGTCGAAGGAGGAGGGACGAGGGAAGAAGGACGAGGGAGGAGGGACGACGGAGGAGGGACGGGGGAGGTGGGAGGATGGACGGGGGAGGAGGGAGGAGGGACGCGGGATGAGGGACGAAAGAGGAGGGTCGTGGGAGGAGGGACGAGGGAGGTTGGACGAAGGAGGAGGGACGAGGGAGGAGAGACGAGGGAGAAGAGACGAGAGTGGAACGACGAGGGAGGGACGAGGAAGAAGAGAGGGGAAAGAAACGGACATGGCGACCGATACCGTTAAGCGGGAGCCCCAGCGTACCGTGCCTTGCAACGCAATGCAACCCATCCCCGCAATTACCCATCCACCTTCCCTTTCCTCCCTATCCTCGACAACCTCTGGCAAGCATCCCTCGTTCGGCATCGTGGCGTCGCCATCATTTTCAATGAATACCAATTATCGCAGGTTTTGGCGAGTACTAAAAAAACGACAAAAACGAGAAACCTCGATTTCTACGCCTTGTATAACACCGCTGAAACAAGGCTCTTTGTCACAAAATAAAAAAAAAGCATTTATTTTTATTTCTGGCGTTGTTTCTGTTTGATGATTTCATTCTATTGGAATGAATGAGATATATATGGGAAATGGATAAAACCTCGGTTAGTTGTTTTCTAAATAAATTGAATTGGGAAATTATCGAAAACGGCGCAGAGTGGAACTGTCGCGTGCGGAAGCAAACACGCTCGGCCCCGTTCGGTCAGTGGCGGTGGGACGCTAGGCAGGGCAACTTTTGTCCGGCACGCTAAATGCTCGTGGGACTACTTCTGGGAATTGCCCGAGGCGGACCCGCATGCGCGCTGGAACGGGCAGCGCGACGGACGGACGGAGAGACGGGCTGGAACTCGCACGCTTGCAATCGGATTATCTGCCGCTTTTTACGCCTGATTTTAATCAGCAGATTGATTAAATTGTGTGTGCGTGTGTGTGTGTGTATGTGCGCCGCTGGGCTACTGCGAAGGATAAAAGTATGCTACTCACGGAAGGAAAGGAAAGAGAAGGGCACGGGGACACCTGCTACTCTTACTACTCAAAAGTCTACGGGAAAGTCGAAAGGTCTTCCTGCTTTTAATTGTTTCTATACAATTAGCGGCTACGCTAAGTATCAAAAACGATAATACTTAATTTAATAATGATAATAATTCAAGAGGTACTTTTTATATTCGATAATTCAGAGACACGTAACAGGCACGTAATACATGTAACAGGTGTCGTAATGAGTTTCTGGGTATATGATCCCTATCTCGATCAGGTATTTCGCTCACTTTACCTTGATCCGTGAGCAAATGCTGAGATGATCCCTTGCGTTGATTCAGGAAAGTAGAGAGATTAGCTTTACTGCCTCCTCCATAAGTCTCATTCTGTTTTGAAAGTTAAATAAATGAAAAAAAGACTGCTTGGATTTTTTATTTCAGTCGAATGAAAATGTTTCATTGAAACGTATACTGGGATGTATGATAAAATAACATTTACTTCCCTGGACATCAAACGTGTTATAAAGCGGTAATTGTGTTTCATCTCTGAATTTAGAATCCTGGGACTTTGATACTGACCAAATGAGTTTAATATACCGATGTCGCACAAAGAATGTGCCACATAAAAAATTGCCATTTTTTATAGCTTCTTTTTAAACTCACTTCTTCACTACGTCTATTTCTACAAGTAACAATTTCAAAAAGATCGTACTCAATACAACTGATATACAGAGTAAAACACTGTCTTTCACCGCAAAATAATTTCTCTCGTCGCACATTGAAATAGTTTTCCTCCAAAATCACATTTTTCAATGTGTCGCTGTTCTTCTGTATTGATGGTACACGGAACATTGACGGTGCCGTACTCGGTTGTTGAATATTCTAGTTCAAACTGAAGGACTGCACAAACGCCGCTATTCCCTTCAAAACTATTCCGCTAATAGGAAATACTTTCAGCAGACATTGCGGTGGGTAGACGAAACTCAAAAGAACCATATGACGACTTACTACTATCTCAAAAAGCGTCGTGTGTATCGCCTGCAAAGTTTGAAAAGAACATTAATAGAAAGGTATTTGTTGAGTGTAGTTTTTAAAAATTGTATTTTTCAATTCTTGAACCTAAGAGTATAAGGTGGTGAAGGAGCACAGGGTTGGACTTCTCCTCTATTCAAAGCTTACGTAGGCAAAAAACTTCGAACTCATCAGCGTGGGGTGAAATTTAACCGAATCTAGAAGCCATGCTACTATGACAGGGGATCATCAATTCAACATTGAACGAAAAACGCAATGACAAACATTGTAAAATGCTCTTAACCCTTTACCATTTTTCAGGACAGTTGTTTTGATTCCATTATGGTATTAGTGCGATTCCCCATTCTCCCTTTTAGTTCAGCCCTACGCTAAACGATTCACGATTAGTTCGCGAGGAAAGATCTCTTTCCATACACATTTGAACCAAGTTCTAAACATTAACGCACGTATCAGTAGAGGACAAAATATGGGTAAACCCGCGCACTATCAAACGAATGGAAATGGGAAAGAGCGGAGACGATACATGCCTTTGGTGTCTGGTGTAAATTTCCACTGGCGCGGTATCTAATTGATCGTTTGCTCACTCGGGCGTCATCTATTCAATTTCCTCATATTTCAAATGAAGTGGATAGCCGGAAGAGTAGAGCTGATGGCGCCAGTTTCGTGAATTGAAAGGAAAATAATTACAAATTATGAGATGCTCTACCTCGATTCTCAGATTCATTCTTCGTTGTTCAAAATTGGATGGAAATTGTTACCGGCATGCGAGCAGTGACACACGAAGTGCGAAAACGAAGACACAGTGTAACCTAAGTCAGTAGTCCGTCTTCAATAATTTAAACAATTTATACTTCTTCGGAAGTACGTATTGTGCCAATGTATCCCAACCTTTTCAGCAAAAGTGCGTGCAATGCAGAATGTAATTGAAAACACGAGTTGCAATGTCAAATTGCCAATATAAAATATTAATAGCAATCCCACATCAAGTAATCTAGATGTGTTCGTCCGTCCGTTAATTCGTTGATTAGTGCTTCCGGGAACGTCATCTCTTAAGGTCATTAGTCCTTTAGCAGGCCAGTAGTCACCAGGCGAATGGCGAAGCAATACCCTAACAAACGGCCCACGGATCTCCCACGATCATCCATCCTCTTCTTTGTCCGATCCTCACTCCTTACATATAGACACACTTACACGCACTACACTACCACATGTGTCGGGAGACCAATTGGGACTTTACAGCTTGTCCCGACTGGAGCGGTGCCCCGCAAATGAGAGACACCTAGTTGGGGAAACCCGCAGGCCGACGTGGAGGACAGCGCCTGATCTCACAGTTCAGCAGAGGAAGAACAATGCCACTTCCCGTGATAAAAGAAGCACTCCACTCACGAAACTCATGGCCACAGCAGTGGTCGCGCCAAGAAACACGAAACAATTAGGCAAAGTAACAATTTAAAACAATTCGTAAATAAACTATTAGTGCTTCATCACATATTTTCTCGTATTATTTGCAATGGCTACACAATATTGTTATACAAAGCAGACATTTTATCGGTCTCTGAACAACTCGGAAACTTCGTCCGGCGACGCTCTGCCTCCGCTCCCGAGGTGAGATACGAGCCACTTCCGTATTTGCTGGGCTGGGATTTGAACAGGAGGGCGAAGGTGTCCGGTTTCAATGCTCTTATCCATTATACTACTGCGATGATTAGACATTTCAGCAGCCCCAATGCACACGCACGCACACACACACACACACACAAAACCGCCTCCACCACCACAACCACCACCAAATGCTGAACTCTTGCAGTTTGCAAATGTTCAGAGGTTTTGATAAAAATCGGATCTATACCATATGTATTAGCGTACTTTGCTCTATTCGAGCAAAAGAAGTAAAGAAAAAATTTGGGACTAGGTTCAGAATATTAAGAAAATGTGCTGGAAGCTTCATATTAAATATCCCCAAAATTAAAAGATCAACTTCGAGTTCGCAGGACCTCGGGTAGGGCCGGATCGATCGACGAACATCGATTTTGGGGGAAATCCTCTGTATGGTCCTTTGTTAGGCACTAGTATAGTTTATAAGAGGACAGAAATGTTGACGGAAAAAAGGACCACCAAAACTTTTAATTCCGTCAAAATCGCGAGACCGAATTTTTGCTATTGTGCAGTTACATAAATCTCTGTACTTCGTTAATACGTGGTCTACGAGAAAGTACAAAAGATTGCTGGAAAATTCTTGTTTTTTATTTGTAGTACTGCGGATTTAATATCAGCAGTATAGTTTTGTTCTTCGGATACAGAGAGGATCGCATTTAATTTACCAGGAATAATATTGCACAAATACTAGAGGAAGCTGTGAAGAATGAATTTTGTTATTGTGCCTGTTATTCAAATGCTTGCATTCGCAACGAATATTCCCTGGCGCACCGCAAAATGTCCAGTCATACAAAAGACTGAATATCACTGCGTCAATACATCAACTATTTCATAGTTTCATATTTCATGCTCTACATCCGACCGTATCACTATCAAACTGACACCGAGTATTATTTCAGAAACAATACGCGCACGTGTATGATCATAGAACATATATAAGCGTATTCCTATTGTTAGAGGAAACAAAGTGTATACTATTACAGAACGTATTGATACAGTAATAAATTTGTATGCAATTACAGATGTATTCATACAACCAGATGGGAGAATTAATACAAATCTGTTAGGAGTATCCTTCAGTCTTCGTTTTATTGCTATACACTTTCAGAAAGCGCTGGAGTGTGCTACTGGAAGAGATTGAACATTATAACGATTAAATTTTGTATGATTCCCGTGGAAGTTGAAAAAAGTTTTTCTTAATTTGAATCTTTCAAATCCTAAATAAACATTTTAAAATAATATATCTTATATGTACAAAAAAGTACTTTGCATTTGTCATAATAATGTACCCATTGATGTATCGCATAGTAAAAATTCCGGAGGAGCGTCCTCATAACGAAGGGTGCAGGGGATGTGTCCCGTTGTAATTCTTCGCCCGTTCTCCGTCCAAACACCCATCAACGAGTTGGTGGTAGGGTGCGAAAGGGATTGGTGGCCGTGGAATGGTTCATGGATTTCAAGCGTTCGTCGTCTTCCGTGTGTTGCGAAATGGTGCTCCAGGAGCAACCATCACCTGAACGTGTGGCGACACCACGTTGAACGGCTTTTGCGTGTTCGGTGGTATACCGGTTAGCGTATCGAGTTGTTGTACCCAAGTTTGTGGGTGCAAACCCTGGATTTTTAAGGGCGAAAAAATCCTTCGTATGCCTTCCACCAGAGGGGAAGTAAAGACGACTGTCCCATGTTGTTAGCACGTTTGTCCGGGCGCGGGCTATAAACAATTAACTTTTCGCCCAGGTGGGCTCTCTTTCTGCAAACAATCAGCTTCCAGCCCGATCTAGACGCTCTATGGTATTGCAGTGGATTATGGGGGCCAAAAATATTAAATTCGCGAGTCCCACTTAAAAAAATTATAATATTTTGACCTCCCGCTGGGTACCATCAGTAGCTAGCATGGTCGCCAGACCGAATTGTGTGTCTGACTGGTGCAGCTCTCTCGCGCCGAGGGAGTGACTTATCAGCAGCAGCCGCAGTGGCCGCCGCCACCGCCCCCACTCTTCCCCTCCCCTTAGCGGTGTAGAGGTCAGCTGACGCGCGCTCGCCCGCCCGGGGGATTGGGGGCGGGCGAGGCGATGGCACATGGTCGTTGGAACGGTGGGCATCTGGCGCTCTAGGTAACGTGCTGTCGTGTGCTGAGGGCGTGACGTGTTGTGTGGAGAAGATTGAAATGCCCCCAGCTTCAATGGACAATTACCACTGACTTGCCATTCGCTGAGACGGACCAGCACAACGGCATGACGCGAGACGCGGCGCGGGAATTAATTACAAAAAATCGCACTATTTTTCCATGTACATGTCGACCCCTCTACTACTACTACTACTACTACTGTAGATAAGTGTCTTTCGGCAAGGAGTGTAAATTGATGTGAAAAGCCAGGAAGTGTAAATTGATTTGTAATATTACTTTGAAAGTTGTTAAGTATTCTTTGGAGTGTGTAGGCAAGAGTTTCAGTTTTCGTTTTTGTGGCTTTGCCAATCAATTATTTCTTCTTGAAGTAAATGTGCTTTTGTTACGGTGGGAAATAATATTTCTTTCTAAATGTGTTTCCCACTTCTTAGTAAACGTTTTGAAAAGTGTTAGAAGTTCTCCCTTTCATTGACACATGTCGTAGATTTACTGCATGTAAAAGATTCTCAAGCCTAAAAGAAGCTTTGGGGCTAAATTCAAATCACCTGTTTGGTGCCCTTCCTTCTCTGATAGATGGTGAAAGCAACGTAGCAAAATTTGCGTGGTCATACTGAAGAACTGGCCTGATGGCCCGAGTCTCGCCACGTAAAAATAAAGCATTCACTAACGATGGAGGGAAGATTGCCCGAGGACCGTCATGATTATGAATGGGACTCAGTTGCCAAACAAAATTGTACCGGATGGACAGTGGTTGTTTTCTCTACATGGTTCAGCTGTGATATACATAACTTTTTTTAATCATGTTTGCTTTTAATTTAAAATTGTTAACATTTAAAGTAATTTAATACTTCGATACTGATATCTGTGTACGATAGCAGTCCATGCTTCAAATTATTTTAGACATTTTCATTATTTTTACGTAACTCACGTCAAAAACTTTTTAAAAAACTGGGAGTGTCGTACTGTGAGGGGGAAGAGCAATTTGTTTACGTTTTCTTGAATTCTTGAAATCCTATCCTACCTCTTAAATTACAAATTAAAGATAGGAACGAACGTTTTGGTAAGATTTGATAATAACACAATATCTGCTCACGTGTAAAAAAATCTTGAATGAGAAATAGCAATAGATTTTGGTTCTTATCCCTTATCGCGTCCTACGTCAAAGAATAGACTACTGCAAGAGCATGGAAAACGTTTATTTGAATAGCTATATTTCACACTAACACCGTACTCAAATCAAGCTCAAGGAAACAGCCCAAGGAAATGTGCACAAGTAGTGAAGTCCTAATAGCAGTGTAGCAATAAGGACATCTTACGGCGGTCGTCTTATCTATTTGGTACCGAATGCGCGATGAAATACTGATGATGATGATGATGATGATGAGTTGGTGAGAAATGAGCGTGGTCTTAAAGGAGGAGGTGAAGTTAGGATGTAAAGGAAACAGGAACATCCAAAGACCACATAACGGGAAGGGAACTCGCTTGTCCAATAGAGCAGTGGCAGACCCTTTGGGGGAGGCGGGCAACATAGGCACTCCCAGTTAGCGAGACCAACGAGCGTATTTCTAGCATTTGGAGTAATTCGCTATGAGAAGAATGCCCTTGATCACTCAAGGACGTTTGTGTTGCTACACGCTTATGCTCGCTACCATGTCACCAGTATGTCATTGGCCGGACTACCAGACAAGATGTGGTTCACTGAATGTCTTAATTTTTTGTTTCCGTGCATGCGCGCCAAATGTAAAAATACGCTTAAATAAGACATATTGGAACAAGCAACCATCCTGGCAAAAATTTTAGATATTTGTTTGGCAAGATTAGCTGCTTTTAAGATGTGAATAAATCAAGGTTAACATATTTTAATATAGTTTTACGCCAATGACAAAATATAGTGTTTAGGATTTAATGTTAACATGTAATATACAACTATAGCCAGAGCATAAAATTTGAAAAATCTAAAATAATTTGTATTATATTAAATACTTGACTAATCATAAAATATTTTAAGTTTGTCATAAAAACAATATGAAAACTAGTGGTAGTAGAGAAACATTGCAAACTTCTATCCGACTAACACTTACACCAACATAAAGAACCGCGATAAATTCGAAAAATACGTACCATCATTTTCTTTTAATTAATAAGCTTGTTAACGTATTTAAGAAAAATTACCACGAAAACTCAATATTGTGAAAACGTTGTGTATTAGAAAATCTAGAAAGTTTAACAGAAAATTAGAACTGCATTATTTGTTATAAATTTTGCTGGTACATGTTAGTTTCAATTTTTGGTAGTGCATGTTTTGACACCTCCTGTTCATGAAGCTGTAGCTACAACATGGCGAGTAATCTGAATTTGAAGTCCGGTACCGAGACTTGACAGCGCGCTAGCTGCTACGCTACAGGTTCGCTTTCCTGCGACGAAGTGTAGGTCGACGGGAGGGCTCGCGTAAAATTGACCGAGAATTATTCACCGGCATGGTCGATTTAAATGTCGTTGCGCCTAAAATGATAAAATGCGGTGAATTATTCAGTGACAAAACGGACGTGCTTCTGGGGCTCCAAATTGGACCGCAGCGACGCTCGCGTCAGCACAGCGAAGGACGACGGACATAGGCGAATTGCCGTTAGCTTAAAGGTCCATTCACAACGAAAACGTGGACGTCAGGACATAAACACGTTCTTTTAACATAAATATAAACATACCATTCACAATCAAAAGACCGTAAACGTAAACATAAACGTGAAGGCAGCCTCTGATCGATGTAATAACCTATCGATAAAATAAATAATCAACTTAGAACGTCTTTACACAATCTTAAGACAATAAATGAACTAGTAGTGCTACGACAGCACATAGTTTCTGGCATTATTTTGAAATTTGCAATTTTCGAAAACTCAGAGAGTTCAACGAAAAATCAGACCCGCGCCATTTCTTTAAGCGTCCCTTCTTGTATCCTTGGAAAAAATTGGGGTGGTTTTTGTACAAAATATTTTTTTTAGAAATTGCATAAATCTCAAGCGCAAATTACGCAAAAACTACTTTTTTTTAAAAAAATTGTACATGAGACTTTTTAAAGGACTGATTTTTAACAACAGACGTAGAGGCAAAAATTTCTTTATTCAATTTTGTAGTTTTGCAATGTTAACTTTTTAACTTTTTGCAATTTTTGAAAATTCGGAAAATTCACCAAAAATAGGACTAGCACCATACATTTTACCATCCCTTATTACATGGAAGGAGAGAATTCAAGGAATAAATTGGAGCGGTTTTTGAGAAAAAAAAATTGTTAAAACATTTTAATTTCCTATATTTTGCGCAAAATAACACGAAAACTATTCATACATATGCGACACCTTGAGATATCACTAATGGCTTTATTTATTGTTGGGTTAAGCCTAAACGACACCAATCCATATTTTATCACACGGAAATCAAATAAGTATCCAGTCAATGAAAGGTTTGTTGTTGAACAATTACACTAGTCTGCATGGTATCAGATCACTGAAAAAAAAGAGACCATAAATCACAACAAGGTTTCAATAGTTGAACTAAACCTTGATGCACCAAATGGAAACATTGCTTCGTGAAGCATATACCGAGTAAGATCAACAAATATCAAGTAAAATAAAAATCCCGCTTGTTTAACTATTATGCTCGTGATTGTTGAGCGGTTTATGTTGCAGTGTACGGATACCTGTATGTTTCCGCACAGATCTCCTTGTTATAAGGGCATGTGGACTTCTCCTGGACCCAGCGGCATTCAGCTTTATGTCGCTGTGACAAGTGCGTGGGAGCGGGGCACCGTGGAGGGGGGTAAAAAATTTGCCCAGTTCCAGCCTGGTTCCCGCGCTTATATGTTGCTCGTGTTTGCCCAGCAGAGAGTAATTTTTTAGTAGACTCCAGAGTCAGAATTACGTATTGATGTGAAAGACTTTATTCATTGGGCGTGAACGGAATATTCGAATTAGGTGACCATTAACTTTGTATTGCTTCGTATTTCATTTTTCGAACAAGAGTTCTCTTTCTAGAATGCAGCAAATATGCTGCATTGAATGCAATGACAACAGTTTGTCAGATAGTGGTGCCCTTCGAAGGTGGTGCCACAATGGAATGGATCAACATTTTGAAGGTATGTATATATGCCTACCCAGAAATGCATGTTTTTAGGTTACTAAGCCCTATTAATCAAAGTTACCAGTAAATTAATTGTAAAATTCCCCAAAAAGCTTGTGTTGAACATGATAAACCAAATAATTTTACATCACCAGTGAAAATAATTGTATACATATGTTGGTGAATTTCTTCAAGTTTTCTACTTGGTTCAAATTTACAAAAACAAATTTGTTATGATAAATTATTAGTGATGATCAACAATTCTTACAAATAATATTATATTGTTGACATAGTCAATGTCATGTTGCTTTAAAATAAAGGATAATTTAATGAATTTAATGCATTATAATTGGAAATATTTTTTTAATATTTTTTTTTTCACTTTTTCTGTATTTGTTACTTTATTATTATTATTAAAATGACTATATGAAATACATTAAACATTAATTAATATTTGTCCTTTAAGCTGTATAAGAAATTCAAATGCCATTGTATTCAAGTATTTATAGAGAACTCAGTTTCCAAACTCTTATTTTGCATTCAAGAAAACGTGCAGGTAATCTCCTCCCTCAGGCACCACATACATTTTTTACTGTTTTTTTACCAAAGAAATAAATAAACATTGAATTCCCTGCAAAGGACTTGGTTAATTGTTTTAAAAAAAGTACTATTAAAGAATAAGTTATATGATTAGTTTTAAATACACAATTGGGCATTGCAATTGTACTGTTTACAATAAAGTTTAATGCTTTACCAATCTTATGACATATTTTTAACATCGTCTCAAAGTGTCATTAATGTCAATTAGAAATTGAGTAATTGAATGTTGTGAAGTTTAACTAGGCATAACTTAAAATCACACAAATTAGGGGTTCCCAGTGTTAGGCATAATCCCAAAGATATGTGGTAGGCTTGTAGATGATTCAGGATGTACTTCAAATTTTCTCTGGGTAGTGTGAATTTCTTCTTAATGCTCACTATTCCATCAAGTTTATGAAACATTATTCCATAATATATTTATAGAAGAGTGGTTTTCCATTGATGCTGTACCAAAAAAATATATACTTCAGTGAACTCAATCAGAAGTCATTTAAAAGTGTTTTCTTATGTACTATAAATATTCAGAATTTTCATTGTTGAAATTGAGGCTAAAATGTAACGTGTTTTGTAAATATTCAAACAAACTGTCATGTAGACCTACAAAAAGTTTCTGCTCTAAACCCTTTCTATTTACTTTTTAATTATATTTTCAAATACTGTTGTGGGGAGGTACTATTGTGTTAATTTTATTCTTTACTGTTGATTGTTGCAGATACTATGAATGTCTATTGCCTACAAGATCAAGATTGTGATAATGCATTAGAAGGTGACTGCTAATTTACAACATGGACTTCTGTGATACTACTGTACCTATTATTTACATTCACAAAATATATAGTCATTAATGGTTCAATTTTTTTAGTGACAACTGCTATTAATTGTCAGGTTCTGCTACAAGGATCTGTGCTTGCACCTTTGCTAGGAGTAATATATATGTTAACGTTATTCCAAACTCCTCTGATTTTTCTGTAATTTCTTATGCAGATGATACAACATTAATAAGCAGTGAGCAAATTCTTTTTTCATGTAGAAACTAATGACTGAATCTTTTAAATGATTTTAAAGTTGCTTGTCAATAAATGAATTAAAATTAAATGTTAAGAAAAACTGTATTTATCAAATCTGTGCTTAGATGACAAAATGATATGTGATTTTGTCATGACATTGGTCATTCTTGTTTGTTAATGTTTAGGAGGAGGAGGCAACGGAGCTTGTAGTTTACAAAGAAAAAAATCAGTGTTGGCAAATTGCAATAAGACAAAGTCCACAGACTAATTTTTCATTACATCTTGATACATATATTATACTTATCGATGATACTGCATATAAATTTTAACAAAATTATTATCTTGTAAAAGTGTTAAAAAATTGTTAAAAGTTGTGAAACATCTAATATAATCATGTAAGTATTTGTCATTAGCCAGTATTTGTGGCTATCTGTTAAAATTAAAAATTGGCAAGCAGTGATTTGTATTAATTATTAGCCATACACATGTTTCGGGAATCGTGTCTTGGCTTTGGTGATTCTACAATGAGGATAGTGGGCGATTGTGTTTAATTGGTATATGATGAAAAACTAGCTTAGGTGAACAATTAGAGTGGATGTGATGCTGGGATGAACAGTATATAATTTTTAGAAATACGATGGACTCCCAAGTATCATGGATTAATCATGTGAAACTTAACCCCAAGTTCAAATTCAACAATTCTTTTGTTCTTATTAGAAATATAAGATAAAAAGATACCTAATTATACCAAACTAGTTTCCTTTGATGCAAACAATTTATTCTCCAACATATCACCCTCTGAAGATTTCTGTATAAAACATACTATTATGAATTCTTAATCTTCTTTTAAAATCAAAATAGATCTAATTAAAATATTGAACTTGTGCATTGAAGATAATTTTTTCAAACTCTATGACAAAATTTTAAAAAAAAACTAGGGTCTTGCTGTGGGTTCAAACATGTCTCCATTATTTGCTGAAGTGTTTATGAACTATTTTGAAAGGAATTTATTTAACTCTTTTGTTAGGCATACCATTTGTCAGAATGGATTGAGTTGTCCTGGGTCTCATAGAACCATGCAATATTATTTAAAATTTTGAGATCAATCTTTGGATCTATTGCAGGAAAGTTGTTTTTTTATTATTGCCTTGGAAGTGTTAGCGGAGTATTTGAAATGAAATTTCAGTATTTACTGTTTATTTTCATGATTACTTATTTTACATACTGATGTAGAACAAGAAAGCAGAACATTATGTAAAATCAGTATTAAACAAGGAGTCATAATTATTTCCTGTCTTTATTTTTTATCAATAGCAATGTTGCTTACATTAAAGATTTTTTTTCAAAAATTTGTGTATGATTGCGTAAACATAGGAAAGTATCAAACTTTTTACACATATTTATTTTTTTTGTTTCCTTTATTGCATGTAAGCATACACCTATTTCTCTTTTTACTTTGGGGCTCAGGATAAATTTTACTTCAATTTTCAGGTTTTCTGTATTTAGTCAGCATTTGTTGAATTTCTTCTTGTAATAGTGAACCTTCTTTGCTGCTGCTGCTGGAGTAACAAACTTTGAGCCAAATTATTTCTTTATGTACTCTCATAGACGAGGGTATTGTTAGCCATTTCCTAAATAAATTACTCATCCTAAGCATAAACCAAGCTATAAATAGTATTGAATCTTGGTAACCAAAATTAATATAAACAAATAACAAGAACATTAAATTTGTAAATTGAAATATTAAAAGAAACAAACAAAAATACTTTCAAAAATAATTTTCATCTATATTTTTAGCTATAAACAAATCTTAGTGCTTTTATAAAAAAAATATTAATTAAATTTAAATTTGTTTGGACCGATAATATAATTTGCTAATTCATTTCATTGCAAAAATTACTAGCAGGGGTCCCTAAAACATGCTTAATCATTAATGTATTTATTAATCCAGACTAGCATTACTGATTACATGCATACATCAATTTATGTTGTCATTTGTTTGCAGTTTAGTTTGTGTCAATATATTTCACTTTATTGTTAATTATGTTATTGTTTACACATTTTACTCAACTAAATAAATATTTTAATGTTGTATTTGAATAATATTTTTTTCTAGGTACATGCTGTTTTGGTATATTCATTATATATGTACCTACAATATATAACTTAATTTATTCAACAATGCAGATGTTAGTGATGCTTATATAAAGCCCCATAACAATCAGATTGCAAAATGTAAGCTTTTGAGGCCTTTGGAGTATTTTTTAGTGAAATTATATTATCTTGCGATGTCTGGTTATGTAGTTAAATGTATACATCTGTTGTTGGATCAAAAGTATATAATGAATATTGTATTAATAGCAGGTACTATGCATAACCGATTCCCATGGACATCCATTCCTTCATACGCCAACGATCAGTAACTTGCTACACCCACAAGGAATGTTTAAATAAGGCAACACGGACGGCTGGATCCTTCAACCAGTATTGCTCTATGCGCCGACTCGGAAGGCCGGCTCCTTATCAGTATCGCCCGGATACGCCATGACTGTAGTCTGGCTCCTCCAACCAGCGTGCACGCTTATGCCGAATAGGAAGCTTGCTCCTCCGATACGGATGCAACTCGTAGCTGGTTATTCTGACAAGGTTCATTCAGAGGTGTGCAACAAGGTTTTCTTCACGATGCAACATTTCGTTCCAACAATCTCCGTTACGAAACAGTAACACTGCTCCTGGTTGGGCATATACTAACATGCGTTCCCTTGTTACAGTATAAAGGATCAGGTATACTGCAATTGTTCTTTTTTTTTCGTGATGATTGAAATTTAATATGTTTTAAACTCCATTTCTTATCCTGATTCTAGAACTTTTCTTAGTTTTTGTCTAACACGTACAATTTTTTCGCTATGAAAGCGGTTGCATTTTAGGGACTTGGAGAGAGAAATTTCACTCTACAGACTTGCAAGCCGTTGTGTTGGCACAACTAGACCAGCTGTTTGTTTTGTTGTTGTTTGCAAGTTAAATGAATGCACTAATATTTCTTGCAGAGCAGTGATTGGTGTGCTTTTCTCGTAGGAAAGCAGTTTTATGAAGAACTTTTCTTCGAGGGGTGTTCTTAATTTTATTTTACTTCAGTGAAATAACTGTTCTATGTGTGATATTGCCGACTCCCAAATGTATGAACAGACCTGATATTTTCTGTTACATTTGTAGAAACTTCACAGTCCTTATGCAATGAACAGACATAACAGACTTTGTGAAGAAAGCTTATTACGTTTATTTTGAAGTTCAACTTGGAGACCAGGACAAGATAGGGAGCCAAAGAAAGTTTGCAATTCCTATGGTTTGGTGGGAGCCGAGAGACTACCTTAATGACTGCTACTTCTTTTTAGTCAACGTCCAGGGATGCAGTGCGAAATATAAGAAACATATCGTGTACCCAAATATTTCTTCTGCCATAGGCCCGTTCCACATGGAGAGGACCTGCCTGTCCCTCTCCCCCTAGTTGATTTGGAGAACATGGGAACAGATGGTTCTGAAAGTGATGCTACCAAAGGTGACACTAGTAGTAATGATAAGGGTTACAAACCTACACGCTCCGTAACACCCCAACTGTTCTCACAGAGTGAACTTAACAATCTAGTACGAGATCTGAATTTGTCTGAGGGATCTGCCGAATTACTAGGGTCTCGGCTAAAGTGTAAGAATCTTCTGGCACCAGACACAAAGTTTTCATGGTACAGATACAGAGAACAAAGAACTCGTTCCTCTATTCTCATATAATAATTCTGTAGTATACTGCAATAATGTTAATAAATTAATGCAGTTCTTTGAAACTGAACATGATTCTAATCAGTGCAGACCTTTTAAAGACTCATCAAAGAGGAGCCTCAAGGGTGTGTTACTTCATAATGGATACTTCATATATGGATCCCTTCCTGTGGCTCATTCAGTTCAAATGAAAGAGACATTTGAGAATCTTGAGGAACTGTTAAGAAGTATTAAATATGAGGAGCACGAGTGGTTAATGTGTGGTGATTTCAAAGTTATAGGAATCAATTAGGACAATAGGCAAAAATGCTTTGCTTTTATATGAGTGGGGCAGCCGAGCGAAACAGAGGCATTGGAGTATGAGAGATTGGCCAGAGAAAGGTTTGCTTCCACCACTGTATATCAAATTAGGTTTGATGAAGCAGTTTGTAAAGTCTCTACCACAAGATGGGGCCAGCTTCAAGTATGTTTTAATAAAATTCCCCTTTATCACACGAGAAAAAGTAACCGTTGGAATTTTTACTGGTCCTCAAATTCGTAAATTGGTGAGGGATGAAGAATTTGAGAAGGCAATGAATGAGAGAGAAAAGAATGCTTGGACTTCCTTTAGATCTGTCACTGAACATTTTCTAAAAAAAAAAAAAGATCCAAATTGTAAGAGCACTGTTGAAACCATGTTAGAAAACTTCAGAAGTTGGGCTGTGTGTGCTGTGTGTCAAGCTTCACTTTCTGCATTCCCATATAGACTATTTTCCGGATAATCGCGGATATTACAGTGAAGAGCATGGTGAACGCTTCCACCCGAACAGAAAGGAAATAGAGAAAAGATACCAGGGAATATGGAATGAAAATATGATGGCTGACTACTGCTGGATGTTAAAGAGTGACAGTAATGGTGGAGAAGACGGCGGGTATGAACGGAAGTAAAAAAAGAGAATTTGAAAATTAATAGACATCTTCTCTTTACACTTTTTAGAACAGGCAGAGATAGGCATTTACGTTGAAATAGGTGCCTATAGGCACTATCAAAGTTGGTTAATACCTTTACAGGTCTATTATATGTGTAATTATCTATGTTAGGCTCAATAGGCTGTAAAGGAAAACAATAGGTAAAAACGTACACATCCGAAGTCTAATAATGACCTTTCATGTATGGTTTGTATAGCTTGTACTGCTTGACAAGAAGCTAGCATAGGGACTTGTTTGACAAGCAAGTTTGAGATTTGACGTAAAAAATAAACAAAACATTATGATAGCGGTGTGCTGTCGTTAGCTTTTCAATGTTTAATTATTCTTTGCCTCCGTTAGGATTTTGAAATAGCAAACGTCTTCCATTTGTAATTAAAACACATCCAAGCTAGAATAATTTTCAATGTTTCGCGAGATAAAAATGTCCGCTTTTGACTTAATTTGTCAGTCAGTTCCTCTGTCGCGCACCAGAGCGCGAAGATCCATGCGTCGGAGAACGAGGCATGTGGGTTGGTCACATGATCATTGAGTGGAGGCCTCTTCACCTCTGTGTGGAGAATCGTACTTTACATTTCAGGAGAAAATCAACCATTCTCTCCACTTCTAAGCGCAATGAATACAGTTTGGTTCTTTGCCATCGTTTCTCGTTCTGGCAAAAATCGCAATTTACATCCCAATTGTCGCTGCCCATTAGAAGATAGCTGTTTTTTTACGCCCGCATGAAGAAACCATACAAGTTCTTTTATTCGTCCCAGCATGACGATAATCTATAAAACTGATTATTAATTTCCATTTCACGTAGAAATTGAAAGAGGACTACACAGCCCCAGTCATTTGAGAGATGTCTTTGGTTTCGTTAGATACCCAAAAACTCGTATAAAATCTAAAACATTATGAAACAGTTTAGATTTTATCGAAAAAATATAAATATTTGCATATTCTCCTACTGGACGTATCGGCAGAATTGTTATTCCGCATATTCTCCTACTGGATGTATCGGCTGAATTCCCATTTGCAGAGCGTCACTGCTTGCAACACCGCTTAAGTCATGCGTCAGCAAGGCTCCAAAAAAAAAGGCAGCACCCCAATATATACTTCCTATTCACGTCTTGCGATATACAGCAGCATTTGTTTACAAAATTCTTGGTATGCAAAAAATTCTCGTGTTATGTATCTGAATTTACTATACCGTACTATGTTAGTACTGTATTCTTGAAGATTGTTTTCGTTAAAATATTTAATTTTTGCAAAGTTATACGAGAGTAATTTATTTGTTGATTTTGAGAAGTGTACTTGCTACTTTTTGGAAAACCATTTTGTTGGTTGACTGAGGGGTGCGGGGAGGGGGGTCAATATCTTTCATGCTACTGCAGGCCACTAGTTATTACAATAATTGAATTATTCTTCTATTAAACGGCGAACAAAAATGAGAGGATATCTCGCGAGAGTCTCTTGTGTCGCTGCTCTTGTTTGCGATTCCTCGTATTGGAATCACCGTCGTTCTTTGCTGACCTTTCCTCCAAAATTCAATATATCGTTTCCGTAGCCAACGTAGAGATTGATGTTACATTTAGCATGTTCTAGTGCATTTTTAAATCGGTTTTGGTGCATCGCGTAGTATTTGATTCCTTGCAGTGTTCAGCTATGAATGAACAATGAAGTGAAAAAAAAGTTGGCTTTCGACAGTGTGTTACGTATAGCTCTGATTCTACTGGTTTCCACGATTTCATAACTACAATATTGTCGTCTTGTACATCACCTTCACTCAATAATTTTGCGGCATCACTTTTTACACTGATGAACACCAGAAGTATTTGTTTGTAGTGTTGTATAAACACACACTAAATATTGAAAATTAAAATCCAAGGATCCGGGAGGAGTATTTTTATTTACGATTTTGGAAAATTATACTCATAAAAATGCATAAACGCACAAATATTGTACAAATTATTTCATAATAATATGGGAATGGAAATTTTAACATTTCAACGCATTTAAAATAGTCATGGTAAAAGAGTTGAGCGAATAATTGATTTAGACAACACTTACATATAAGAAGAACACTTCAGAGTTAATTTGATAAAGTGTGTAACAAAAAAACCTTTATTTGGGAAATCACGAGTTCACACTTCACATTAAATGACATCACCCTCTATGAGTGCGTGTCTGTTCGCAGTTTAAAGTGCTGATATCACATCGGCTGGAAAACCCCGTCACGCCTGTGCCGGAAGTCAGATGTATAGTCAGGTGCAGCAGAGAATTATAAAGCGACTTACACAATAGTCGACTGCGCTCCTTGACAGTCGATACCGTCTAACAGGGAAAACCACTGAAGCAGAGGTAACGCTGGGCCAGCTCCTTGCAACCATGTTTACGTCAGAATACGCGTCCAAATTCGGCAAAGCTTAGTTTCAATTTTGATGTGTAATACTTCGGTTTACAAACGGACGGTGTTATACATCAACCGGCTATACAACATCATACAAGTTTTGAGATAATCATGTTCAATGGTTTTATTACATTTTCAGCTCTAAAAACTGTCATTTAATTATTTCATTTATTGAAGCCCCAAACTACACAAACATGAGTGGAATAACTGGAGTTTACCTACATAATGTTGAAATTAAGAATAGATATGACGATCTAGGTTTATAGCCGGTTTTTGAGAAACACAAAATCCCTGATGTGACTGATAGAGTTTACATTTTTCATTAATTATAAGGCTATTTTTACAGTTTTAGCGCCACAATTTTCCGTACACTTAGAACATGGTCCAATGCAACTGATGGCGACCATATCTCCTTTTTTTACAAAAATGGCGCTTAGCCGGTGATGCATAATACCGTCCAAACACAATTGCGTTTTTATTTATTGCAGTAAAGGAATAAAGAAAAAGTCCAGTTCACGTTCACAATGTGTTTACTATTTCCAGTTTCTATAGTTAACAATTTTTTTATCTGAATGTTCTCGCGTTTCGGTTAATTGATGCAAGAATCTTCGCCTAATATTTTTTGCTCAGAATGTTCCTTTGCTAGGAATTGAAAATTCTACATTTTTTCTTATTTGTTTACAGATTTCAAAAATTAAAATAGTTAATAAAAAATTAATTTGCAAAACACGAAGCAATTCATATCCACATAGTTCTTTCAATGAAGTAAATTAAAATATGAACATTTATACACAAATTTAAAGACAGAATGAAAATAATAGATTTTTCTATTAGTCGGAATACAAAGGTCGTGTTGAGGTAGTCAACACTTCTTATATTCATACTCAGAATAATTGTAGAAATTTCTTTGAGAGGACGTCATACACATTCCGCATCCCGAAATTTGACAGGCGTTCAAAGAAAATTAATTACCAATGTTTCAACAGTATAGGAAATCAAACAAATGTAACATCAAAACAAAAGCGTATGTATGAGACGAATTAAATTTACAAGCAGTTGATATATTTATACTGGAAATCACTTCGACACTGCGTCACGCACTCACCCTACATACACAGGAAATTCAAGGAATTCACGTGTGGTCGCGTCAAAAACAGGACGAGTTTATTCGAGAAGGAAAAAGCGCTGTAAAGCTCTTGCAGAACTCAACTCATTTGACTAATTGGCACAGCGGCTTCCTTTTCATTTCTAGGAAGTTAGTGGACAAGTTCGCTCCTCCGCCTCGCCCCGGATATTTCGCACGACCGCCACCTCGGTGAAAATTGTTAACATTTAAAGTAATTTTAATTCTTCGATACTGAAATCTGTGTACTATAGCAGTCCATGCTTCAAATTATTTTGGGCATTTTCATTCTTTTCATGTATTTCACGTCAAAAACTTTTTAAAAACCTGCGAGTGACGTACTATGAGGGGGAAGAGCAATCTGTTAACGTTTTCTTGAATTCTTGAAATCCTATCCTGCCTCTTAAATTACAAATTAAAGATAGCAACGAACATTTTTGGTAAGATTTGATAATAACACAATATCTGCTCACGTGTAAAAAAACTGCTCGCTTGCTCGCGTCTAGACTTCCGACTGCAGTGACGCCGTCCTGTCGCACAGACCGCCGTCAACATCAAACACCCGTAGCCGTCCCATAACGGATCACTTGTACCTACTTCCATAACACGGCCTACAGACTCCCTCCCCTGGATATGTCAAAGCCTCTACCACGGACATTACCACTGCCATTCATCGCCATTACCATTATTACTGCCACCATTTCCCCGCCGCCCTACCTCGCAACTGCTACGCATCAACCTCCATTCCCGCCTGTCTATCACACCACTGACACTGCCACCATGCCAGCCCTCGCCGTCGTAACCGCATTCGCCGTCTACTTTCCGGATGGACTGTACCCGCGCGAAAAATCGGTTAGGCGAAACGCCAGTGGAGATGCGGCTCTTGTTCCGACCGCCGGCCCCATCTCGCTCTCCCCACCCTTCCTCGCTAGCGCCTGCTCTCCCTCGCCCTGCCCTCCCCACCGCGTCGCCGCTGGACAAAAGCCGAGCCAGGGGGCAATAAAAGTGTATTGGTGCGCGTGGCCGCAGGGCCGCGGGGCTCGACGCTCGGCGAGGCTCTCGCCCGCTCTCGCCCCGCTTGCCACAAAACTCCCGCCCCCGCCGCCTGTGCCCCAGCCCCCGCTGCAGCCCCGTTCCTGTCGCTGCCTCTGACCTTGCTCCCGCAATCCCCTGTGTCCCCACTTCCACCTCCTCTGCCCTAATTCCCGCCGCCTCCTCTGCTTCCGTTTTCGTCAACACTCACCCTGTCCCGCTCCTCCTGCTCTGCTGTACCTACCACCTCGCTACCCCCGCTTCCCCCCGTTCCGGGGCCCCTCTCCGCGCGCCCCGCTCCCCTGTCCCATCCCCGCCCCTCTCCCCTACCCGCCACCGTTCCCGCTCCCCCGTCCCCGCCCCGCCCCCGCCACTGCTCCCCCACCCCGTCCCCGCTCTGCCCTGCTCCCCGCCCCTGCTCCACCCGCTCTCCCCCTGCTCCCTGCCCCTGCTCCACCCGCTCTCCCCCTGCTCCCCGCCACTGCTCCACCCGCTCTCCCCCTGCTCCCCGCCCCTGCTCCACCCGCTCTCCCCCTGCTCCCTGCCCCTGCTCCCTTTTTCTTGCCATCCCGCTCCCTGCCCGCGTTCTATCCCCTCTAACTCTGTGACCCTGTCCCACTTCTCCCTGCCCCCGGTTCCTCCCGCCCATGCTCTCCCTCTCCCACGCCGCCTGCCCCTGTTCCCCGGCTCTCCGCTCCCCCTGCCCCGCTCCCTTTGCCAGTAAACGCTGCTGCCCTCTCGTCCCCGCGCCGGCGCCCCAGCTCCGGGAGCGCACAACGCTATTGTTCAGGTGGCGCCATTGTCGGCGCTACCTGCGGCCCCGCCGCCGCGGCGCCGTGCATCGCACTGTCCGCACCCCCTCCGTGCCCCCTCGCCCCCTCCTTTCCCCGTCCGGTGCCCCGGACGTGCAAATCGTCCCCCACCGCCCTCGGTTTCATGTGATCCGTCGTCGGCACACATCCCTCCTCCCTCGCAGCAATCTACCGCAAATCACTGACCCCTATCCTCCTGCTCGACCACGTCATCGCAAGGCACCACGTGGAGCACTTTCTTATTCCCCGTCGCTTAATGTTTCCTCTTTCGTATCGCCATTTTACTATATCCGGTGTTTTATTAGTTCATTATTTATTCTGCCTCCTCAATTCATGCTTCCCCGCCTCTTAAATGCTCCATTTCTGGATTTCATTCGGCTAGTCCTAATCATTTTTTCTTTTGTCATTTTTCCTTAATATGCTTTTCATTATTTTTACTGCCTTCTTCTCTTTCTCAATTCGGCAGGGGTAACATTTGCCAGGGTCCAAGGGCGGGCCACTGGCTACATAGGTCAAATTAACCCGCTGTCTGGAGGAGAATTCTAGCATGCCCTGATTGGTAGTTTTCCGAGTTTTTTTCGATCAACATCAGGAGAACGCCGGAGCAGTAACAAACGTACAACAAGCGGCGCGCAATCTCTCCGTCTCTTTCGTTGTCTTATCCTCTCCCCCTGCTAATACACACACTCTCATTCACTACACTATCACTCACGTCGGGTGACCAGTCGAGAGCATACACCATAGAAGTTAATGCACAGGGAATCACAAAATATTCAATCAATATTCACCTTCATGCACGTTCGTTTCGTCAAAGGCTGGAAACGGAGTTCTTCCTACTCCACAAACAGTTTAACTATTTTTTGACGAAAATAAATCAAATTAGGCCATTTGGTTAATTGATGTACAAAAGAACCAACCACAGTGTGGAACGCACAGCAAACATCCATGCCCATGGCGAGATTCGAAATCACAACCCTTATTCGTGAGTTGGGTTGTTATCAGTAACGCATACGAACTATTAGACTTAAGACGGTAGGCGCAGTTTGAAAATAGCCAGAATAACACAAAACAATTGGTGTGACGGTTAGCGTGCCGGACTGTCATACCCAAGTTCGCGGCTTCAAACCCGATCGAAGCCGTGGATTTTTAAGGGCGAAAAAATCCTTCGTACGCCTTCCGCGGAGGGGAAGTCAAGCCGGCTGGCCCATGTTAGTAGATTTACTTGCATGTAAAAGATCCTCAAGCCTAAATGACGCCTCTGAGCTAAATTCAAATCGCCTGTTTCGTCGCCCGAGATAATACCTTCTTTCTCCGCTAGGTGAAAGGCGTAGCGAAATTTGCGTGGTCAGACGGAAGAGCGGGCCTGATGGCCCGAGTCTCGCCACGTAAAATAAGGCATTAACTAACTAACAATTTTTTAATTTTTCTGAAAAACTCGAAACTGTTTCGTATCTATTTTTTCCCTTCAAATTCCTGGATATCTAATAAAATCATAGACATCTCTAGCAGAATGCATAATCTTTTATCTGTGCGCGCACAATAAATAATTAATATAGACACTTTTGTATTTTTTTCGAGTTTTCCGACGAACCACTGACACCTCTCACATCGCCAGAACCTGCGTAAATTTCTTTCAATTTTTGCACACATTGTAAATTAGTTATATATGTATATATATGTATATATGTATATATATGTATATGTATATATATATGTATGTATATATATATTGAAATATACCTTCATCCTTCACTTCGTAATACGTTGTCGTGAGTTTGACCTGTTCCGAATTTATAGAAAGATGTGGGCGCCAGGAACAGGTGACATAAACTAATACTAACTTTTCCCTATTTAATTCTGTCAAAATTATATGGGCATCCAGCTAGCTTGGGCCGATGGGTTCGGATTACATGTATTCGCTATCGCTAAGATAGCCGATTACCTGATCTGCCGACTGTACAGCCTGGCGTGGAATCTGAAATATGGAAATTCTCTGCTTCCAACTAATTAGAAGCTTATGATTGACAAATGAGCAGACTCTTTTCTTTTTCCGAAGAACAAAATTTAACAATTTATTCAATGTTAATTTTAACAGATGACTTAATGGCCATGATCCCTTTTAAAAGATATTATTTTAATATACTGCAGTATATGTTACCGTCTTGCCGACCCGCTCCGAAGACGCTTCTCACTTGGCCGATGAATCCGAGTCGCTCTTCTGTCTTCTGATCTTGCGCGGTTGCTGAAGTATCCAGTCCACACTGCATAAAATCTAGCTAAGTTCTTTCCGACGCTTTAGGTTTATAATCTTTCACACGAGTTTAATAAAATACTAATGTTCGAACTATCGTCCGGTGAACACCCAAAACTGCCCAAGTCCGCGGATGTACTCCGGCAAATAATTTCTAAGTCCGATGACGACTGTTACTTTTCGCACGAAAATGTATAAGTCTCACTTTCAACTACAAGGTCCGCACACTATTTGCACTCCACGAAACTCAAGAGCCGAGTTCACGACCTACACTCCACCACTCTGAGTCAGACTGTAACGATCTGCACTCAACGAAGCTCCAAGTCCGAATGAATGTTTTTCTGTATTTTGCAACCCTTGATGGGTCGGTAGCGTCTCACGTTCTATTTTTCCAAAACACGGCGGTAAACACCAGAAAGTCTAATTGCCCCCCGCCAACCCGCTCATTTCTTACAACCCCATGTAGCCGCGCCTTCGTCCGTCATACGTTTTTCGACCAATCACATATTCTTTATTATATCGATCTAGCCAGCGTTCCGGCACCTACGAGGCTTGCAGCTAGTTATTTACCTGCCCTGCACCATAGCAACCCTCTGCGCTGGCGTTACTAGGGCCGGATATCGCCATTTTACAAGTCCATTTAGTCGCCCCGTATACAACTAATATTATGAATAAACCATGTCCCGTTCTGGTATATCACAATATGTATGTATATATATATATGTATATATATGTATATATATGTATATATATGTATATATATGTATATATATATATGTATATATATGTATGTATATATATATGTATATATATATATATATATATATGTTTTTGAACATTTTCCGAGTTACTGGGCGTAGCATAGACGAAAGCATAGACACCTCTCATTTGGACGGAGGCTGCATAGTTGTCACCTATTTCTCTGTGCATTGTAAATTAGTAGTAGAGACTGCAACATGTTCGTGAGTTGCAAAAATTCATCTTTAATTTCTTGATAATTAAAGGTTTTAATAAAAAAAGCAGTAATGCCATTGCGCTCGGTGTATTTGGACATGATCAAAAACGTCAAAAGAAAATAGTCGGATTTGTTAGAGGAAAGCTTCTGGATATTTGTCAAAAAGTGTTTTGTTTTCAGTCAAAATTACGGAAGAACTACCAATATTTCGAAAAATCTGTACGTGTCATCAACGAAAGGAAAATATATTGTATTAAAAAGCAATTTTTAGCGTGCGAAATTAAGGTTTAGTATAAATTTGAGAAAAAAATTGAGATTGTAATTTTCCGAATTTCGGTTTTAGTGAAAACTGGGCTTTCATCGTATTTATAATAAATGCACCGTCCTCATTTTAGGCAATAATTCAATTGTTGAAATAAATGAAAATAATCTAGACGGGACATGTAAATGTGTTAGCTTACAAGTGTCGGGACCTTCCATCATTTCTGTAACCCGATGTCCTCCGCAGTTACTGGTTCTCTTGGAACCCTCATATTTTCTTCACAAGCCTTCATCCACATAAATAATTTGCTTTGCATAACTCTCGCAAAATCAACATACTCACGGATGATCAAGTTTCTTCCCCCATCCTTCCGTATTCCTTTCAGTTCCCTCTCCTCCTGAAACTCCACCACCTAGAACATCGTCCTGTTCAACCAGTAATTCGAGCGGGGAAACTCAACCTGTTATGACAAACCCGCGCTCGTAACTGGCACACTCATCACCTCTTTTTCATCTTCCTATCACCGAAAGCTTTCAATCCACTCACCTATCATTGTCTGTTCATCTTTTACCCAAATATCCGGCCTCCACCTCCCCGGTCCAAAATTCTTTCTCTCTCTCTCTCTCTCTCTCTCTCTCTCTCTCTCTCTCTTCGCGCCTCGTCACTACACAGATTCCGCAACTCACTGTGCACGACCACAGCCACGCCACAGCGCCACCATCCGACAGCTCCCGCCACCCAGATCTCCTAATGGCTTGATCCGGTATTAAAAGGGCTTGAAATGCGCGCCTGTATCGGTAGATAGCACTCGCTCTGTGTATTTGGAGTAGGTTTAATCTGCGCCGGCATTCCGCGATGACGATGGGCACGACGAGAGCGTGGGGGGTGATGGGGGCGAAGAGAGCGGGGAAGAGCGATTGACGCGTCGAGAGCGCGGGTTGGCGCGGAGTTGTAGGCGTTGAAATGACGTCCGGCATCGAATTCGACCCTCCCCCTAAAAGTCAATCACACGAAAAGAATCCATCGACATTGACAATCTTCTCAAAACCTCTCGTTTAAGTAAGCAGGCTCGATTCTGATCGCTATTCTGTTTTTAACAGTCGCATACCAGTGAGAAAGAGCGGTCAACGACGAACTCTAGCGTACGTTGTTTCCTCCATCTTTGTTAAGCTATGGGGTTTGTTTCCTTATTTGCGACCCCTACACACGAGCCTTGCGTTGACGCGCGTTAATAAACGCGCATGGGAGAATAACACGGTATCTTACGCGAAACGGCACATGAGCGCTTTGGCCGTCCCGCGTAAGTTACAGTGTTAATCTTCAATGCACGTTACTTATCGCGCGTCGACGCAACGGTCGTGTGACACAGGTCTTAGTGATAGTTTCGCCTCTCAACGCTTATCGGATATGTATAAAACTATTCGTAACCGTCACCATGCCTAATCTCTTCGCGAAAACTCCAGCGTTCTTTCCATATAGGCCTGCCCATTATTTTAGATCTGACGAAGTAGAGAAGAGTTGCACATTTGGAGCATCAAAGTTAAATTTCTTTAGAAAAAGGACGTAGCCATCTGTGTCCGCGCGGAGAGGGCTGCAGAAAAGAAAACTTTCGGAGTATGAATGCCTTTGCCACGCCTCCCCCACGATTGTAACGTTAACTTTCAGCAACAGGAATTAGAGAGAAACGTTTACTTACACATGAATACGTATGATTTAAGGATATGCTTCAAAAATATTTTTCGGATAACGCGTCCTCATTAGCAATAAAAAATTAAAAACCGATCTGATCACTATGAAATCAGAGGTAGATTTTGTGTTATTGGAACGATATCTGGCGATACAATTTGGTAATTTTCGCAACGCGCAATTCAATAGTCGAAGTGAGTTCGAGATTAGGGATGGGACTTAGTTTGGGGTTTAGGGAATTTGCAAAATGCAGATACGCCAGGTGGGCTTCCCTAAATTGATTCGATTTTCAGGCAGCTCTCTTGATTTGGTGCGGCGGGGCCAATCATTCGACAAGTAGATGTGTTTTTAAAACAACCCTACTTCGTCCATGGTCAACATAACGTTGCCCTCTTAGGATTAAAAAAGTGTTTCGTAATAAGAGTACGTCACAGAGCAATTTGACGGGAAAAGTGAAAGAACAGAGGAACAATTCTGTTTAATGGAATGAAATTGAATAAAAAATGAAACGTTCTGTTTGCTGACAACGTGAATGTTCCTTGCAAAAAAGAAACAATAAATAGCCCGATTTCCGATGTTTCAATTTGGTTTCGTAATAACAAATTAATAATAACATAAGGAAAAACTCGTTCAATGCAGTTTTGCACTTTAAACAGGCAATTTCATGCGCCATTGAAAATGAACAATATGCAAATGCCTAATGTTCATGTAACAGTCTTTCTGGATCTCTCGATTCACTTAATCCTCAAATGGAACAACCATAAAATATGAATGGAAGACTGAATTAAATTTATTATGTTGTGCATTCAGAATAGTTTCAAATTCAGAAAACCTTCATGAAGCTTTTTGGGTGTATTTTGCGAATGTAGTACATTCCCTCGTGGGTTATGGCATAATATTCTGCGGAAATCCATTCTGTATTATCCCGACTTTTAGATTACGCAAAATAACTGTAAGAAAATAACGAAAATGCTATCCGCGTGATTCCTGCAAACATCTCTTTATTGAGTTTGTAATCTTTTCATTGCCTTATCTATTTGTTTATGAGTCTGTAGTTTTTAGCAAAACTAACTTGCTTACGGAATGGGAACCTTTTTTTCATGCTATACTGACACACGTAATTACAAGTGTCGTAGGAATCGTATATATAAAGTGTCGGTATCAACAGCCCACTACACTACTCACTCACTACAATTAAGACTTCTCTACTACAACAACCCACATATAATACACACACGTTACTCTACAACGCATTGCTAGAGGACAATTAAACAATTAAAGTCGATGCACATGTGCGAAGTAAAATAATTTCGGCTGTACAAGTGTTTCTATATAATACAGACATTACTGACCCTCACCAACAAACAAGGCACTGATTTTAATTAAAATATATAATGCATCAGGTAACATTTGTACTACATAAGTTTAAAAAGAATGAGCATTCATGTAACAAATAATTTTGCTTCTGGGTCAATGACTCCATCTCGACTTGGTTTTACGTTCAGTTCCCTGATCCACTGAAGAAATGCTGAGATGGCCTATTGTTTTGCTTCTGGGCGTAAATGCAGCTTCATTTTGCGCACATTTTGCTGACATATTCTTTTGCTTGTTGTGATAGAAGTAAAGCATGGGTTTGGGTTTTTTATTTTGTTAGCAGTTCTAAAAATTCAAATCTTCAGTTCGTTTACCGATGCAAATAAATTTTCTATACCTGGAGTGGGAAAATGTCTCGTTTTTATATATTTCTTTTGCTAGTACCGTTACACATCATCTGTACAGTAAAAGATTGGGAATGGAACTGAAACTCAAGAGAATGTGCGAAGCTTTCGCCCATACGTCAAGAACAATATTTAAGGTCTTCGACGAAAATCAATCAAATCAAATCAATCACATCAGAGGAAAACAATTCGCACTACACTGCATTTTAAAAAAGATTGTATTTTTTCATTATTAATGTTGCGAGGTTAATTTCGTTTCATCATTTTGGACAGGTTTCCTCTCAAATATAGCATTTTCCTTCAATTATTTTACAATTTATTTTGGGATTTGGCCCCCACACACCAAATATTCTCGGTTTACCGAAATGATCAAGGTCTGCGACTGCAATTAGAAGGGGGCTGCAAAGCACTATTCGATGACGTTGTCGATGGAGCACGCATTTTTTTTTTTTTTTTGAGAAATAAAGAGCAAATGTAATTCGATAGCCCTGCTAATAAATCGTTTTTTTCCTCTCGTAGTATATTTACTTGGAATGCACTTAAATGTAATTTGCAATCCATACATTATTGTGTTAACGTCAATTGACTTATACCTTTTGTAACAATTTCAGTCAAAATGTATATCTTACGGCGACATATCAAACCAATTGTCAAAGTAAAAACCTAAAAATACGTTGCAACTCTCCCAATATTTACATTGTAGATATAATCAGACGAAATGTTTATTCATTTTTGAACTGATATTTACATATTTATATTCTCTACGTGGATAGTATCAACAGAAGTGAAAAATACGCCAGCCCCTTCGAGAAATTTTAATTAAACTTACTGTAACATTCTGGCGTTGTATGTATTCGCACTGTATGAAATATATTTGTATACGCCAAGTATAAACGAAAACAACAAGCGCGTCTAAAACAGCTGAAAAAACAAACATGAATTTAATACCTAACTGTGAGTTCAGACGAAAACAAATGACATGATAACTGTCTCATTATTCTTAAACTTAATTCTCTTTCGCAATTTGCATAACAATTTAATCAGACACAACGCAAATGCATCTCTGCTAGCAACTTTCCGATGTAACTGGCAGCGGAAAATATTTTGCTCAATTACCGCGGCTTGTTTGCGCGTATTCCTTTGTTTACTGCTACGGCGGAAAAAATAAACGATTAGCATCGGACGTAATCAAGCTAAGGACAGCGGCGCCGCATCGTATCCTCAATAAATATTCCACCCAACAGCGGCTCCCTGTTAAAGGGGCCCTCATGAGCCGCAAGCGGGTTTAGCGCCCCATATAGGGCCCATTAACACCGCATATGAAAACGTTGGGAGTTTTGATTCGATACAATATTCGGTGCCGTTACCAATAAAAGAACAAAGTATGGATACATCGACAATGCGAAACCTCGGGTATCGATATTTCCACTATTGATTCATATCAATGTACTCTTTAAAGTGCTGAGTTTATCTCAGAACTAGCATTGCAGTTGTGTCAGCAGTGACTCTGACCGGCAGGTCCCAGTTTCGAGTCCCGACGGTGGCGGATTTTCGACTCTAGCTACATAACAAGAGTTAATTCAGCTCCTCTTTGGAAGAGAACACCACCGGTCAGCTGCTCTGATCGAATTTTCCGTGATATCTCCGCCCAATATCAGGCGAGTCCGGAGCAGTACCCTAATAAACGGGCCACGGATCAAACGCGATGTTTCCTTCCTTTTTTCTTGTCCTATCCTCTCCCCTCGCACACACATACACTACAATACCATACATTTCGGGAGACCATTAAGAACCCTACAGCTTTTCCCGGCTGGGCTGGGGGTGTCACGTTTGGGAGAGGTACTTGGAAGGAGAAACCCCCTGCAAGTGGACGTGCAGTCGGCGCCGGATCTCTTCATCCAGCTAGGGAAGAACACAGCCACATCCAGCGATCCACTACACGGGACTATTGGCCATAGCAGTTGACGGGCTGGGAGACATCAACCAATCTTTGAAGAGCGGCACATGGGGATGCAGTGCACTGAGCAAACGTTGAGAAATGAACGCACGGTACTGGTAAGCTAAATGCCATTCTCTCTCTCTCTCTCTCTCTCTCTCTCTCTATATATATATATATATATATATATATATATATAGAGAGAGAGAGAGAGAGAGAGAGAGAGAGAGAGAGAAAATACCCCAGATTCTAGGTTGGTGATCATGAAGAATGGCAGGTCCAGTTTTTGTTTTTCCGAAAAAAAGTCTTGGATGAAATTGAATTTAAAAGTTACTCCCGGGCGTGCTTTCGCGACATAGCAGACTCCAGCGCGGCGTCTGCCATCGGGACTGGGCGTAGCGTCGTCTCTTTGCGTTTTCAGTGAAACTGGCGAGTGAGGCAAAAATCGTTTGTCGCACACTAGAGCACTTTATTTGCACCAAGTGTTTTATGTGTAGTATTCATTTAATCTATTAAATCTACTAACATACATTTTTTGCTGTTCGTTATAACCACGATACGCTGCGGTGTAACAATGAACGCTGTATACGAACCAAGCCTTATGGAAATTAACCAAATTCCCAGAATGCTCGAATTGGTGTTTGCATATCTTCACTGTGAACTAATGTCTTGTGCTTTAGAGAGTCATATATGACAAAAGATAAACCTTAGCAGTTTCTTCCTTAATAATGACAAATGCTAACAGAATTTTGCAGCCAAAATGTTAGTTCATTAAAATATTGAGTTCATTAATTATTTCTGACCTCGCAGTTGGAACTAATGCTTGCGCCAGTTTTGTGTAGCCGCAGGCCGAGAATTGCATTGATGATTATTTGCAGTGCATATAATGTGCACAGTCAATGACCCCTATGCTGTGTCTATGATTAACAGTGAGAAAATGGCATGCGCTCCGTATGACGAGTGACAACATAGTTTACTGATATAGCGTTTGTGCAAAAGAGTATAAAAACGGATACAACTTATACTTCATACCCATTAGTCTGTTGCTTGGTCGCATTCTGGATGATTCTATCGCGATGTAGACAGACATTTAAGCCACACATTGATTAATTCAAAAAGAAAAACACATGCATTTAATGTACGTAGTAGTTGCTACGAGGAACGTAAGAGTATCAGCCAAATATAAATTTTCCCAAACCGCTGCCAATTTCGTCCAGAAATCATTTCACGAATTATCACAAGGCTTCAGGAGAGCGGCATGCATTTGCCTCGCCTACGGAATGGAAACGAATTCATCGGCAAAAACTACGCGGGACACTGGAGGTCATTGTCGCGAGATCAATGTTCCACAGAGAATCGTGTGGCGTGCTTTGCAAAAACAGTCCCTATCAAAATACTTTCCTTGCGGAAGCATAAAGTTCGTCACATCAGCTCACAGGATTAGCCATAAGCAATAACTGTAATTTGTCATGTAGTTTGAAGGAAACACATTAAATACCCACTGTTTCCCAAAATACTTTTAAAGTAAACTTCATGGGAAGCAATTACATATGAGGGGGAAGAAACCTACATGTCAATTAGTAAACAATCATTTTGGGGTCATTTAAGCAGGCTATTGTTTGCTAGAGCTGCCCTAAATAAATAATCTTTAAAGAACAGATTTCATTAAGGGAAAAATCGTTATCTTTAATATTGTAGTTGTAGGAACACTGAAAAATTTTGAACTTTTGCAATTTTTGAAAAATCAGAGTTTTTAAGAAACGTGAGACCTGCACCATTCTCTTAAGCGTTCTTTACATTGTCCAAAAACAAAATTTCATAAAAAATGATAGAGCGATTTTTTTTGAAAATTTGGAAAATATCCCAAATGCTTCATGTAAAGTATCCCCCAAAATTGAAATATCGGTTTCAAATTCAATGGGCTGCGATATCAGTCAGATCGATTGGAGAACATCAATTTTGGAGAAAATCGGCAGAACGGTTTAGACTTTAGCGTTGTTCACAGACGGACGGAGTGACGGAGTGACGGAGTGACGGAGGGACGGAGGGACGGAGGGACGGAGGGACGGAGGGACGGAGGGACGGAGGGACGGAGGGACGGAGGGACGGAGGGACGGAGGGACGGAGGGACGGAGGGACGGAGGGACGGAGGGACGGAGGGACGGAGGGACGGAGGGACGGAGGGACGGAGGGACGGAGGGACGGAGGGACGGAGGGACGGAGGGACGGAGGGACGTTTGCCATCATTCGATTGCCACTTTCGAAGGTTGGAAAGTAGAGTTCACGAATAAAACTACAACCGTTTTGTCAATATTTGAAATATGTTTCGTACCTTCAAGTACTAAGATCCCTTTCCTTCCCTTCACCGAACGCGTGTTTGCTGCGTGATCTTGTGTGGCGGACTATTACACTGAAAATATCCGTTAAACACAAGTCCCAAAAAATCAAAATTACTCAAAAAACTGCTTATCTAACATATGACAATATGTACATCATTGGATTTGTCTTTTTACGCTCGTCATGACAGACTGAAAAAATATGTATAGTTCCATTTGAAAAAAAACGAAGTTACCTCAGATACCTAGTAAAATATAAGTGATAAAATCGAAATGAATCAATTAGCCTCATTTCCTCATGCACTTCCGTGAAAACCGCGTTTCAATAACTTCGACCGTTCAAAAGTTGTAGGATGTGCTAAAGTTACGTGACTCATCCTGTATATTAATAAAATGTGTACTCTGCACTAAGTGTTGGAGGAAGTAATTTACTACACATATTAACAAGATGTATCCAATTTTTTGTTATCAGGAACCGGCAATAAGAGTTTTGCTGTCTAACAATCGCCGATTTCCCGAGCCCTATTTCAATTTATTCTCATATTACGAATTATAGCGAAAAAGTAAATTTTAGTAAGCATAAAAAAGGTTGGGAAATTCTCTAAACCTAAATACATTCCAAATCACTTGTCCTTGCAGGTAACGTTCTGCGCAATGAGGAACCCGATCCCTAACTCCTTCAACGATAGTCACAAAGATAGATAAAGGCGTTTTTTTTTGCCGCTAATTCTCTCGCTCTCGTAAGCAAGAAAGGCTAAACGAGAGTGGAGCCCACGAGAATTTCGTGCAATGACAATACATTCTCGAGGACGAGGCGCCTCGATAATTTGTAGCCAGGGCTTCAGATGAAGGGAATGCCAACGGTGTTCGTAGATATCAACATGGGCTCGTTCCGAGTGACATTGGATCTCACGTCCGGGCGGGAAACCTTGTGATGTGATACACTGCGTTGCAAATTCATCGAATTTCTCGGAACAGATATCCTCCTTGCCGTGATTTGGCGTTCATAACGTAATAAGATAATTTTGTTTAAATTTGACTATCATTACCACTCGCAAAAATAACACAATTTCAGATACTGTACTCGTATATCTCGACCAAGTTGAGAATGATGTTTACCGGAGCGCGCTACCGTCTGTGTTTACAGCCAAAACGACAGAGACGGAGATATAAGCATACTCAAGTCAACATTAAAATGGAACCGTGCCAAACTATTGAGAAAAAAGTGCGATTTTCTTGGTTGCAAATCTAGTATCTTGCCAATTAATATTTGAAATATATTTGGACACGTCTACACCTCACATTGGAAGAAATAAAAGTATAGTTTTCCCTGAAAAACTATTCAAAATTTTGAAACTAATTCTTTTGATGAGCAGTAACATTCAAGTAAATCGTTTATTTTAACTTAAGTAGTTTCTCCGAATATATAGACCGCGCTATAGACCAAAAAAAATTTTTATGTAAGAAATAACTACCACCATAATGAAGAATATGACAGTAATGTTTTGGCACTTTATTGCATACCTAACAAACCGCCTAAAGTCTATGGAAAAAAGATGAATGAAGAAGAATACAAAATGTTGAAATTCAATGAATAAGTATTAAAAATTCAATATAAATAGAACTTTTTATTACAGTCTTGTACGAGTACGAGAACGAGAAGTAAGAAAAATCAACTTGAAGGGACAAAAATAAAACAGTCAGTGCAAATCTTGGATGATGTGTCTCTGAAGTTATATTTTATCAGCTGATTCACAACCTCTATGAAGGAGGCCATGGTGATTCCGAAGAAGCAGATTCTGAACTCGCTTCACCCTCCTGGAGACTTTTGTTAGCGAAACTTACTGTACAAGCCCGTGTTTACACTGTTAGTTCCACGATGCGCCGCAACCGCATCCTTCATTCTTCGCTTGGTCGAGTAATAATCAAGTTTTTCTGTAATATTGCATAATCGCTATTACATTTTTGGCACTTATTGTTAAAGCGTCAAAAGAGTTCCACTATTTACAACTACAATTGTATCAAAAATTGACATTCATCACTGGTGAATGGACTTATCTGACGGGAGGGAACAGAAGCGTAACGTTTAATTTAGAATTTATAATAGAAAAAGGTTTAATTTATACACAGACATTATTTATTATCCCTTTTACAAACCTCAAAACTAACAACTTAAAATGTATTAAGCAAATAATTAAATACTTTATAAACTTAAAAAGAACTAGGAAAATAACACTTGGTAGCTGTGCTTGTTAATTTATGAAGATGTTTTAATTGATGAAATTTCGCGATGCCTCAAGAGAAAGAGAATCTCATTCACCAGTGCACTATCTCGACTTTACGTTGGCGGTTCCCCCTCCACTACCCTTCTCCTTTATTAGGCCAGCGAGAATGGCTAAAGCTCTACGAGAAATGAGAGAGACCTCGCTGGTTTGACCGTCTCGAAATATAGCCCTTAGAGCTATTTAAGGCTTTATATCTGATGTGGACCGAAATGGGCACAGGAAATATCTCAATATGATATGTAGGAAGTTCGAGGGCTCTCTACTTGGTAGACAGATCAAAGGGGGCAATGAGATATCGCGTAGAATTTGGTAGTTTCCTTACGGTCCCACAGATGGCAACCGGGAGAGTAATTCAATTCGATTTTTTAAATTGATTGGTGACTTTGGGCACGATAACTACGAAGGCTATGGGTCCCGTACGTGTAGTGCATGTTTTTCCTCGGAAGGTGATCTTCCTCCCCTGGATGACGAGATCCGGCACCGACCCAACTGTTGGATAGCGGGGTTTTCCCCAACAAGGTATCATCTACCAGCGAGGCACTGTCCCAGCCGGGACCAACTAAGCTCCCGACCAGTCTCCGAACATGTGTGTTAGTGTAGTGCATGTATAACTAGTGTGTATAACTATGTGTGTATAACTAACGGATGAGAACAGAACAAGAGGAAGGAAAGATCGCGCGCGGTCCGTGGCCCGTTTGTTAGGGTACTACTCCGGCATTCGCCTGGCATTGATCGGAGAAACCACGGTAAACTATCGATCAGAGCAACTGGCCGCTAGAATTCGCTAACAAATGGGCCACAGATCGCGCGCTATCTTTCTTCCTTTTACGTGTCCTATCCTTACCCGTCTTTTACACACACCCACACACACACTCACTAAGGGTTTTCAGCCACAAAATTCAACACCTGACGTTTCCCTAAAAGTCTTAGACAGTATGTTCGTTTCCGAAACCTCTTCCTATGAAATTCTCAAAATAATCGGTAAATTAAAAAATAAATATTCGGCCGGTTTAGATGAATTTCCGGATTGTTTGTTAAAGACGTGCGCGCCAGCCATTATACACCCGTTAACTCACATATTTAATGCATCCTTATGCACCGGAATTTTTCCAGATATTTTTAAAACGGCTAAGATTAAGCCGCTCTTCAAAAAAGGCAACAAAAATGAAGTTCAAAATTATCGGCCAATTTCTCTTTTGTCAGTTTTTTCAAAAATATTAGAGAGACTTTTTTATGTGCGAATGGAAACCTTTCTGAATAAACACGACGCGTTTTCAAATTGCCAACATGGATTCCGGAAATCAAAATCTACGGAAACAGCCATTTTTTCTTTTCTTAAGGATGTTGCCTCATCATTGGATCAAAACGAAGCAACTATTGGAATATTTTTAGATCTTTCAAAAGCTTTTGACGTCATTGATCATAACATTTTACTTTCAAAATTACCTTCGTATGGAATCCGTGGTATTGCTCTAGATTGGCTATGTTCGTACCTTAAACAACGATCTCAGAGAGTAGAAATACCTTACTGGAATGATGGAACTTTATGTACACACCTTTCCGGTTCTTTGCCAATTGTACGTGGAGTCCCGCAAGGATCGATTTTAGGCCCTATTCTCTTCCTATTATACGTAAATGACATGCCCTTAGCGATTCGAAACGGAAGAACAGTTCTCTTTGCGGATGATACAAATATTCTTTGCAACAAAGAAACCGTAAATAGTACAATATCAGACGTTTCAAATTGGTTCCGTAATAACAAATTAAAAGTAAATGAAAATAAAACAGTTTCAATGCAGTTTTCCATATCAAATAAAAAATTCTGTACTCCATTGAAAATGAACGGTGTGCCATTGACTGATGTTAATGTAACAAAATTTTTAGGTCTATCAATTCAGTCAAACCTCAAATGGAATGCCCACTTAAATGAATTGAACAAAAAATTAAGCTCATTATGCTACGCGTTCAGAATTCTTTCAAATTCCGTCAGCCTTCATACAGCTCGTTGTGTATATTTTGCCAATGTTCACTCCCGCCTGAGATATGGCATAATATTTTGGGGAAACACATCTTATAGTTCACAGACTTTCAGATTACAAAAAAGAATTGTACGAATAATAAGCAAATCCAACCCACGTGATTCTTGTAAGTCACTCTTTATTAATCTAGGAATTTTACCATTACCTTGTCTCCTGATTTACGAATCAGTAGTTTTTGTCAAAAATGACATACTTAAGGACGGGAATACATTTTCAGCAAACGCCGATGTCTATAAGTATAACACACGACGTAGTAATCATATTCACCAGGTGGCAGTATCAACAGCTCACTACAAAAAATTCACATACAATTCATGTACATTACTCTACAACACTTTGCCAGAAGACATTAAACAATTAAATTCCATAGAAAAGTTTAAGTCCCAAGTAAAATCTTTTCTGCTGCATAACTGTTTCTATACAATTCGAGACTATACCGAGCATCAAAAAGGAAAGTAGAATTAATTTTAACAATGATAGTTAATGTAATTATTTATCATTTGGACTGTATAATTCTAAAGAACCTGTAACAAGTATTGTACCACAGTTTCTGGGTTGATGGCCCCCATCTCGATCAGGTTTTTCGTCCAGTTTCCCTGATCCTTGAGCAAATGCTGAGATGGTCCCTTGTTTTGCTTCTGGACAT
>JAHLJT010008446.1:252890789-252913693 GCA_031308135.1 Acheta domesticus | reverse complement strand
AAAAAAGAACAGAATGAAAGAAAGAAAGACGGAAAATGTAAGAGTAGGAAACTGCAAAGTAAAGAAAGAAGAAAAGAATGGTGAGAGAAAGAAGAAAATAATCCTGAAACACGTGGCAGTAATTTTGCGTTTTCAATGACAAGATTCGAGTTTTCTGTTACGGCTGTACGTGCGAGACGGTCGTACTCCATTTGCGTAATATCGCCAAACCAGAGATTGCTGACGTGGAACTTTTAAACTAAAGCAGTACACGCATATTTCTGAAGTACAGAATCAAAACGAATCCATCAAAATTTCAAAGTTATAGAAGGCTTTACGTAAAATGAAGCTAATATCAGAGGCATCGACAGAATCACTGCCCAATATACAGCTGTAGCACAACAGAAAGTAAGTCTATAAAATGTCACAGTTTCACATACCGAAATTCACTTACTCTCCTCCCACACTGCGAACCAAATGCAGAAAACCTTAATACAACGGACGGTCGCCGATAGGAAAAGACATTCCAAAACAGTTCGGAAATGAAATGACCTAAAATTAACTAGTCGATCCCAATTAATAGCATTTTTTCTAGTGTTGATCTCAATGCTTAGTCTGAAAACGCTTAGTTTTTTTTTGAGAAACGTTTCAATTCGTCTACAATATTTTTGGTAAATCTGACACAAGAAAAATTGGTCGATAATTCTGAATTTCATTTTTGTTACATTCATTCATTCATTATTGAAATACAATTTAACAAGAACTCCTTGCGATCAACTAATATATCCCTAACGGTTCCGAAATTATTATTACTTTGCCGCCTTACGAAAACTTCGTAAGAAAAGAAAGTTATGTAATCGTGCGCCGGAAAACGAATTTTCCAGCGCACTGCGTTTGTGTGGCGTAGTGGTATCAGCGCCAGCATGTTAACTCAGAGAAACTGTGTTCGGGTGTCAGAATGGAAAAAAAAATTGCTGGTTAAAACACTTTTGCGGTTTTATATATGTGCATGTTATTGCGGAACATTTTAAATATGAATGTGCTATGGATTTGACGCTTTGAATATGAATTAGAAAGAAAAAAATATATCCGAGATGGAACTTTTTACACTTTGTCCTGAATTATTTGTTGTTTTTTTTTAGATAAATCGGACATTTACGGGTTTATGCCTTTGCCCGGGTACGATTCATGCGCGCTTAGGTAGCGTTATGGCATGAACGCCGGCAAGTAAAATCGGGAATCGCGTCTGGGAACGAAAAAAAATTGCTGGATTACGTAACAGTATTATATTGCGGAGCATTTAGGAACAATGTGACAAAGTATGTGCTTTGGTAGCATCACTAGTTTAAATAGTGTCCTAATTTTTGGTGTTTGAAAATATCTTGAAATGTTCTTGCGCTGAAAGAAAGATTGAAAATGTGAGTTAGCAGGTGTACAACGACACGCGCACAAATTTCTAAGAAATTCACCTAAAACCAGATAATTATTTTTTACTTTATTAACTGTTCTGAGGATTTCACTGGAAGAAGTTTCGGATACAAACATTATGTCGAACATTCTTTTGGAACGTATGTTGTTCAATTTTGTAGTTTTATTCCGTTCTTGAGATCAACGACTTTTTAGAAAATTGTCGCCTTAAAAGACTTGCAAATTTTACCTGATTCCTTATTTCTCTGGGATTATCCTTCAAAAGAACATTCTCTATAAAGTTCGGAGATGACGTATTTTTTACAATATTCGACGTTGCTTTAGTAATGTTATTACCGTTCAAACTGACAATTTTTCATTACTTTCCTTAAAATTAGTTTGTAATTTAGAAAGGAGATGTGGTAACAGGGTGATACGTTGTGACGTTTACAAATAAGGAATGAGTAAGTTTGTTTTACACGATGTTCTAATTCCTTGTTATTTCCAAGAATTGCAAGTTCGAGGAAAGTTTAATTTTCTCTTTAACAGAGGAAAGTACGGATTAAAGTGATGAAAGCTTTGAGAAAAATAAATGATATTTATCGTCTGTGTCAACTGCATATAAACCGTGACTCCTGATTTCTGCAGCAAGTAGTCCATTTTAGCGTTAGTACATAACTTACACACGCGTGTATTATTTAATGTGTTAGTGATGAAGTTACTAGTAATTGTAAGAATTTCTTCATTGCAATCGTTGTAAGCTAACTCATTCGTTATAATTCCATATCTAGTTATGGTTTTGGTAATGGTGATTTGGTCTATTGCTTTTTTGATATTACCGTTTTCTGTGTTGGTATATTAACTGTAATTTCAAATTCAAAGAATGAATTAAATTGTCGTTTTTCGTGGAATTCTTCCAGAAAATCAATGTTTTAAATAATCGCTGTGTTATAAAACATGAAAATAATAAAACAAGGTAACAAAATTAATCGTCAATATTTGAAAATCACATTAGAGTTGAATGATTCTAGTTTGTAACATAAATTTACTTAATACTGATTTTAATTCTACACGTGCCCCATAACAGAGGATATGCATGGTTAGAAAACTTTTCTACGCTTAGCGAAGTTTTAATATAAGAACTTTGAAATATGATAATACCCTTGTAACTCTGAGAATATTCAGCAAGATTAAAACTGTTTAAACTGGATAATCCTTCTCAGATCTGATACTCAGAAGTTCTGCCAGTTGTTGCTAGCGTGAGTGTTGCCCTTCAGAAGCATCACCCCTCTACGCTTGGATACTTATCATTATCTTGCCTATTTATTTACGAGTCTGTAGTTTTTGCCAAAACTGAGTTACGTACGGGCGGGAACATATGTATTACGGATATTTGTCATTTCAAGACACGTCGTAGGAATCAGATTCACTAGGTCTCAGTAAAAACAGATCAGAAAAAGAAATTCACATATAATATTTCAAATTGTCTATATTTGACTGGTTGCTTAGTATTTTGTTGATTATTTTATTCATAATTAACAGATGTGTTTTGTAATATTTTTAAAATCCACCATTAATTACAAAAGTAACAGCAATAACAACAACAATAATAATAATAATAATTATTATTATTATTATAATATAGAGAGTACCGGACCTTGCAGTTGGTGGTGGGGCTTGAGTACCCCCATGAGCCTGAGAGCTACGTCAGTGGTAGCCTAGCTACTGGTAAGGCCATCCGTGCTGAATAGGTTGAAGGTGAGGGGTCCGACGAAGTACTCCATTTTGAGGAGAGTGGGAAGTAAGTAGGGAGGGAAGGGTCATGAACCGTTGGACTACCTGTTATCGGCCCATGGAGGGTACAGGAGAGAAACTGGGGTGGCACATCAGGCCACTGATTAGAGTGGAGGCCCGAACCTTGCATTAGCCAGCGAAGGAGGCTGCCTTCAGCAGTCAGTGAAAATCCCGTGGGGTTTAGTAATGCCGACTGGCGATCGGAGGAACCCCTTGCTGGCCCTGCCTTGATGCCCCGAGGCCACTATGGGTCGCAGTAACTGATGGCAGGAAACAACCCAAAGGTTAAGTGTGATTTGCTACCTGAGACTTTTCACTTGAAACCAATGAGCAAAATGGATAGAACAAGCAATGTAATAACCCTTAACGTACGTTGTTCTACCAATGTCCCATACTTGCTCAGAAACCGAGCTAATGGCACCTTATCGACATCTGGCCATCCCACGAATGTTAGTCCGAGGGACCCAGAGCCGACAGTAGCTCGAAGCCATCGTCAGAGATGGACACGGGATGAATTAAAGGAGGTGATGTGGTGCTTCTACTATGCAAAAGCGAAAAATGGGGGCTCAGAAATAGAAGTTTTTAATATACGGATAGAGCAGAACCCAGATATGAGACCTATCCTAGACTCGAAGAAGCTTGCCAGTCAACGATGATACATACTAAGCAGTGGAAAATTCACAGTAGAACAACTTGCAGACAACCAGAGAAACGCGGAGTATGTTCTTCGATCAAACTATCCACATGACGAATATTTAGAACCATCTAATATCCCTGAAAACGATGGTCCCCTTGAAGATTCATCTCTTCAAAATGAAACATCCGTCAGTGGTAAAAACTCATTTGGCCATGAGTCACACGATAAGGACATGATGCGGGACCTCTTCCGACGCGAGATAGAACGAGTTCGTCTACTTCCATTCGAATCTCGTGCACCGTTGAGGAGAATTTACGAAAATGCTAAAGCTAAGAGAGATAGAAACAGCAAATTCTGTCTTAAATGAGGTTGTACAGACCTCAAGAAGAGATCAGGATATTACTGAAATCAATCACATCGTGTCTGCAACTGGATATCTAGTATCTCAGATAATCTTGGGGCCAGCCAAGAACACCGATGGCCGACAGCCAGACAGAGTAAAAAGCTACGTACCTCCATGGGCGAAAAGAATTATGAAACGGAGAGCCGAATCACGGCGTGAAATATCATTCCTAGCCGAGGCATCTTCTAAGTCAAACCACACGTATAAAGTTCAACAAAAATACTCCACGTTGAACAAAAATACCTAATTGACAATGACACAACAAGGTTAATGGCAGCTGAAAAGCTAAAAGAGAAAATCCAAGCATGGGCTCAACGAATAAGACGGTACAAACGTAGAAATTTCGGAGTACCGAACCGGTTGTTTGAAACAGACACGAAGAGATTCTATCACAGTCTGACTCAAAAACCGATTGGCAATGATGCCCCTCCTTCAAAAGATGACATCGGAACATTTTGGGCAGGAATCTGGGAGGTAACCAGATTCTACAACAAAGACGCATCGTGGCTCCAATCTGAAGTTGATGCTGTCAATGGACTCGTGGAAACAGTGGAACATGTTCAAGGATTCTCGAAAGAGGACCTATGCCAAACAATTAAGAACATGGGAAACTGGAAATTCCCTGGGGTTGATAAGATCCAGATTTATTGGATTAAGAAATTAACAGCATTACATTCTTATCTAGCAAAGGCTGTTAATAAAATTTTAGAAAACCCAAAGGAACTCCCCGAATGGCTCACTCGCGGCATCACGTATTTGCTACCCAAAGCGGGAGACAGCTCTTAGGCGAAGAACTACAGGCCAATTACTCGCCTGCCAGTAATGTACAAACTTATAACTGGAGCCATAGCTGACACCTCGAGAAGAACCATCTGTTGCCAGTTGAACAGAAAGGATGTCGTAAAGGTTCCTATGGCTGTAAGGAAATCTTGCTTCTGAATAAATAATTTTGAATAATGTAAAGAAACGAAAACGTAATTTAAGCATGGCATGGATTGACTACCAGAAGGCCTTTGACAGTGTACAACACGATTGGATTTTGAAGACCCTGGAGATCTATCGATTTCATCCTAGACTTGTTGAGTGTTGCAAGGGTAGTATGAAGTTGTGGAGCACTAGGTTACTAATACACAGCGGAAAGGGAGTAGTAGAAACAAGAAGTATTCAGATTAACAGGGAAATTTTTCAAGGAGATTCACTATCCCCTCTGCTGTTTTGCATTAGTTTGATTCCTCTATCGAGACAGCTGTCGCACACTGACTCTGGTTACCAGCTCCATGGTGATGAAAGGCTTAATGACCACGTCAGAGAACATTGAAGTTGATAGGCACACTGTGATTCAAGATCTTGAGCCAGGTAAAACTTACAAATATCACGGCATTGAAGAATGTGAGACCATCTCGAACGACACAATGAAAGAGAGAATTCGCAGGGAGTATTATAGAAAAATGAGACTTGTCCTGCAGTCCGCTCTGAACTCAAGGAATAGAATATCAGTAATAGGTAGTTTGGCGGTGCTTGTAGCCGAATACAGTTTCGGACTAGTGGACTGGACTGAGCAAGAAATTCGCATCATGGATGGAAAAACCAGAAAACTGCTTACAATGCATCATGTTCCCCACCCCGAGCTGACGTACATAGACTTTGTGTGTCACGTAAGGAAGGAGGAAGAGGCCTGAGACAAATTGAAGCCTCCTGGCACAATGCAATAACCGGGATGGGAAAGTATGTAGTCAGCCATCAAGATTACCCACTAATGAGGCAGGTCATGAAATCTGATCGAAGAATGGGAAACAGAGGCATTGTAAGTGTAGCAAGAAGCATTGCGAACAAGACTATGCATAACACCCAGAATGACAGACACTGAACTTCTGATGCTACTTAACATGAAATTTGAGACACCAAAAATGATAAAGAAATCGTGGAGAGACAAATCACTCCACGGGCAATATTTGAAACGAATGCACAAGGTCCAGATCAATAAAGATCAATCATTTATGTGGCTTAAAAGAGGAAGAATGAAGCCAGAATCCGAAGCACTTGTAATAGATGCCCAAGATCAGGCGTTGAGAACACGACATTATGATAAAGCGGTTCTCAAAATTTCCCGAAATTTAAACGAATGGATAGGGTAACGATCAATGAAGATCGTACCAATAGTTCTCGAAGCTCTGGGATTTGTTCCGCAAAAATTTGTGTAAGAACTTAAGAACTCTAAACTTCCAGATAATTCAAAAGACTGGGAAATTCAAGAAATTGCTTCACTTGGAACATTTTGCGCAAAGCGGAAGCCCGCATTTTGCGCAAAATATTATAGAGGCACCGACAGTCCATAGATCTGCTCCTTAGGGAGCTGGTTGCTAACTAGTGTAGGTTTCATATTCAGCCGGCTCATAACATATTTAGTCGTGATGTAGTAAAATAATAATAACAATAATAAAACCAATAATATTAATAACAATAATAAAAATTGTGAAGGTGCACTCACTCTTTATATACGTACCAGGGTCATTTCATGCAAAAAAGTAGGAAATCTGACACTACATCTCAGAATTTAAAAATATTTTGCCACTTTACTTATTATGATACCTGCATGAACCAGGTACAATATTTTTGTCTCATCATCCATTGTTTAGCAACAATGGGCACTTGAAATATTAGGTTAGCGGTCTGTAGACATTCCGTTATGATTTTTTTCCGATGATATGCAAACAAGCAAAAAATATGAAAGTGACACCATTTGTAGAAGAAATGTAAAGGATAATTTTATGCTAAAAATATTTTTTTTACCGTGAGTCTTTAACAATTAGGAAGTAAACAAATTCTAAAAAATGCAATAAATGGAAATATAATATTTTTAAATTCTTGGATTTTGGAAGAAAAATTGCTGAAACTACTTTCAAGCTACTCTGTAAATTTCATCATGGAATCTTAAATGGTTTCAAAGTTATGAATAAAAGTATCTTACTGGCGCTCCATTAACGAACTCGTCTCAGCTGCTAGAGCCGCCGCGCCTCAGCGCTCGGCGTTCCAGTTTTCCTCCGCCGCGCGATGGTGGATTTCGCAAAACTACTTCTCTAGGTGTTAATTTTGCCGCAGGAGTTACATGAAGAAATACGCCAAATTCGACCATTTTTTTTGTTCACTCCAACTTTTTGGTAAACACGTTAAAATCATGTATTTCTCATTAGCTGTTTTCACGTTTGAAAATTTTTCTTTGAATTGTGTCAACATTTCTTCTCCATCATTGCTTTCTGTTCTCACATGAAATAATTATTTACGGCACTCACCTTTCTCCTTGCGTACGATATCTCTCGGGTTTGTTTTCGCAATGACAATGGTAATTGACCCAGAGGATACAAAATGTTTACATTACTGATAGTGGCTTCCTCTGCAACTCCTGGGGCTACGTACTCCTCTTCACTTGACGTTTTCACTTCATAGTTTCAGTTGAGTCACTAAGATCTGCATTGGGCATTTTGGTTATTATTACGACATAGATCGCATATTGCTTCACCTACCACTAAATTCGATATTTTCTTCCGCATCCTCTATCTTTCTCTTACCCACCTGACTTTTGTGATTCTCGAGTCCGAATGGATTGCAGCATCAAAGCCTGTTAAACGTATTCACAATCTTTGGCATTTTCTATCAAGATGTATCACTGAACAGTAACACGCGAAAACTAAGTCTGTAAACTGGTGTCAGGATCCCTTCGAAGGCATCGATGGATATCCCCAGGGAATGAACTTGGCGGTGCCTGCCTACGACCTTGCGTCACCCCTCGCTGGGCAAAGGCACGCGACTTTCAACTTTAAGAGCAAAATGCGCGTATACTTTTTATTTAATAACTTACGCATTTTTTAAGATTCCATCGCGACAGTTCGCAGAATGGTTATTTATTGGTTCTTCCTGCAGTGTGTAAAATATGAAAGAAAAGAAAATATTAATTTTGAAGAAAAATGTATTTGTTTAATTTATTAGCATTTTTATTATAAACAAATGTCTCAATCCTTAATATATTATCAACTGCTTAAAATATGATCATTTATCTTCAAAATAGTGTGCTCGTTTTTAAAGTTTTATTCATTTTATGAACGTCATAATTATTATCATTATTGAGTACATTGTGTCATCTTCCATGTTTAACCCGTAATTGTTGCTAAACTGCTGAAGATATTAATTCCATAAATTGTCTTTTAACTGTTCATCATTAGTAGATTAATGTAATAAAATATGAAAAAAATCTGAGACTCACTGTCAGAAAACCTGAAATTTTGCATGGAATGACCCACCACTCTTTTTTTAGTCTACTTACATACTGTGAAGCTTGGAATCTTTTCACCTTACCTGAAACAAAAATGTAGATGTCACTTACTAGACGTACTCCTTTCAAAGAACTACTATATTAGAAGGTGTCCTTTTTTTACTCATTTTACTTCCTTTTTTCGAAAGTGTTTTGTTTCGTAATCGTAGTCTTTGTCATAAGACCTGTAAAGCATTTTAACTTCAATACGATATATAATTTCTTGAAAATTATTACTTTAAATTTGCAAATAAATATTACACCCTTCCATGTTCTCGATCTCTGGTTTCCGATTGTTGGTTATTCGTTCTGTATCTTAACCCGTTTTTGCCCGAGTTTTTATTTTCTTGAATTTTCGTGTATTTCTTGTATTATCCCATGTAAGTAATTACTAGTGAATGGGGAAAAATGATTTTCTCCGTGTTCCAATAGTTGTTCCTAAAATAAAGCCTGTTCCCAAATGGGAACACCGGGCTCGAATGGGTACATGACAGTTTCGTTAAAAAAACGTAATTCAGTACTCTACCTCATCACGTATAATAATAATAAGTTCTTGTACAATATGGTACATTTGATAAAACAAAACACATCATGCATTTTGAGCACTTTTATTACTGGAAAAGATAAAAATTTACAAATCATAACATATTTATTATGTAAATGAAATACAGGAACTTAGTACCATGTAAAATGTATCTACAGTAAGTTGCCGATTTTTTTCTGAGGCTTATGAAAAGCTTGAAAGCAGTTTTTATGTAGTACAATCCAGCATTTCTTGCCATATTTTCTTGAGTTTTTTTGCACAAATCACAATGGTTTTGCTTCACGACATTGATCAACCAATGATCCAGGCAGTCGAACCAAATGGAATGGTTCTGTTCTGTAATTGTTTTGATGACTTATGGCTCCCTCCAGAATAAATTGTAGTGGCATAGTTTTGGAGGTATCTCGCACAATTTTTCGCCTAAAAGCCAATTGATCCATATTGTTGTCAATATTTCCTTTCCTGTGCAACTGCCACGAGTATTGAACTGCAATCTCAATACAGAATGCAGACTAGTCACTACCACTTCTGTGACCTGAAGGATTCTCGATAATTTGAAAAAATTTGGTCCATTCTGCCTACACTTTCCATATTCTTGTTGTAGCATGATACTGTGTGTGGCTTAATTACATGAAATTTTTTTGTACTGTTTTCTTGACCACCACATGACACCTACTACTGGTCAACAGGATCACATGTAGTGATAATATGGACAGCCCGGTTGTCATTCCACTCAATAACTAGTACTCCAGAGTTAGTGTCAGTGCGATAATTGTACGGACCTCTCGTTAGCTTCTCCATTATTTCTTTATCAATCAGAGAACACTTTCCAATGCTGTTGGCCATTATCGTTCCAGTGTACCCGAGTCATCGGTACTTCAGTTTATTAGCCAAACCAAAGGTTGAAAAAAAACTATCCGCATACATTTTGTAAGACGCAGGAAGAAGATTACTAGCCAGTTTTATTACAACATATTCCCCCCAATTCAATGTCCATAGGTCTATCTTTGTCCTTTCCAGTGTAAGTATGGAACTAGATAAGGTATCCAATGGATCACATATGCACCACATCTTGTAGCTGAATCAAGTAAGTCTTCCAAATTATGAAATCATGTTTTCATCCATTGACTTTTCTACTAATAGTGCATGTTTAAAAAATCTTCCATTCAAAAGCTTTATCAAGGGAGACTGTTTAGCAAACTTGTCGGTTGAATCAAGTTGGGAAATGTATGTGCAATGAGCGTACCTTTTAGTAACTCAAATCTGTTTCTGGGCATTGCAAGACTTACTATTTCATTATGTGACTCCGTTCCTTGTTCCCACAACTTCCTCCACCTTGGCATGGTTCACGTTTTTCCAGTTGTATTTTTCTGTATCGTATCTGGAGGATAGGTTCATGAGATGAACGTGGTGCATGATCGTGTGATGATAAGCCTGGTGTAGATTTCGGAGGTGACTGGTCTAAGGCATTTGAATATATTGGTTGCTGGCCAAAATACCATCAGCTCCCAGCTCTTCCGCTCCATCGCAGGTACTACTAGCCATCTTTCCGTTCAATAGCAATGGCTGTTTCAACTTACACGATCTACTTCACTCCTTAGCTCTCTACAACAACATGCACCCATTCATGCCCAGAGTTCCCATTTGGGAACATCGCAATTTCTTGCGTAACAACTGAAACACAATCTACATTATTTTATAAATTGATAATGATTTACCACCATACATATCTAAACTATATTTTACAATACTAAAATTAATGATATTGTATTATCAGAAGTGAGAAAAATTACTTTTTTGAAATCATAGTGAGTGAAATTTAGAACACGTATTTCTTTGTGCTGTGGCTCGGCTCAGGTAGAAGTAAATACAACAAATGACTGTTAGTCTACTTTTTCTATGCAAGTGGAGACGTTCAATCAAAATAAGAATACTGCACGACATTATCGACTTCTTCCAGAAACGAAAATATTTTGCAGAAAAAATGTTCCCAAATGGGAACACCGGGCAAAAACGGGTTAATAGAGATGTGGTGTTATTCTTCTGAATAGTGAATTCAACAATTCTTTGACAGATATAAGATTATACCAATATTTTTGTGTGTTAATTCAGAAAATGGAATCGAAACCATTTCGTTGTCTCTTCTCCTTCTTCATATCGTAGTCTTTTTCTCTTGTATTGTACACAAAGGCTGACAGGAAACTAAGTGTAATATGAAACACACAGTGTAGTGTGTTTTTTATGTTAAAATAATACTATGTATTGCAAAATTGGCTTTGTTATTTCTTGATTAGTAAATCTCGTAAAAACGTATCATGTTATCATAAAGAAAAAATGTTTCGTTAACTTCACACTTCATAGATTCTATAATTACGTAATATTAAGATGTTGAATAATGATTCGAATCTGTCAAATAAAAATGTACATTCCCCCCTTCTATATGGCATAATATTCTATGGAATCACATCCTACAATACCTAGAAAAAATTGTACGAATAATAAGCAAATGCCATTCACGTGATTCCTGCATTCATAGAATCTTGGTATTGTCTTGGTTTGGAATCTTACTATTGTCTTATCTATTTCTCTGTGGATCTGTATTTTTGGCCAAAAATACAGATCCATAGAGACATTACATTTTCTGGGTGCCAAACTTGACTAACGTGTCAACAGCTCACTACAAGAAATTCACGTGTATTACATATTTGATACATCAAAACCTTGATATTAAGCCGGGTGATTTTAAACATCTAAAATCTGTACTCAAGTAAAATTTTTCTCTAGCGGAACTTTACGATTATTAGAGGCTACACTCACTACCAAAACCAAACAATTATGTATATTTAAGAACGTTATTTAATCAATTAGTTCACATTTGTACTGTAAAATGTAATATATCAAATTCAATTTCAATTTTAGTAAAAGACTTGTTATCCAGTGAGGAAAAAACTTCCAGTGTGCGGGCCTGTTTAAGCACAAACAGTAATTTCTTTGGATCTAGTACAAAGTTGTAATAATACTGTTTATAGAAACAAAAACAAACATACAATTTTTAAAAACCTACGATATCGGATGAAAGGAAGGTAAAAAACCCCAGAAAAATCCAAAAATACATAAACGCACTTAGAAAATAAAACCTACTAATTATTAACAACACACACAAAAAAAAAAGACTGAGCATGCCTGGATCATGCAATGTACTACAACGTTGGGATAATGAACGCCCATTCAACCAGTCTTTGTTTACCTGTTTCCATGCTCCAGAGAGCAAATGTTGATATGGCCCCGTGTTTTGATTTTGGACATAAATGTAGCTTCACAATGCGCACGTTTTGTTGAGCTCTCCTTTTACTATTTGTGGTAAGAGCAGTGCAGAGGGCTGCGAGTTGTTATTTTGTTAGCAATAGTATAAAACCAAATCTGTTGTTCGTTTACCAATGCAAAAAAAGTTTTATGCATTGGGAGAGAAAATTTATTTTTCGAACATTGCTAACCTCGTCTTATTAGTACTTTTATTCATCATTCAATTAAGTACAGTAATTGGGTGTGCAAGATATTCAGGAGCTCCAGAAAACGCGCACAGATTATATTCTCCCCCAAACGTCACATACAGTTTTTACTTTGGATAAAAATTAATTAAATTAAATCAAATTAAAAATTAAATAGTGGAGCTACAAGAGGACATAATTTCATGAGTTAATATCTACATACACGATTTTCGAAAATTCAGGGAGTTCAACGAAATGGCGACCCTCGCCATTATTTTAAGCATCCATTTTTCATTCCGAGGAAAACTTCAAAGAAAGAACATGGAGTGGTTTTTGAGAAAAAAATTTTAATCCCCTATATTTCGCGCCAAATTACACGAAAATTACTCATATTTTCAAAAAATTTAACATGAACGTATACAATGATCCGTTTTTAAGGAACAGATTTCATTAAGGAAAACATCTCTATCTTCAATATTACAATTGTAGGGAGATGTCCAAAAACTTAAGCTTTTGCAATTTGCAAAAAATGTAGGATTTTAACAAACATGTGATCTGCCCCTTTCTCTTAAGGGTCCTTTACGTTAACCGAAGACAAGTGTTCGATCAAAAAAGTTTGTACCGTTTTTGAGAAATTTTTCAAAAAGTGTAGGCTTCACGTAAAGTACCCTCAAAAATCAGAATATTCGTTTGAAACTCCCAAAACCGCAAGTTCATTCAGATCGATCGGAGAATACCAGTTTTGAAGAAAATCGACTTAACGGTTTAGGCGCTAGTGTTGAACTCAGACGGACTGGTAGACGTTTTGCCATCAATCGAATTTTCGATATCAAGGACCCACAAAACATGCATTCTGGCTACACCACATTATATAGGATTCCCCCCTAAATTAGCAATGGACTAACTGGATTTATTTACTTTGTCGTTACCCCTGTAGAAATAGTTTTTCTGCCGAAAATTTGCTGTTTCCCGGCGCACGATTACATAACTTTTTTCTTTTAACGAAGTGCTTTAGGGCGAGAAAATAATAAGTAACAGTGAGTTCGTTATGTTATTAGAGTTTAGTAATTTAGTACTAATAGAATTATAAGAACAGAAGTAAATATTCGATCTTTATATTTTTCACTCAAGCTTTATCGTTAATTTAAAGAATACAGATCTCAAATGAATTCGATAAATCTTACGCCGAATATAAGTGAGTTCCAATAAATGTTCTTTTTGCCTCTAACGTATTTTATTTTTAAATAGATTGATATTAAATATAACATAATACACTTTTATGAATATTAATTTAACATTTTCTTAAATGTATTCCTTTCCTTAAATTTAATCTTTCCTTTAATTTATCCGTTAAAAGGGTAAATTCAAAATCAACTGTCGTTGGTACATTTTTTGTAAGTCTGTAGAAGTTTAAGGCAGTTTCATCTGGCCAGAAATTCATTACACCAATACGAATACTGAAATGAGTGGTTACTCGCGTATAAAACATGAAATAAAACTGATAATAAAAATTGAGCAATGCGTGTCAGTAATTACCATTATAAATTAATTATTTTCAATATCAAAAGAATACGTAGAATTATTTGAATAGCAAAAGCTAATAATCAGCCACAAAGCGAGAAGTAATGTAACTCCGGGTTGCTCTAAATTCGCAAACGTAGAGATCCGTTAATGATCATGCAACAGCGACCTTTCATTTCCGGGACGGTGTTAATTAATTTGCAGCATTTGTTACTACTATCTTCACCGCGCTCGGAAAAGTCAGAACACGGGTCACCGAACAGAAATCGACATAGCCCTACAATTGAGTAAACGTAATTGCGTTTAATTTTCACCATATCCCAAAGATATATGAAAGAAATAGAACGAATTTCTTCGTTAATTTTTACATTCGTATTTACTCTCCAAGACTTAACACTTATGGGTGTGATAACCATTAACTTACATTCAAGTTAATGAAGAAATTATTTCAGCCCAAGTTCTCGAAACACATTACTCTAACTAGTGGTGAAACAGAATAGCACAGACTTTCCCGTATTAGTTTTCTATTCCCTAAGATCTTGGCTAGCTATTCGGACTTACCACATATTCTTGCCAGCTGCCATCTATGAAGGCCCGAAATGCATTTTTTTGACATTTTGTTAATTTGCCGGTTGCGTAATAGTAGAACGGAAATATTATTATAAGAACATTAAAGAAGAGTAAACCTCGTACTAATTGGCAATTTTCTTTGAAAAATTTGGAGCCGTTTTTAAGAAAATGGCGTTTAAGCGCCACTGTATATTCGAAAATTGAAGCTCTTTTTCACAGAAAAGTTATGAATTTTCGAAAAACTTCATTACACGTTATATGAAGCACTGTAACTTACAGATACAATAGTGTTTACAAATGGCTGGAAATGTGCATATTAACGGTGCGAGAAATCTTTCAAAAAATTTACATTCGTGTAATTTTTGAAAAAACAAACAAAAAATACCTCAAAATTAATGTTACGTCGTATTAAAGAGTACAATTAGCACTATTATTTCGAAAAGATTGAAGAAAACTTTGGTGCCACTAATGAGAAAATGGCATTTGAGCGTTTCGGAAAATGCGGAATTTCGAACTAGTTTTCACAGAAAACGGTTGAGTTTTCCAGAAACTTTATATGACATTATTTAAAGCGCATGTACTCATAAAAATAATATGAATGAATAGCTGCTAATGTAAATATTAACAACGCGAGAGAATTTTTTTAAGAATAGAGCAAACTGATGTTTATGACATCTCAGAGTTAATTTAGCACTATCCCAACCAAAAGTTTAAAGAAAAAAATTGGAGCCGTTTTTGAGAAAATCTTGTTTTTGTAAATTTTTAAAATTGCGCATATTGCACACAATACTGCGCTAAAGCTCCAAAAAATTTTAAAACCATGTACAGGACCTTAATGAAAAAAACACTAAGGATAACAAATTTTATTTGATGAAAAAAGTTTATCTTCAATTTATAGTTGTAGAAAAACGCCGAAAAAATTCAAACTTCTGCATTTTTTAAAAATTCAGAGTTGATCGTGAAAATCGGACCTACACCACCTTTATGTTAGTCTATTCTTACAAGAAATTTGAAGAAAAAATTTGGAACCGTTTTTAAGAAAATTTTGAAAATTTCCGGGGGGGCTTTGTGTAAAGTACAGCAAAATTTTCAAGAACGTTTTTCAAAAGCGCAGCGTCTTGAGTCGAGCCAGATCGACTCGGGATATCCATTTTGGAAAAAATTCTACGTATGGTTTAGGCGGTAGTCGTGTTCAAAAGACGGACAGACAGACGGGAAGACGTTTTGAAAAAAACTTTTCGGTTGCAGGGGACCCCAAAACGTGTATTCCCGTTTAAATCTCGAAATCGATTTTCCGCAGCATTACATAACTTTCCCTACACTCCGTATATACGTATGTATACGGGAAAGTAAAAATAAAATGTTGAGGTACTGCAGAAAATGCCACCTTGTTGAGCAGATCAACAAGCCTTCTGTCAATAGCACATAGCACTTACTTAAAATTTTAGTGTGTATTTGTTCTCAATGAGACGGAAACAGACATTCATGCACAGAATGAATTATTACTGAGGTTTCAAAAGGTGCTACCGTGTGCAAATGAAATATAAAACTAGTCTTTAAAATATCGCAAAATGAACGGGAGAACGGAGACTGCATCTCTGTCGGAACAGGTAAATCCTTGGCTCCAACCAGCTACGCGTAGATTCTGCCTGCCCATTTGCACCATACATTTTGCACGTGCTCAGAGTATGAATCACACATTCCTGCGTTGACGCGATAGCAGCAAATTGTGTAACGCCAGGTGCTTCTGTGATAGTATGCAAGTGCGACTATACAGGTCTATCCCCGCCCCCTCTCCCATTCCACAGCCGCCCTGGTAAATAGACACGCAGTACACGAACTTGGCACAATGGACCCTGGATGTCGCAACACCGGCCCACGGTTACCAAATCCGAATCCAATACTGCGAGGCACGTGGCACCAGTGGCGATGCACAACACGTTTCGGCGAACAGACATACAAAACGCAGGTTTCAGAGGAGTTCAATAACATTTACGAAAGGCTCCCAATCGAAAGGCTCTGTAAACGTTACAGTACCACGACCCTTTGTTTGGAGATTGTGGGGAAATCACTTTTTGATACCGGTTACAAAATCTAGTGGTTCGTGCAATGCAAAGGGGCGAACCGAAATTAGAAAGCGAATGCACATCAAATCGTTTCAAACGTTTAATCTTCCTAAATTAAAGGGATCAGCCTAGTTTATTTATAATTTTGTATATATTTGCATGCATAATTTTTGACTGTGTCGATAATTTTCAAAGATACAAATTTATAAACAATGATGATATAAATATATTAAAAATGATGGATAATAACATTAACAAATTTAAAATTAAATGCAAACAAATTGATGGAGATACAATGAAATATGAAAGTAGCATTAGGTTATTTTAAAATAAAATTTAAAAAAACTTTTCAAAAGAAACAGTTCAAAGGTAGCTGTTACAAATTCATTTTTTTCAATTATGAAGATAAAATAACAAAATAATAATGAAGAAAAATAAATTATTTTTATCCTATATTTTATTTTATTGAACATATAATCACCTAAAAGCAAAATGAAGCATACTAGTGACGAGTGGCAAGCAGAATAATAATTATTAGTAATTTCTACAAAACAAAGAATAAATCTTACAAATTAAGAAAAAGCATTCAATTTATTACACGTTACTTGTTTAATAAATCCAAGGTTAGAACAAATATCGATATTCGAAGTATTTACTACATTGCATCTCGTCTCCATTGGCAAAATGGTGAACTCTAGAAGAAGTGCACCGATAGTCAATTTTTGTGAAGAAGCTAAACAAGGGACTATCTCAGCAAGGATCAGGGAAACTGGACGAAATACGTTATCGAGATGGGGGTCATTGAACCAGAAGCTGCGGTACATTACTTGTCACAGGTTGTTTAGGATACCACTGTCCAAATGGTAATTATTACATTAAAATCGTTCTTAACCCTAGAAAGCCTGGGGTGAGTCCAGCGGACTCGATTCCATCTTTCAATACTCATAAAATTATTGGAAATTTGATCTTTGCCCCTTGCGTCCAGGTATTCTTTTAAATATTCCTTTTAATTGATACATGAGAATCTCTCTTCATCTTTTGCCTTTTTTATTCACATATTGCGACAAACATAATTTTTAGGTCACAGAAGCCTGAAGTGAGTCTACTAGACTCATTTGTAATTTCGTATTTTTCTCATTACCGATGGTCTTACAAATTATTACGTTTTTCTGAAAAGAAGTTCTGGTTATTGTAGTGATTGTCAGATGTCGTGTTCTACGTATTTCTATTGTTTCTAGTGATAATTTTGAATACATTTATCGCTACTCACGTACAGTTGATATGATTGCACAGACCAATCTTGGTTGTATCCAGTGTTGCTTCAGTGGGTGATTATTGTGAGGTATTCCGTGGTATAGTAATTTGGGTCTAAATATTTTCAAAATTGAATTGAGATTTTATACATCTTTACCAATCAAATTCTTTCATTTGTGTTGCTATCAAGATGTCTAGGCTGAGTGAAGCTGAGATTCAGGCGTGCCTCAGCTTGGAAAATGAACAAGAATCTAATGGATTATTTTCAGGAACCCCAAAATTAATTCTAGTGAACAAGATAATATTAGGCTCAGAAATAACTATAGTGACACCGTTGAGTGCGAAGACAGTACTGTAATTATAATGTGTGCAAGACACGTCGGTACATTCTTCGCACCGAAGAGAATGTTGTGTAAAAAGCAAATTAATTGTTGTTAAATGTATAATAAATAGTAATAAAAGAATGCATTTTCATTGTTGTTTGTTCTAACAGTCTAAAGGAAATAGAGTATTATCAATTATCCCTCAAAATTCCGACGGACTCACCTCACGCTTATTCGGTTGGAAAAACGTTTGAGCTTTCTAGGGTTAAAATAAATATCACCTCTCTTTTTGATCTCCCACATTGTCTGTAATTTTACAGAACTAGTTATGCAGCATAAAAGATTTTACTTGGGACTTAAAACTTTTGTATAGAGTTCAATCGTTTAATTATCGTTTACTTAAGCAGTTCCACCAAACAGTATAGCATATCAAATTGTCCGCAGTTTTCCAAGAACAGCAATTCCCACCTACGAAGACAACAGACGTTTAGTGTCATCTGTTCTTTTAGACACTGTCTGTTTGGATATCATTGTCCCCATAATAATCCTGCAGCCGACTATCGCAAAATATATCGAATTTATGGAAGTCAGCACTCCGCTTACATAGTCCAGTTTCAGTGTCGTATATTTTCTGTACGGTAACCCTTACCTTCAAGTAAATTCTAGATTCCTCTCAGTGTCTATCTTTGAGGAATAGCGTCATTGTAGTCTGCGTCAAAAACTCTTAACAAAACGCTTTCAAAAATACGGGACATATTTTTAGTGACTCTGAGAATTCGGAATTTTGAGCTAGTTTTCACAGCAAACGGTTGAGATTTCGAGAAACTTTATATGACATTATTTAAAGCACATGTACTCATAAATGCAATAATGTGAACAAAACGCCGCTAACGTTAATATTATTGACGAGAGACACAAGTCAAAAAAATTACATTTTTTGTCATTTTTTAAAATAACGTACGTGTATTGCCGTCTTTCACGGTATTCCCAGATGATTTTATCCATTACACGGCGTCGCCAACATAGAACATTTTTACTAAATTAGACACTATCATAATTCATTTGTGTTACTAGAGATCGCAGAAACTTGTTTCTGCAATGTAGATTAAATATTTGGATTCGCTCTGATCCAGAGGTTACAGAGGATGTGTTAGGATGATGTAACTTACCCTTAATATCAGAGAGTTAGATTTTACAATGAGAGAGTGCATTGTCAAGGAGAAGAAGAAATAGAAAACGTCAGATGTTCGCAAATGACCTTCAGATCCGTTGCGCGCACACGGCGTATTCCGAAAGTTGTTGACAATTTCCTTAAAAGCAAACGTTCGCAAACTTCATGAGAGAACGCGTAATTATTTAATAAATCTACACTTATTAAAATTATCTGTTGTTTGAAACAAATTAATCCCCATGTGAAAAAAGCTACTCTAGATGTCACTGTTCTAAGTAATATGATAAAATGCCCCGTCACATCAAGATACTGGAGTGAACTATAATCTCAGGGTAACCATGTCTCTGTAAATGGAAGGACATCCGTGCACTCAAACGAGAGGGACGTTCTGTTGAACCCAGCAGATTTATATTTTTAAGGTTCACTTATATTTTTTTGGAATGCCTAGTCAGTGTTGTCAAGGTTGATGTCACAAGCGGGAGTCCATGGCACGAGTGCCACGACGAAATCGCCCCTCCACGCAGTTTATCACCCCGCCACCAGAGACAACGCCTTTCTTATTGTAAAACGGCGGGGTTACTACTACACGTAATATTTTCCTTTCCCGACGCTAGTGGCGCAGAGAAGTTCGTGGCATTCTATGGAGCCACGACGCGTGCCACAGCCACCAGTAGAAAACCTTGACACCACTGGCCTAGATAATAGTTATCCTAGATCGTCCTGCCATCGGCAGCCGACTATTCTCATGTGTCGTCAAAAATTCTTGGAACCCCGTTACTTAAGGCGCTTGTCTTTGATGTCTTCTGCCGAGATCAATTGCAAGCTCAGGTTTCTCATGCGCTCCCTCTTCTGAGATGTGCGGTATCGATTAATTTTACCGTACCTTTGGTTTTCAGTGTTATTTTTCAATGCATTAGATGCAAAGCAGCAGTTTAGATAAACACCTTGAAAGTGGTGACATATTTCACTGATGTATCTGACTGATCACGAACACTGTTGCAACTCAATATCTTTTATTTAACTATGACACACAAGGAGGAACTACTACCTTTTATTCCAAGAACACGTTAGTTAGTTAGTTAGTTAATGCCTTATTTTACGTGGCGAGACTCGGGCCATCAGGCCAGCTCTTCCGTCTGAACACGCAAATTTCACTACGCTCCTTTCACCACCTAGCGGAGAAAGAAGGCATTATCTCGGGCGACGAAACAGGTGATTTGAATTTAGCTCAGAGGCTTCATTTAGGCTTGAGGATCTTTTACATGCAAGTAAATCTACTAACATGGGACAGCCGGCTTTACTTCCCTTCGAAGGAAGGGAAGGCTGTCTTCGGCTTTACGTCCTCCGAAGGAAGGCGTACGAAGGATTTTTTCGCCCTTAAAATCCCACGGCTTCGATCGGGTTTGAACCCGCAATCTTGGGTACAACAATCCGATACGCTGACCGTTATATCATCCGAACACGAGCTCGAGAGCTTTGGACCCCAGTTTTTCTATAGGATTTCTACATGAATTAGCCTTCTGTAGGAAGACATTTCTCTATTGAATTATGAATAAAGGTAACAACACGCGTTTTTTGGCAAAATTTGATGACAAATGTTTGTTCCAGTGCATTCGAAATTCTGCACCCGCATTTGACCGGCGATGGCCCTCGCCATCGACGAAGGCAACGGCGAGGGCTGCACCAATGACGGACACCTTGATACTTCGTGACTCTATAGTGCGTCATGTGGGAGAGGGACAATCGTATTCCCGAGAATACGATTGGAGCTGATGCAGAAACAAACTGAAAATTGTGGTGTGGTTCATTCCAAAATGTTGTTTTGCACGTGCGGTCAAATAACATTAAAAAATGTCGGTCGTTTGACCACCTCTCGGGTGACATTTATGTTCTTGCAACCACCGCTAAATAAAGATTTCCTAGTGCTCGCATTGTTTTAAGTGGAGTGCTCTACCGCCAGGATGGAACCGCCAGGTCATGGAAAAATCAGACGGGTTAACCGCTTATGGAGTGGGTGGCACAGAGCCTATGGCTACTCTGTGGATCCAATCGAATGGGTTAATGAGGACTGGGCTCGGTCGTGACGACGTGCATTTGAACCGCCATGGTGTCGCCGAGCTCAATGGGCTCTTCATTAGAGTTGCTGGGTTTTGCAGCGCATCTGTCCATTGACAAATTATTAATTTATGTCAAAAACAATTAAAAGCTGTGTGTGACATGCTGCGGGGAGAAGTGAATTGAGGACACATTTTCATAATTCTGTGATCCCTACCCTAAGCCATATACTAGTTTAATTTTGAAATGGAGAATAGAGAAAGAAATGAGCCTTTTTTTGCAAGGATTGTTAACAAAATATTCGCACCGATGTAATAAAATCTATTTTCAATTGTAAATCATCTATAGATTTGGTATCTTATCCCTAATCACGTCCTTCGTGAAGGAATAATACTTTCTACCCCGACATGAACTATAATTTGAATAACTATATTTCTCACTGAATTATAGAAGACGTTTCCTAATGAAGACGTGTAATGAAGTTGCATTTATGTCCAGATGCAAAACAAGGGGCAATCTCAACATTTTCACAAGGGACAGGGAAACTTGACGGAAAACCTGATCGAGATGGGGGTCATTGACCCAGAAGATGAACGCCCAGCGGTGTTGCCCTTCTCTCCGCTGACGGCGGAGAGGGAGGGAGGGCATTCCTCAAGGGAGGAAATCTCGGTTTTGTCGACGACGGTTGCTGTGGTCAGCATTTTGAGGCTTGCGTGCGCGCGCGCAATAATACGCCGCGGAGTGCAGCCCAGCGAGAAGGGGAGCCTCGAGGCGAGACTGTATTGGGCCGCGCCTCCCCTCTTTGAGGGAGTGCGGGTGCCGGCCGAGTCAGAGTGAGATTCGGGAATCCCGTCTGTCGGTCGACGCAGCACGAGTGAGGAAGCCGTACAGCCCAGGAGCCGTGCTAAGTGACGCACGGAGGGAAAAAGTGCCAGGAATCGCACTTGGTGGAGCCGCGCCGTGAGACGTGCGGGACAGGAGCCATGCCCACGACGCACGGGGGAGAAGCCGTGCCTGGACGCACGCTGCAGTCGGAAGACAGCAACTCTTGTTTTTTTTTCTTTGTTAATGTGAATAACATTTATGGAGGATTAAATCAATGTTATTAAGTTAGCATGCCATCTTTGATTTCTGGACATAACGGTGAAGGCGACGGTGGCGAAAACGGGCACGGATACGGCGGCGGCGGCGGCGGCAACGGTAGAGGCAGCGGTGCAGGGCAACGGTAGAGGCAGGAGCGGTGCAGACAGCGGGGAGAGCGTCATCGGCTACGACGGCGTCAGCGATTAGAAAGAATACGGGAGGAAGAGCTTTGCGCGGGGGCAAAGTAAAGGAAAGCGGCTAAAGCTAGATTCATTTTCTGAGAAAGGATTAGGGAGCTCTGAA
>JAHLJT010008446.1:252830145-252890689 GCA_031308135.1 Acheta domesticus | reverse complement strand
GAATATCTCGCGATTCTTCTTGTTCAAGAGAGGCATTCACGCAATAGGTGAAAAGTTATTGGGATACAATTTTCAATATTACAATATGAATATTACGTATCCGTCACACATAAAATGAGAAAGAATGTACAGTTGTCGCTTTAGAAAAGGTCTATTAGTAGTTTCTTGGAATTGTGAACGCGACCGAGTTCATATGAGATTGCAATTCGATAATGACTACGCCGCGTCACGGCTGTTCAGTGAAATTCATAGAATTGAGTTCTCTTTGTTATGCGGCAATTTTTCTCGCTGTATGGAATGCAGATTTTGCTTATACAACACAAAATTTGAATATGTGTTGTATTAGCTTTAAAAGAATTTTCACATCATTTTCGCAAGATTTATAATGAGTTTCACAAGTGATAGGTGCTAGGATGGGCAGAATTTGCATAAGTTTACTCATAATATTAAGTATCCGCTGTTGTATCTCCACTAGTTAATATTTATAACCCATACTATATTTATACCTTGGCAACTCAAATACGTATCGGGTGGGCGGGAGGACTAAAATATTTATTTTCGTGTTTCTGAGGCCCCTCCCAATCTTGTTTTGCCTTAAAAAGATTCGACAGAGATTTTTTGCGGCGTTACAAAATTTTCACTACACTACGAATACGAGAAAGTAAGAAGGATACACAAGTACGTTGTTTCATATTTTCCAGAATCAAGATGATCCTGATATTGAAGTTGTATTTTCAAAGATTGTGAAGAATCGAGTAGTCGGAACATCCCGTAGTCAGGTAATTATACCTCATTTTGGAAGCATGTGAAGTGCATTGCACTGTTTTGTGTATTTTTCTGATTTTTTAAAATACATTATTATATACTGTATTAATCACAAACTTAAGTACATATGCAAAAAATGTGAAATTTACAGCTAATTATCTGATAATCTCGATTTATTCTTGGGAAGAGTTCTAAAACATGTTTTGTGAAAGCCACGTATCACATTAGATACATAACATATTTTAAACCTAGATTAATTTTATTTACCTTTAAATTGAGGTGTTAAAAATTAGTGAAACTGAAATAGAACGTTTTCTCGATTTTCTGTTATATAATACTTTTTAATCAATTTTGGCAACTCTTCCGTGGTTGTAAATGGGGGCTGTCCCCTGTGCCCCCGGTGCCATGTCTCCAGACAAACTTTCTGGGTGTGATTTAGCTAACTTAGGGATGAAGTCTGAGAAATGGTTATGGCTTATTGTTTAGTATTAATTTACACAATATTGTGTTTTCTTTCATTTCCTTACGTAAAATGAATCATTAGTAAAATACATAACTCAAACTGGAATTGACTTTTCTACAAATATCATCCTAACATTTCCTGAGGCAAAGTAGAAAATAAATTTTCCGCATGTGAGCCACAGAATGTTCTTGGGGGAAAAAAAGTATAATGGGTCTACTGGACCCAGCGCGCCTGATCGCGTTCCAAAAACTTGCGCGCCTAACGAAGGGTTAAGAGACAAGAATATTTCGTCTGTTAAACCTAGAACGTAGAAAGTTCATGCTTTTATATCACTCTTAAGTAAACAAAATTACAAAATCAAGATACTTTTCATTCAATTTTTTTTATTTTACTCTTAATTGAGAATTTGATATCGGACTGATATATTATTTCATTTTAATATATCATTTTTTTGCCTTACAGAGAAAATAGGAATTAATTTAGCCAAATTTGTGACCATAACTGTGAAGTATCTTCCCCCAAAGACTGTCATGGGCCTGGTATCCAGTGACGCACCGCCATTCCGTAGCATTTGTAGAATCCTTACTTTTAAATGTCGCGCCAATTTCTCTGGACGCAGTGCCCGCGAGCTCTAGTAAGCTTACCTTGTCCGCGCCCTTGACATGCCTGATGGAAATGATTCATTGTGTACAGTATGATGAAGTCTTTGCACTACGAATAATCTCCAACACAGATTTAAATCTGAGATCTAGCAAGTAGGAATGCGACATCTATAACAAAACATCGCTTCCAAGCAACGTAGAAAATTTCTGGCAACGTAGAAAATATATTTTCTTCGTTGCCTGAGGTTTTTAAAATTGATGTTCATAAAATTGATTTAATATCCTCTAGTTGTAATTTTGGCGCGGAGAAAAATTTAATTCGATAATAGCACTGCTATCTACTAACTTCACGCCCCCGCGAAAAAACTGAATCTGAAAGCCTGAGCGCTCAGGGTCATCTCAGGGCTTCAGAGCTTCCTCAGTTGGCCGTAAAGGGAATGGGAAGAGGGGGGACGCCTACGGACCTACGCACCTACGCCTATGGCGCCACTTACGTTGACGCCTCTCCGCGTGATACGAAGATGGGCGTAAGAAAAAATTAGGGCATCGGGGTCATCGCTCAGTCAAGAGATGATTGGCTCTGCTCGATGAAGGTACGTTCCGTTCGAACACGTGGATCATCACTCATCAGTAGAGGCCGGAAAAATATGTAGTATGAAACGTTAACATATGTACATAAATATGTAATGAAAATAGTAAGAATATGTAATAAATATGTAAAATGGGATATAATATGTAATATTAAAATACTCTAATTATAAAACTCATTTACATAATACGAACTTACATTTATAAAAAAGTTTCTATAGAAAATTTAAAATCAATGTAAACGTTTTAAAAATCATTTGGAAAGTACAGGTTGATGTACACTTGCACTATACAACTTTCCCATCAATAGTAAAACCTTCACAAACTGTTATCCAGAAATGTAGTTTAGCAGACTAGACACAATAGAAAGCCATCGTACAACCTGGCGAAATTTAGGACCAGCAAATCAAACACTGCAGCATGGAATATTCTCATCGAAGTGTTACACGACGGCGATCGCCAAAGTTTCTTGGAAATTAAGGTTAAAGGTCGCCAAATGAGGCGTCAATGATACTTTTCACACCTAAAGGTGAGAATGATTTGTCGCTGACGCGCACTTCCCGCCACTGAGGTAACTGAGGCAGGCGCGTCGGACTGTGAGAATATCCGACGGCGTCTTCCCGAAGCATACCTCTAGTAGAGTGCGCAGTAGCATGCAGTAAAAATGTAGGAAAAAATTCTACTTTTTAAAAAAATACTTCTGTTCATAAAAATATGTACGAAAATTGATCAAGTAAAAAAAATGTTTAGAAAATAGCGAAATATGTAAAATATGTAATATAGTGCCAAATATGTAAAAATATGCAATTAAAAAATTGGATATTGTGTGAGGAGGGCGAGAATTCGCCAAGATTAAAAATTTAAGAACGGTAAGAAGAAAAATAAAAAATATGTAATTACAAAAAAATCCAGTCTCTACTCATCAGTTACATGTCAATACTTTATCTCTTACAAAATTGTGATTATTGGACAATTTCATTTACTTAAAAAATCGGAAACCTAAAAACATCGAGTAGTAAACATCGATGTTTAAAAAACCATCGGCTTTAAAAAAAATGATCTTTTAAACATCGATGTTTTTATAAAACATTGATATCTATGTCGCATCATTACTAGCAATGCTACATAGTAGACCACCCAGAAGGATCCATCTTCAAAGTAGATAGCCATTCCTTTTGGGAAAATACAGATGCACAGTGTGTCGATGAATGAGGATGAGGGGTATGTGAGGAATACCTGTTCATTATTTTTTCTAGGGTACATGTAGTATGTAAAATTTACTCTGCAAACCTTTTATATCATGAATCATGTCTAACATATTTGGTCGGATTTAAATTCAGATAAATAACCATCATATACGCAGTGATGATATTCAGTTTATGTACCATTTGATCCTAATGCTTTAGTCACTTACTTCATTGGCAACATCTTTAGTTATTAAAAACAAGTGTGCATATGTATGTATGTTTGTGCGCGCGTGCGCGTGTTTGCCTATGTGGGAGAGAATAAGATATCTGTTAATGTCTAACTAATTTTCCTTTTCTAGGTTGCAGGGCAAAGCGAAAATTCTTCTCAAGTACCAATATTTAATTCAGCATCAGGACAAACCAACACTGGCCAAGCAAATGGTAAAATAATACAATTCATAAAAATTGTGCAACAATATCATAATTTTTCATTTAAATTAATTCTCTTCTTTTATTATAAAGAGCAGGTCCCAAGATTGACATAAGAGAATTTCGATCGATTTCACTGATGATGACTGTCATTTGAATTTCTTTTACAATTGTCCCTTTTCAAAATGAAACAATTGGTGCACAAGCTTTCTCATATTATTGGTGACGATTGCATTATATTATAACATTGCAACTGCAATCCTAACACTTAACAAAACGTCTATCCAAACGAAGAGAGAAAAGTTCGAAAAAATACATTGTCGGACCTCCATAAATCGAACCTCTATACATCGAAATTCTTTATAAATATAGTTTTTTCTGTCCCTTGAAGATTCTATTTAAAAATGTTTCTGTATATCGAAAATTATTTCTATTGCATCAATGACAAGATGACATGTCATCAGAATCCTGAGCCCTGTTGATAAGAAACGTTTCAATGTCACACAGGCGCTCATGCAAACCCGCAACACCTAAGGGCCTGAATGCAACCCGCCACACCGATGCACGCGGTACGTTGCTCACGCCGCAATCTACAACATTAGATCATTTTGTACTCTCATTTACGATTTTGAGGGCGTTAAACCCACTTCGTTGTATGAACGGTCAGGCGCTCAGAATTATGAATTCTACGTAAGTTGAAACTGACTATGCTATTGTATTTCGAAATTGTATGAATGAGTTCTTTCCAAATAATGGAATTTTATTAGTACTTTCAATGCCTTTTCAAACTCCGTTCATCGGTAGACTTCTCGAATAAGTCGATTCCCTTGTCAATGCCAGAGCAGCACCCAACACAATGGGTCACGGACCACGCGCTATCTTCTTAGAATTAGAACAGGGACGTGACCAAAGTCTACATATTACACTATCGTACCGGTTATGTTAAGGCACAGCTGAGGAACTGGACACTAGTTGTTGGTTCCAATACGGAGGAACTGGACACTAGTTGTTGGTTCCAGTACGAAACTATTTTCACTTGTAAAGCAACGATTTGCTGAGAACGGAATTTTTGCTTGCGTTCAATTAGTTCATACCGTATTTAACCGAAAATACTGCAAGACGAGGTTTTTTCCTAAATATATCAGTCGGCAATTACCGGATCGTTTTATATTCTCAGATTAAAGCGAAACTCGTAAATGTTGACGTAACTATAAGTTGTGAAGACTAACTATAAGTTGTGGTAAAAATATCGCACGTATCTACAATACGTAAAATTATATTCCCGCTCGTATTCTCGGCATCCACCGCAAATTTGCAGGACGATTCAGGCCGATAGTTTGTTAATGGACCGGTAAAGAGAGAATCTCGAACGGATGGTTTGGGGGTTGACGTAGTATTTTCGGGCATCTACGGTAATATTGTGCCTGTAACTTCAATTTCTCAATGTGATATGACGCAGAAAAACATTCATGAAATATTTTATTCAGTAAGACATTACAAGAGACCTGGATGTGTATCATTTTTAATTATTTTTTATTTTTTTATTTATTTACTGTGAATCTGTTTTTATTTCTGGTGTCTTGATTTCTACTGTATTACAACCTGTGATGCTGAATTTCTAGTACTAATATTTGGGTTTGTTTTAATTACTGTTTATTATTATTACGAATAGAAAAAAGTCAAAATTTCTTTAAATCAATTTAGAAAATAAATTGTAGGTGATTTTTTTTACAAACGGCTTTATATGTATGTTCAAACATAATCTCAAAAATGAGGAAGTGTGGTACATCTGGCAATGCTGGATTGGAAAGACGCCAATATATTTGGAGGGAAAAATACCATTACTTGAATAATGAATTACTGCACTAATGTAATGAATTAATTTAATTTGATATTAATTCCTGTAGAATTTTTAATCAATGTTTTAAATTCTAGACACTTCCGTTACTAAAATGGAGTGCACCCTTATGGACCTTATAAATGGAAATGCTCTCTTGACAGTAAATACCAATTGCATTATTTGGAAATCTATGAATATGGTCACATTCTTTTACTCGAGTATATGTATACATTTTCTTGGAATACTCCATCAGAGATTAGTATGATTAATATGTTATTTGTGTCTGTTCAGGTGAAGTGCTCATTCAACAGAGGCCTAAAATTCAGCAGTGTCCTATTATTTCAGGTTGGGACCAAAAAATTAAAATGTTATGATTTCATTAAACACAAGGGTTATGATATTAACATACTTCTAATGCATTTTCACACAAAATGGAACCCTGCTTGATACATGACAGCCATTTTTGTTGACATGTTAAAGTCACATTTGACCTGTTTGCATTCACAGAGAGTGAAGATGAAGAATATGATCTTTCTGAAATATATAAACAATTTTTACAATATAATCTAGCTCGACGATCACCGAGAAGGAATTTCAACATTAGGCAGCGTGCATCTTACCAAGGTATGCATTCAAGGCATCAGGGTATTAATTTTTTCTCAATAGACACCACAATTTTTTTATGTCAGACACAAAATATCACAGAATGAAGGCTTTTGAATGGATATCTCATCATCTTATTTTTAGCATGAACTGCTTTCTAAATTTTTTTTTTTACAGTTTCTTTCCTCAGTTTTTCAAAGAATTGTAAGTCAATACTATATTGAAATCAAATATGCTGAGTGTGTAGTCAATATCTTATATTCTATTATAAAATATTTTTTTGAACAATATAGTAGTATAGGGATTAGCAGACAAAAATCTACTCATTATGTTTAATACTGAGATTCCTCATGCAAGTACATTTAATACCACAAATGAAGACTAACCCCTTATACACAACCTACTTCAACAGCACTAGTTACTAAATTTTGTATTTTCATTTGATAGAAAGAAGTTCTACTCAGTTTCATCAGCAGTTTGGAACTCATGGCCACAATTCGAGAAGGAATGTTTCATTTGGATTACCACAGAACCCAAAAATCAATGGTCGGAATAACTTCAATATACGGTTACCCCAAGAGCAGGGCTCAGCAACCTACATATGCAGAAGTAAGTGTGTAAATGTTTTTTGTTTTTTTTTACCTTTAATCACATCCAATTTTAATGCAACAAAGAAGTTAAGAAAATTTTGGGCAGAAGTGTTGATTGTAAACAAGAGAAATATTCTCTCAAAAGGACTCCTATACCTTGTGGGAAAAAACAATTGGGTACTGAAAAATAAGTTACGTTGTTCTAAGATTTTATGAACTATCATAAAACAAATAAAAGGAGACAAATCAAATCTACATCAAAACATTTCTAAAGACCAGATAATGCTGAACAGGACAACACTGATTATTTAATACATATGTTTCAGGACAACAGATGCATTGTTGCTGTCAACCAAGAGTTGCCCATCAACAGGAGTCAAGAGCAAGTCTCATTCCACCTTCAGAATCATGTTTTCATTGTCATTCTTCACCATATTATGATCATTGCAATCATCAACCTCCATCATTTTATCAACCAACACTGCCATCACATCAACCTTCAATCTCATGTTACCATGCAACATCGTGTCATCATCATGCCCCCTCATCATATCACCATCGTGGACCCTCACCATTTCATCATCCTCCTCAGTCATATCATCCTACATCTTCATCTTCACATAACCCACGACGCATATCATCACAAAACTCAAGAGGTTTTGAAAGAGAACGTTCAGAATATTTTGAATCTCAAGGAAATACTTCAAGTAAGGCACATTAGCTAATGCATTTCTGTTCTTAGTTTCATAATTGTTAGTCAAATTAGCTGTGTAGTATTTAAGCAATGAACTGCTAAGAACCACACATTTCAACACAATATCAAAGACAAAAAATGATATAACCAAAGAATTCAAACACAAATACAAAGTGAATAATAAAATAGTGATGCAACAAACATAGCCCTGACTTTCTCGTTATAGTTTTAAAAGCTATGTGAAATCAGTAGTGGCTCATGGCTTTATAAAATGGAATGTCAAAAATCTGCAGTAGAAAAAATCTCATACACAACAATTATCTTCCACTATGCTTTCCCATCTCACTTTTTGCTGTATTAAATATGATTGTAAAGAAGGTTTGTCCATCCTGGTAATTGAACAGTGAAGCCTTCCTATCAGAAGTCCAGAACATTATAACCATTTCTACAACATTGAGTTCTCTTATTACACAAAAAAGGAGAGGTATACTTTTTGAATGTAGAAAAGTTTTAATCAAAATGATGTTAATGTCTTGTGATTTAAATTAATTGTGCTCTGTCCTTACAAAATTAATCCCAAAAATTTAATTTAAATTGGAGAAATTCTTCTGTAGGTATGTTTGAAAAATGTCACCATGTGACTCAATATTTCATAAAAATTGGAAATTGAACTTGAACAATTTTTTGAAAATTCAAAAACTTTAATGAAACTTGCACAGGTAACCTGAGCTATATCGGCGCAAACACACAAAAGAAAAATGCAGATATACAACAATTTCAATTTTTCAATATTTCCACATTTTTCTTTTGTGTGTTTGCTCCAATATAACTCAGGTTACCTGTGCAATTTTCATTAAAGCCTCTGAATTTTCAAAAAATTGCTCAAGTTCAATTTCTAGTTTGTATGAACTTCAACCCGGCCATGATTCACATGCTACCAATTTTCATTTCTGGAAGCAATTTTGAAAATTTACAATTACTAAATTTATGTTTTTCTTCACTCACTTAATCAGATGCGGAATGAGATTCAATGCCTTTGATTAGCAGACACATTCATCTATCATTTCGTTACTTTCTGCATGTAACAGCTTTCACAGTTTCTGAGAAACCTTATTTTCCCATATTTTACTAATTGGTTTTCTAATGTCATCGATGTCTGATCTTATACCTCAAGCATCTCTGCTAATTTACTATCTGAGCACTGATTCTTATTCTTGTTTAACCCTTCTCTGAGCAAGGTACTTTTGTAACATATCCGGGCAAGCAGTGTCTAGCAGACACTGTTGTACAATGAGTGTTTTCCACTATTCTCTTCTTCAACTTTTCCACACCTATTGTTTTAATTGTTTTAGGATTTCAGTATAATGATGGAAAATGAATAATTAACTAAAATAATTCCTTTATTATCCCAAAAACTTACGGGAAGTGATGACATTTTTTATGAGAATACAATGTACACTTACTATGTGACTTACATTTTTTATGAGAATACAATGTATATTGAGCAAGTTTAAACTTTTCTTCTCTATGAATTCAGATAGAGATACAGAATTCATTTTGATTAAAGTAGTTGATTATTTACAAGTCTCCATCAGTATGCTCATTGCAGACTGACTGGTGACATTTGCTGCAACATTGTTTCTGATTGCGATCTCGCGCGTAGCGACACAAGTGACATTTGCTGCAACATTGTTTCTGACTGCGATCTCGTGGGTAGTGACACAAGTGACATCTTATTTTTTTCTACCCTGATGAGCATGGTGTAGAACTACTTGTCTTCAAAGAATTTAGTTTCAGTCCAACTTTTTTTAGAACTGAAAGTGTCTTTTGCTGGAGTCTTATAGTACTTCTTTCAATGTGTGATTGAATGAGGCCCTCTCATACCTCAGATAAGAATTAATTTTGAGTATTGTGTTTCCGCGTATTCCACATTGGCTGGACATTAGACAAGATGACAAATGTTGCCACCCCAGCAACACCCAGACACTTCAAGACGAATGCAAATGGACATCTGTTTATTTTTCTTTGACATGAGTTTGAAAGTACGAGCAGATCCAGGGTGTCAACTCCACATTTCGTAGAATTGTAATAAAGTATTATTTCTGGTTTATTACCTGGGTCTTCTGTGCAGGGGTTGCTTTGTTCTGCTTCGAAATGTATGATACCAAAGTAGATTCCCTTGAAAAGTCGAAAACGATGAATTCCTGGGTCGACATTTATGGGGCTGGAATTCTCGAGGAATGAGTTCTCTTCTTCTTTTGAACAGTTCGAACAAGAGTGAGGCGATTTACCAGAAGACGTTCTGTGAAGGGCTTGTCCATGACATAATTGTCACATGACATTCACAAATCTGGAAGTGCTCTTTAACCGTTTTCCTTTCAAGTATATGGCAAACAATTTAGAGGATAGTACTAACATCGCGGCCCACCACACCTTCATACTATACTTGTCTGGTTTAGTTGGTAGGTACTGTTTGAATGTGCATCTGTCCTGCAATGGAATGAACATTTTGTTGCCCGTGATATCTGTTCCAGGATGGTAATGCTTTTTCAAATGTCCATTGAATTATTCCCACATGTCCCTCAAGGTGGCAAATTTATCTTTCCACCGTCTTATGGACCATGTGGTTTTGGCATCAAATTGTAGATAAATAATCACTTGAAACGTTTGAGTCCCACTGTTGCTCTCTATGCAGGTGGGCAATAAAAACTGTTCTACAATACTGTTCGCACATATCCCCACCTTGCATCCAGAATCAAAGCTGAGTCTCCTGCCTACGGACCTCACAGTTGAGACAAAATGGTTATCATCATTCTTTCTTATCGAAAGAACTTATTTGTCACACAGCAATACAAAGTGTCCAGGTTTTGACAACTGATAGACTTAATAAACTAAAGAATAACGTTATTTCGATTGTTCTGTCATACTGGAAATTACCAACCATTGTCTCTTATCGAAAGAACACATTGTATTTTGAACACTTCTTGCCCAGTTATGTTACTTTAACCCTCCAGCAGGTACATCCCATCATTTCCACCAGCAGGCACGTGCCGCACTCCGTACTGCATTTATCAACTTTGATTTTCTGGTCAGTAGTTATTACTTATGTTATTGAATGTGACGGAAATATTCTTTATGTTTTGATGCATTTTATTTCATAATAACTAACTAAATACCAAACGAAGTAACAATATTAATAAAAATCCATCACTCGCTCCCTCCATGCCTTGGTACATGTTACATGTTGGGGAATGAATACGGTGCAAATGTGCCTTCTAATGTTTCTTCAGAAACCACGCATTTAAATTTGAATTAGTAGATAGTACTCCAAAATCTGTGTCATAGTGCTCGATAACAAAATAGCAGTAAGAATTCTAAAGGATAAAATAAGCAAATATTATACTGACATAACAAAGCATGTGCAGTACGGAGCGCTGCAACTGTTGCAGAGTTTGAATTACTAATGAATAACAGTTGATCGCCAGTGTCTAAAATCATAATTTGAGTGTCATCCGGTTGAAAATGTAATGAATCAAGTATAACTATGAGCTCAATAGTGTGACACCAGTTATTTACAATAAATATTTATCACAATAATTATTTTCACTTCAGTTTATTGACCAAATTTAGTGAAACTTCATACGTAGACGTTTCAATAGATCACGGTCACAAAAGTGTAATCACAGAAACATTTTAGTTTATTTATTTTATATGACTGTAAATAGAACCCTCAGTGTTCAAAAAACACTGGTTGCCTGAATAAGTGTTAATTGTATTTTAGTCCTCAATTCCTCCAATTTGAGATCCTTATCCACAATTTCACAAATCCTCTTTATCACCATCCCAGTATCATCTTTAAGAGTTTTGTAATAGTTAATCATTAAAGATCATTACAGATCTATATTATATATTCCTTCTGTACAACAATGTATAGACATTTTACTACTTATCTAGTGATAAGGAAGTGATCAGTAGGTCTACTGGCATTATAATCTCTCTTACAATGTAGAACTATTAGAGGAGGTTGTTTTATTTATTTATTTATTTATTTTATGTTTATTTTCTATTAGAACATAGTTGAATTTAGCTCAATGTTCCTTTTTGAACATTATTTTGTGAGAATCATATTAAGTAAATTAATTTTGCAGGAGGAAATTACAATGATGAGTCCAGCAGAACATGGACATCCAAGTACCAGACTCAGGGACACACATTTGGAGCTCTAGATCTCACAACAGGCAAGTCATACTTACTTCTCTATGTATCTATGCTTTATTATACAGTTGTTGATCTGAAACAGGCTCCTGGGGTGCTCCTCAAGCAATGGAAGTTTTCACTTTAGAAAATGCTCATTCAATCAGTCCTAATAACTGATATCTGATAACATGTCCTAATAACTGATATAATGATTCATTCAATCAGTCCTGATAACTGATTTAAAATTTTCAAAACAATGTAAATATACCAGCAATACAACTGATGCAAGTTTCGTTGATGAACAAACATAACAGGATTAATCGCAGTATTGTTCATTGGTACTACAGTACGTTAAAAAATTATGGGCTACGAAGAAGGCTGGAGAATGTAGCCATCCCATCCAGCCCAGTCCATCATTTTGGGGGAGACCATTCTGGATTTTTCATTAAACAATAAACATAGTGCATATTATTTTTGTAGTGTAGGCCTATATATGATAATATACAATGTTTTTTAAATACACAATTCTAACATAAATACTTCAATTAATTTTGTGAAATAAAGTAAGGAAAGAAACTATATCTCTGGGTCTTTTGAGGGGGGTGCCATTGCCCCCATGCCCTCCCTGCTGAATCTGCCACTGAGAATGTAAGTGATGAGAATTCAAATGCCTAGGCAAAGAGCCTCAACACTTGAGGCTTTAAAGGTTGCTTTGACCGTCTCAGTTCAAAGGGTTGCAGGTTTCAATGCATCCTGGGCATTGATTGATCCATCCTGGATGTTGTGTACTAGTGAGGTTCTTCCAACCTCATATATCATCTTTCAACCCTCTTCCTCCCCTCCTTGCCAGCTGGGCGGTACAAGAGTTTGGTGCAGTTGCACCAAAGTACTTGTTACATGAAGGCTGTGGATTTGAATCCCACATAAGGCATGAATGTTTGTGTTTTGTTGTATCAGATCCGAGTACCCAGTAACTTCCTTGTAACCACTTTCTTTTCCTTCCAGACATACAATAAACTCCCCTAAACTGGCTAATTAAAGCTGAGATAGGCCTATGTAGTACTTCAGCACGACAAATAGCTACCTGAGACTGATGGATAGGGACATAAGGGCTGCCTCCAACAGCCAAGGTGGGGGAGGGTCGAATCCCGACAACAGGAACTATGTTACGAGCAGGAGATCAGAGTTGCGTCAGGATGGGCAAGTCATGGAGAAAACAATTAAAAGCAAATGAGTGGCCTGATCAAAAACCAAATCCAATTGGGAAGGCCAGGCAACAACTAACACAATCATATGAAGTGAACAAATAAAAAATGTTGCAGGTAAACACAAGGATGATATTCCAGTATATGACATCTCTAGTAGCACTGAGAGTGACACAAGTGTTGAAGTTGATGATGATATTAGTAAGTATCATAGATTAATCAGTGTAGTTCATGTGTTTTGATGTAGCTGGAAATTGAACAACTCTTTAAACATTGGGAGTTTTCATTCAAATCAATGTTTATCAGTCCTAATAATTTACAATATTGCAAAACATTTATTTAACCTACTTATTTACTCATTTATTCATTTCCTCATTATCTTTCTTATTTATTATTATCTTATTTACTTATTTAAATATTTAGTGATGAATATTCCAGTAATACATGCAATGTAAGTTTTGTAGATAAACATAGTTAAATTTGTTGGCCCTGTGGCCAAGATCACTACGGCAGTAGTGCCATAGTGATCTTGGACCATGGGGTCGTGGGTTCGAGTCCTGCTTCAGGCAAGGTTGTATGTGTTCATCCTTTCACCTACTGTCATCACCATAAGGTTACATCCAATAGTGGTCGCTAATGACCTAGTAGTTGATGCAACCTATACACACATGCACATGTGCACACACACACACGCACGCACACACACACACACACACACGCACGCGCACACACACACGCACGCGCGCACACACACACACGCACGCGCGCACACACACACACACGCACGCGCGCACACACACACACGCACGCGCGCACACACACGCCCACACGCACACACGCACACACATACATTATTTTTATTATACAAGTATTTACAGAATTCGACTGCTTTTTTATTTCTCATTTAATTTTTCTGTCTGAGGAAATATGTTAATTTCTTTTGTAAATAATAAACAATTTACATGTTTCTGGAGAGTTTCTATGCTTCCATAATGTATATTTTTGCCAAAAAATAATTGTTTCAAACCAACTTTTGAGTGCTAATAGCGGCTCAACCATTCGGAATATCCACATAGTTTATTAGAGAAAATACGCTTAGAACTGTCTTAAGAGCTTATTTTCAAAGTTTTGATGTTTCCTCCCCAGACACCCTGTATAGATAGATAGATAGATAAATATAAAAGAGTAAACATTTGAATCTGTCACTCTATGATTCTGAACTTTGATGTAAAATTATTGGCTAAGAAGAGGCCTGTGTAATGTAAGTGATAAAAATTCCAATAACAGTGCAGAGCATAACACAATCATAGAAGTGAATAAATTAAAAATTAATTTAGGGACCTACAACATGTTGTAGGTCGTGAGGAAAATGTTGGCCACGTAGAGAACATAAGTCTTGAAGAAGAATATGTTTATGGTAAGTCGTAGGTACTGCTTTAGTTTCTGGTACATGTTCTGAACTTACTAATGTAAGCCTAATGATTTTAGATGGAGACATATCAAAAGATCAGACAGCTTCTGCAAATCATCTTTCTGTAACTGGTAAGTTGGACTGATTGCCTGTTTTGTATTCTCTCTTTGAAAATAAAGTAGTTCTCTCGAATTCATGCAATGAAATTACATAAAATGTAGACATTGTTTAGCTATCACATTAAGTTGTTCAATTATTGTAGAGTAATTAAATATTTGAATGATGTTAAACATAATGTGGAGATTTAATATTCTCTTTTGGAGAAAGATGCTAGTGATTTGAGTGTTAGTTCACAATTTCCTGCAGGTTCAAAATGTCAAGTTACAATGATTATTCAATATGTACTTTAGTATAACAACTTTTGGCATGTTGTGATCTTGAAGTTTTTGGAGAATCATAGCTTTCAGGTTTTAATTAGGGATTTAATATTATACAAGAAAATTAAAGTTTTCCAGAGAATATACATATTTTCTTAAGATTACTTGTAAAATGGATTGCCAATAGAGGCAAGATTTTGAACAACTCACTGAAATGTGCTGGTACTTTTACAAACATTCCAAAAATTATAATTTTTATTCATGATTACTAATTCCAAAACGATTGTATTTGTACTTACTACTATTTGTGATGGATCACCATAAAAGTCGAGTTCTGTCAGAGTGACTTATCAGCTACTTCAGTTAATTGTTTATGATAATTTGTGTTTCAAGTTCCAAGAAAGTATCTTGAATGAAGTATACTCGATAATAAACACCGTGCTTACGGAATGTCTTCTAACAATAATTTGCTCAGAGACAATCACTGACATTTTCCCTATGATTTAGATATTTGCACAAAATATTTGTTCTTGTGGGTAGTGAGGGAGAGAGGTTAGAAGATGTGACATGTATTATTGTACCTCAAAGTGCTTAACTTTTGAGAACTCCTTGAAGTTTTTCCCCTCTAAAATGTACTTATACTAATATATTTCTTTAGAGATAAAGGTCATAACTGCAGAATTTCCATCTGCAAAACCTTCAAAAGGGTAAAACCAAATAGAATAGTTTTTAATTTGCTTTTCAATGTTTGACCATTGAAGTGACACGTTTCTGGTATGTACCAATCGTTTACATTAGAATTGAATAATTTGATGAAGAGTGAAGCTTATATAAAATATTTTACCTTGCATTCCAACAATCAATTCATTGTTACTAATGAAAAAATACTTTTTTTATGCTAAATATATTTAAATTCTTAAAATATTTGGAGCTCAGAACAGTTGGTATAAGGGGACTGATAACAGATATCTTCTTAATAAGTTTCAATTGCAATCTCTATCGGAAAGACGTAAAATGTATATGGTACTAATAATTAAAATTATTAGAAATTTTATTGATTGTCCCTACATATTTGAGAGAATCTCTTATTTGGTCAAGATCTTATTGTCCTCTGTACAATCCAGTTACCAACAACAGATTTATACATAAGTCTAAGTTGTTCCAAGGTATTTATATCTTGAATGATATGTCTGCTTGGTATGCTGGTGACATAGACTTATTAGCTGATCCAATTGAGACACTATGTAAAAAGTTATGCGATATGTGAATGCTGTCGCCATTAATTAATGTACAAACATCCTGTAATGGGTTCTACCCGCTGGATTTATTCTTGTAAATAAATAAATAAATTCATTTTTCAGAAAAAGAAACATCAGAAAATGTAATCTCCAGAAGATGCCTCAGACCCCGGAAAAAAATAAAGATTGCTGAACCTGCATCTGATAACGAGGGGGATGAAAATGAGTTTTATGGTAAGTTTCTCACATTCCACCCACTAAGTAATACTTTTTGTATTAACCTGTTTTTTGTTAGGAATGGATCCACTAAGGAATTTTGGGACCTTCATATTTATCATATTGGGAGTTCATATTTAAATCTATTTTTATATATTTATGAGAGAAAGCATACTTTATGAATGAGTAATAAATCAGAAATTTTTAAAGATCATCTAATATCATACCATTACTCACAGTAATATTTTTTAATATCAACTTCAAGCAGATTTTGTTCTAGAGAGCATGTGTATGTAGTGAATCACAGGTTTCCCACAATTTAAAACATTCAATGTGGATACTACACACATAATAATAATTTTTCAAATTGCATATTTAAATTACACGATGTAAAATCAGAATACCATTCGAAAAATTTTATAAAATGAAATAAATTAAATTTAAACAGAGCGGGAATATATTTTCAGCCAACACTAATATCTATAACTATAATACTTGACATAGTTATCACATTCGTCAGGTGACAGTATCAACAGCTCATGATAAAAAATTCACAATACATGTACTGTACATTATTTTACAACACTTTGCCAGATGACCTTAAACTTTTCTATCGAATTTAATTGTTTAAGTCCCAAGAAAGATCTTTTCTGCTGCATAACTGTTTCTATACAATTAGAGACTATACCGTACATCAAAAAGAAAGTAACATTAATTTTAACAATGATATTTAATTTATTATTTACCGTTTGGACTGTGTAGTTCTAAACAACCTATAACAAGTATTGCATCACAACTTTTGGATCAATGACACCCTTCTCGATCAGGTCTTTCATCCAGTTTCTCTGATCCTTTAAGTAAATGCTGAGATGGCACCTTGTTTTGCTTCTGGACATAAATGTAACTTTATTATCTATGCATGTCTTCTAGAATTCAGTGGGAAATATAGTTATTTAAATTATCGTTCATGTCACAGTAGGAAGTATTATTCCTTCAAGAAGGACATATAGAGGGATAAGAGCCCAAATTTATAGCTGATTTACCCTTGAAAATAGATTTTATTACGTCGTAGCGAATATTTTCTTAACAATCTTTGTAAAACCTGCTCATTTCTTTCTGTATTCAAAATTCAAGGAGTATATGACTTAGAGTTGGGATCTCAGAATTATGAAAATGTGCACAGAATTCACTTCTCCCCGTAGCACATCACTTTAACTGTTTTTGACATAAAATAAATAAATTAATAAATATTTTAATCACTAGGGTATACATGTCTTGCCTGGGTGTGTTTAGAATACTATGATCTATTTCTGTGCTTGAGTGTTTGAAGTGTAGTATTAAGGCTATATCTACACATTTCTAATTGTTGTAGTTTATCATTCTAGCTTTAAATGCAGTTTAAAGGAAACATTTGCTCTGAAGGTTTCATTATTTTTTATTATAATTTGAGTATTTACCAAATTTGAGATTGTATGAATGTTTTAATTTTACGAAAGAATTACTACATGAAGAAATAATTTTTCTTTGGGTGAATTCAATCAATATATTTCTGTGGTTTTCAAGGTCCTAACTAATGGTTAACTCTATATGGGGATTATCATTTTGAAAAATTGCTTTCTAAATGCTCCTGTTTACCTGTTTGATTTTGTTGCACTTTACTACTGCTCACAACATTCCTTTAAAACCATTGGGCAGCTATTGTTGTTATAAAAGTGTCTGACACATCATTTCTGAAATCTTGTCTTTCCCCTGCTGGCTGGTGAGAACCACTGTTGACCCATCCATTCGCTTGCAGGGATTTTCTTCCTCGAGATATCTCCCTTGGTAAGGCACTGTCCCAATGGAAACTAAGTTCCCAACTGGTCTTTATACTGGTATAGAGAGATTATTCTAAGAGGGGACTGCTTTGACAGCTACTGCTTGGCTACTGCTTGCAAACAAAACTGCAGATTATGTCCATGCATTCAATTTGTCAGTTTGTTTGTTAGCAATTGTCTCTTGCAAGTGGTTTCGAAACAACCTTTTGCAATGCTGACATGACTTATTTGTTTCCCATCCTTTCAAACTGGCCTCTTCTTACAGTAATTTCCCTATAGTGCGGAGATAGGACAAGGAAGGGAAAGAAAAGATTGTGTGCAATCCACGGGCATGTGTCCATGGGTCATTGAGGTACTGCTCTTAGCATTTGCCTAGTACTGCTCAGAGAAACCATAGAAGACTACAGAACTGAGCAGCTGGCCTCCAGAATTCTTTGACATATTTATTGAATCTGACCTAGCTACATAGCTAGTGTCAAAAATCTACCTCTGATGGGACTCAAACCCTATTTCTGGTCCCAGGTTTCAACTCCTCCCTACTGGTCAGAAACACTGCAGAGACTGCAGCAATGAGAATTGAGGTAACTTAGTTGATTCGTTTTGTTTAGTTTGTGGTTGTGTTATTATAGAGAGTTTATATTCTTTTATTCAATAACTGCCATTTGAAGATATGATAATGAAACTTCAAGAGTGCATGTTCATGTTCTCACCTCCAGCAATTTAATGTTTGTATAAAAATTTCATGGCAATTTCTCAAAGTAAAAACTGCAATTTTGCCTCTTTTGCCATTGTTTATAATTTAATAATTATTTAATCAAATTTCTAGATTTTCTATACTATCTTGGTCTTGCTGATGAGAGTAGAAACGAACAACAGTTTTAGAACATCCAGTATCCACATTCCAAAATTGCCACTTTCCTAAACTTGACAAGCAGAATATTAGCAAGATTTAAATTAGGTCTATCTCATAAGTTTTGCTTTAATATCATGCAAACAAGCATTTTGATGAAATGTGAAACATACTTTACTCGTTTTTTTATTTTTACATTTTTTCTTGAAATTTATAGTATTTTATCTTTAGTTGAATAGGAAATTTTAAGGATTAAGTAAAGCTTCGGTTTGTATTATGTACTTGGTGATCTTCATAGCATTTTACAATTATTTGCTATTTCTTATCAATAAATTCGCTTAACAATAGTTCCTGTGTTCATTCCAGAAATACCATCCTATTTCTATCAGTTTTGAATTACCCATGATATTGTTCGCAGGTTTTTGTTTTTTGGTTTAGAGTACCTTCTGAATGAGCAAATAAGGAATCAATTCTGGCAATGGATCTATATAATTCCTAAATAGACTATTCATTTTGTCACTATATATTTTAAATGCAGTACATGCATACTACTATTTAACCCTTACATGCGCTTCGTTTGTGACGTGAGCACACACGCGCAGACTGAGAGTCTGCAAACTTATACTCATTCTTCCAAATTTAATAGCGTATTTTTACAGTATTTTTTGTGAATATCAAATAGACCTTGTGTTCCAATTAATATCACTCAATTATTGGATTCTTTTTGTATTTTTATTAGATTTTTATATATTTAATGAAATTTTTTAATGATTTGTTATAACACATTTCACTGAGACAATCTGATAGTGAAATAAATATTAGAAAATAGAGAAAATCAAGACATTAATATTAATAATAATAATAATAATAATAATAATAATAACAATAATAATTACAATGTTGCTTTTAAAAAATAAAGTTGGTAAAAAGTATTTAAAATAAAAAATGCTGTCTGAAAGATAATAATGATGAGTCTTTATGACCTGAATTTAGTGATTATTTCATCTCTCATCTTGAACTGTTCAGATTAGAATATATTTGAGGTGGAGTTTTTATTGAATAGCTTGGAATATTTATAATTGATATTTATAAATACAGTGTTTAAATAGGAACACAAATAAGAAATGTGAGAGTAGAACTTATAACACGAACAAACATGTGTGGAATAAAGCTCCGCATTGCTAAATATTTCACTGTGGGCAAGGTCTGCAACGATTGAGAAAGGATTTTTCGAAACCTATTGATGATTCATCATTGTTGAGGAAGATACAGGAAGCCACAACTAAAAACCTCATGATATCTGACCGCGAGAAGCAAAAATAGATTAGTGTGGATTCTCAGTCCGCATGTGTGTAATGGAGGGTTGAATCATAATTTGTAATCACTTTAAAATTTATTTTTTTAACTTATTGTAATAGTGTAGATAGCTTTGTGCAATACACAAAGGTACTTATACTGAGAAATATAAGTGTTCAGATTTTAATAATATCCAAGTAGACTGTGAGGCATGTATTTTAATAATTTAATTTCCAACTGCTGAATATGTGATAAATAAAGCTATCAAAGGTAAGTGTAGTTTCATTGTAGGAAGAGATTATTTTGAAAGATACTACCAGCAGCCGCAGATGTACCCATTTCATGTCAGGCAGGCATCAGATACTAGATGAAATTGAATGAACGTTTGAGATTCTCCAAACGTGTTGTGACAAATTTGAAAATCATTCACTGAATACTGAATATTAAAAACAAAGAAGCTAAGACCAATTTGGAAATTTTGTTACGGCATTGCTAATTCATAGACATAATTCATAAGACTAAATACTTTTATGCCCTAACCATAAATATTAATTGAAGGACTGTGTATTTCCCTGTAAACAAACAAGTGCAAGGTAAAGATAACGGTGTGTTGATGGTGGTGGTGTGGTGAACTACAGTGGTGAAGTGGTTTAAGGATTTTACATACCTTGTTCTGCAGATAGAGGAAGGATAATAATGTTTATAGTAAAAAGATTATTTTTCCAGAAGTTATATTAACTTCATCTTTACTGTTTCACCAGTTGTGGAGTTGGCGCAGAAAGTGTACAGATTGTAGGATGTTGATACATTGGTGTTGAAATTTATTTTTTTATTTTGAGAGCTATTTAAAGTACATAAATTGGTCTAACGTTAAAATTCAGTGATGAAAATAATATATTATGCATTTACAAAAGCTTGGATACAATAAATTTATTTTCAAAAATATTTATGAATGAATTTGTCAACATCCTTCAACCAGTGACATGATTCTTTAACCCAGGAGTAGGCATGCAGGGTACCTGAGTAACCCCAGCACTGTTTTGGAACCCTCTGAACTTTTAGACATGTTAATTTTTCAAGCTCCACAAAACCTTTTGAGGAAAGCTTTATTCATGTTACTGATCGCTTATCTTTCAACAGCTTCTGGTCCTTTCTGATAAAGTTCATCAAAAAAAATGCGACGTGGCATGGCTGACACGAGTCAGTAACCCATCCTGTGCCTCTTTCATTACAGCTCCTTGCCACACAGTTCACTGCAGTTGCCGATCCAAACAATGCAGGCGACTACTTCCAATCACACACAATATTAAATGTTATTCAGTTTCTTTTCTGACTAGAAATATTTATATTATTCCAATTTGCTCAGATATATTAGTTTATTTTTTGGCCTACAGGTAGCTTTTCTATTTGTTGTAAAATAAAATACTTCTGTGAAATACACATTCACTATTTCTAAGCTGACTAAAATATTTGTATAATCCTATATTTTATGATTCTATATTTTTTATGATCCTATATTTACATTACATTGTAAAATATTTACATTGTATTATTTATATTATAATTTTATTACTTCAAAAGTTTTTTTTAGGAACAGAAGAATTACTTGCCTATATGTGATAAAAAAAACAGAAAAACTACTTCATTCTGTTCAATGTGTGAAGCAAAACCCATGGAATACATTTGTAAAGGTTATGTTATTTGGAAAATCTAGATATTAATATTCGTAGATAAAGTAAATTACTCGTTGTTTCCAAACTCTTAATATAAACTTTAAAAGAAACTCATATTTAGTAAAGAAACGAAATAGTATTAGTATTTAGTTTTCTTGTCTTTTTTTTTACCATGGAGTGACTTGAGTCATTTCACCCTGCATGCCTTAATTCGTTATGAAACCTAGCACACTTACTGCTGGCTTATAAACATCATCTTAATTGAGATGTGCTACAATCAACATTTTATTTACATTTATATATCATAGGCGCTACTTTACACAGTTCAAGGCTGATTTATACCTTCTGGTCTCCATTTGCTTTATTGACACAATTGCTTATCTCTAGTTCCCTCTTTACCTCAATCGATCTGCCCGATGTTGCCACCCCTTCAATTTGAAACTGATATTTTAATGTTTGGGAGTACTTCGCATCAAACCACATGGACATTTTAAATTTTTTCTCAAAAATGGCTCCAAATTTTTGGATTAAATTTTTGATATGTTAGAGGTAAGTATACTTATGAAAAAAGGGCAGGTCTGATTTTTGTTGATTTCTTTTTTTTATTTATGTAAGGTCACAACATCTAGGTCATTAGCGACCACTATTGGGTTTAACGTTATGGAAACTGTGAATATGACATAATATGATGATGATAGGGGGTGAAAGGACAAACACAAATACAACCATGCTCGAGGCAGGACTCGAACCTGCGATCACTACGACATTACTGCATTAGTGATCTCAGCCAGTAGAGATTGGCTCTTTGAATTTTTGAGAATTGCAAAAGTTCAACTTTGTTTCAGTGTCTTCCTGCAACTAAGATATTGAAGTTAGAGATTTTCCTTCTGTATGAAATCTGTTCTTCAAGATTAGATGTTTAATTGAGGTGATATGGCTTACATTTTTGTCAAAATATGAGTAGTTTTCACATAACTGAACATTAAGTAAAGGTAATTTTAAAAATTATTTTTTTCAAAAATGGCTTCAAATTTTTACTTGAAACTTTTTGTACAGGTAATGCTAAATAACATAATATAAACTCAATTTTGATGTATTGTTTTGTTGTTTTTTTAAATTTTACAAAAATGTAATGCTTTTGATATCTCTCTTATGTTGTTAATATTTACATTTCTGGCATATTTTATTGCATTTGTGGGTGCAAGTGCTTGAACTGATTTCTGGGTGCAAGTGCTTTCTTTCTTGAAAACTCAACAGATTTTTGTGAAAATGAGCTTGCATGTTCAGAAACACTTAAACGACATATTCTCAAAAACGGCCCCAAATTTTTCGATAAAAATTTGCATATATCACCAGGTTTTACACTTTAATATTTTTAAAGTTAATTTAACTCTACTATTAGAGGACTCAACTCTCCAAACCATCTAGCAACTTTGTAAATTGCGCAACATACAATCTGTTGTTTTTATTTTGGTATCATTATAGCTGAAATTTCATTTTCCTCATAGTATGTTTTTTTTATTTATTACTAAAATGTGTATTAAGTAATTATAAAAGTTTAATGGAAAAGGGGCCAAAGATAAACTAGTAGTTGTTCCTCTCTTGTTTTAGGCTGCAAATGCATATAGTCATGACTAGGGGACGGATTTTGATGACCTAAAACATTGCCAAATATGATCAATAAAATGCTCTTAAAATGTTTTAAAAATGCCCTAAAGGCAAGGCAAAATGACGTAAAAAATATGACCAAAACCAATTCAGATGAACAACTCTAGCTTTTGGTTACATTACTAATGTTATCAAGGATTCTTCTATTCATTCAAGTGAACTCAGCTTTTGAACATTTGGTTTGGACTGTTCTTTACTAGAAAATCTGTCTTTAGTTATTCAGAAATTGGCTGAACTGCCTATGGCACTGACAGGAATCTCAAGAACCGTAGATTAACACTCATAATGGCTGACATTACAACTTCTGTGCAAAGAAATTGAATAGGCTATCAGGTGGAGATACTCAGGAATTCTCTAGAGAACATTTTTTGTATCTTGTAAACATTATTTGAAGTAAGTACCAATTTATGATATTAAAATCGATGAAATCAGCGAAAAATGTATTAAAAATGACTGAAAAAGAAGAAAAATGACTAGTTGAAATCAACAATAAATGCAAAAAATACGACATAAAAATGGGTAATTTCCTTTTGTCATAACATAAAATTAATTTCTACACTAAATGGCATTTTTCTGAAGTGAAAAGAAAAAAAATGACATTTCTGTAACATCCGCTCCCTAGTCATGACATATTTACGATGTCATCATTTTATTTATGTTGCAGTCAAACATTCACTAAGAATCTTTTGAAATACAGATAAGAGAGAAACAGACTTGAAATGTTCATTGATCTTTTGTTTGCTATTCAGTTTCATTTAATGTTTCCAATAATTTGTCACAGAGTGCTACCAGTGTAAACAGCCCTGCAAATACTACTGCCCATCACACAGCCTTTGGCTAAAGACCAAGGATGCTCCTCAAGGGGCAACATATTGGACAGCAAAAGAATCTACACCAACAGAATTGGATATAAGTTTGTCTGGGATACCTAATGCTGGATTTGGGATCTGGGCAAGAGTTTCATTGCCTCGAGGAACTCTGATGGGCCCATTCATAGGAACCATACATCACAAGTGTCCAGTAGACAAAACTTACGTATGGAAAGTATGTAGGATTTCTAAAATTAACACAATTTTTCCGTTTTTCATTTCATTTTATCTTATTCGACCCAAATCTGTTGAAGGTTCAGTCAACAAACATGTATATAAACTCTAAAAATATATATAAAAGTAATTACTTACGTTACATAAACTGTGCAAGACATGCTAAAGAGGAAAATGTTGTGAGCACAGAGATTAACAAGAAAATTTACTACAGAACAACACGTGTCATTGAGGCCCATGAAGAGTTATTAATATTCTATAATGATGAATCTCTTGTCAAAAGGAAAGATTTCCATCAGAACACTCCAAGTAGCGTGCCTTGTAAGTATCGACTTCACATTATTGCTTTATCTTACTATTTTCCCTGCTCCCATCCTCTCATTTGAATACAGTTGACTTTTCACCCAACTTTGATCTCGTAAACCAAGAGAAACCAAGAGAGGGCAGAATCATGGAATCCAAGAAAACGGTAATTCTAGTTATAAATACCCATAAATATTCAAAAATATCCATTGTAAATTTACATATTTAATAACTTTCATAATACAGTAAAATATGTCTAAACTGGAATCTGTACAAGCTGGAAACCTGTCTTAACCGGAAAATGTCAGGGGAAAGAAAAAGGAGAGAGAGAGAGAGAGAGAGAGAGAAAAAAAACTGAAACATTACCATTAGTGATAAAATTACATTATATGCTGATAATATTTGAAACTGACTCAACTATTTTGATCTATTTGTGCAGATGCCACCTTCACATGCACGGTATGCAAGAAGTGCTTCAGAAGTCCATTATGTGCTAAACAGCACTGTAAAAAAATCACCGGGACATCTTGTATGTTTTGTAAGGAGAATGGCCAATGTAAGTGGATCCAAATTATTGTTGTAATGTTTTCAATAAACCCAAAACCACTATTGATCTTTAAGTGAGTGCTGAGCTTACTTCTAATTTCATATCTTCCTAACAATTAACTGTAACAAAAAAAGTCTGAAATTCTAATTAGTTCCCAGAGATTTATTAAGAATATGATGATTTATTGTTAGCTTCATTATCTCTGTTTGCCAGACACTGCTTTGTTTTCACTACCATGGGGCAGTGAGTGCCATGCTCACTTATTGAACAACAGTTCACGTACAGTATTGTAATTTTTGTGAAAGTTCATTACTCTTAATTTATTATGTTTGTAATCTTCATATAATTTACGGTGTAAGAATATTCAAAATTAGAGTAATTTTGATCTGAGATTAAATCAGTTACATTAAAAAATAGAACATTAATGTATATATATGTATATATATATGTGTATGCACATACTAGATCTATATATGCATACACATACACATATGCAACCACATATACATGCATGTGTGCATGCATACATACACACACACACGCACGCACGCGCACACACACATGCACGCACGCGCGCACACATATACACACACACACACACACAGGTGGTTATTACAACTTTCCCTACAGAACACGTTATAGCAAGGAAACGAATTATATAAAACGAGTACCAACTGTTTAGTATTACTGTCAAGAGTATGGGATGCAAGTCACAGCGCCACCGGCCAGTTTCAAATATTGCCACCAGGTGCCATGGTCAGGAATAGTGCTGAATAGTCGCATACACCGGACCAGACGCCATGCACTTGTTGACAATTGAACATGTTTTGGACAAACGGAGCCAGGCATTATTGGTGAAACTTAGCAAAACAACAGTAATACTGCAGCTGCACTTCGAGAATATCGCCAGCTGAAACGATTATGGAAGGGTCCTCTTTCTCCACCTACTTTGCCGAATATTATGACGTTCAAATCAACTGGAGAACTGGGTGTCGCCTTGGGAAGAGGCGTGGTGGAACGACTGGTGGAACCACAGGTGGTTGATGATATCACTGTTGCCCTGGTCGAAAACGCTGCGCACAATTCTAGAGCGTCAAGCAGTGCGGGTGCTGTGATCTGGCAATTGACCATCCCGTCGGACACTGAGAATGGTTCGAAGCACCTTCCGTACAAATGGTATCCGTACCTGCGTGACCTTGGACCATCCTATGGGCAGACGAGACACATTTTTTTTCTGACAGGTGAGGTGAACACACACTTGCCGAGTGTGGGGATCTTCATTGCCACGCAATGTGCATGAAGTTTCTCTGCATAGCGAATGTGTCACCTTATGGAGTGGCTTCACGGCGACGTTCATCATTGGCCTATTCTTTTTTGAAGAGTCTGGCACTCAAGGACCAAAGACGTGCAGCAAGCAAATTAGGTTAATGTGAATACAGTAATCCCTCGACATTGCGAATTCGCTAATCGCGAGTTCCGAACATTCGCGATTAGAGAAATTCGACCAGTTTTAACATTAGCGACTTGAACATTTGCGAGTGCGTCTTTTAGTCGTACACTTTTTTTAAGCGAGCACATTTCATTTCATTTATCAGTGTCATCTGGGAACCGAACGTGACAGATACCAGAACTCAAAGTATCACGTTTTGCAAAAATCTCAAATTTGGAATGTCAATTCACATTCATAGAAAAACAGAATTGTAAAATAATTCAACTCAGTTGCGTCAAGTTGGAGATAAGGGTTTCGGCTACACGAACAGAAAACCCATTCAGGATCTGTGCATCTCTCATTGTAATGATTTCACTGAAGAGTAGCTTCGGGAAATAATCAGCGAAGCAATCTCCTTGAACGTAATGCTTAACTAACGGAAGCGAAACTGCGTCCTGGAGCAACTTCAATGCAAGAACTGTTAATGTCGTTCTAAAACTTCAACAAGCTCTGGTGGAAAGAGCATTTGAATATGATGCGAACATGGAAATTACTTCGAAATTTAAGAGAGAAATAGAAGCAGCAACTCTTCTACATTTGGATATTAGAATGAGGAGGGTGATGTAACAAAAAATAACCAAATCCTATATCCAATCCCTTTCAATTTTGAAATAAGTTTCAAATATTTTTTATTTCTTCATTTTGGGATGTTAAATGTAAATTCTGTTTGTAGTAGATCCTACTCAGTTCTACTGCAATTGTTTGTCATTTTTTCTTTCTTTTTTAAACAGTTTTTAGGTATCCAGGAACCTAACCCGTGTTTTTTCATTAAAAGATAGACTCAACATTCGCAGATTTGATATTCGCAATGCTTTTCGGGAACCTAATTCTCGCGAATGTTGAAGGATTACTCTACTATGCTCGCACTTTTTCTTGATCCTGCAGCTCCCTAGTTCTCGCTCAGCTCGGCACAGCACAAAACATGAGCCCCACTCGGAACGTCACGGCTCAGTTTGCAGTGCTGCTCACCTTCTTCCTTTACAATTCGGACTTCTCAGTTTTCGCTCTCTCTTTCTAACGACCTCTGCGTACCGTGCACCTTCTCGTTACTCAATAATTTCTACAATTATTAATTATTTCATCAGAATTTTAAAAAACGTTGAGTTGTTCCTCATTGCTATCTTGTCTATCTTTACGCGCTTTTACGCTGAGTTTTCTGTGGATGCTGACAGCACTGCACTGGCGTGACGCAAACAGAACCTGCCTCCCCTCGCACCCCCCGCTGTGGAGTATCAAGAAAAAGTGCGCGTATAGTACATGATAAGTGAAAATCAAGAAGAATGCGAGCCTATCAATTGACAATGAACTAACTAACATCAAGACGATATGTAAATATGTACATGATATGTAAATAAGTAAATTCGGTTAACAAAGATAAGTGAAAGTCAAGAAGAACGCGAGACAAGCAATAGACAATGAATTAACATGAAGACGAGAGAAATGATGAGTAGAGGAATATATGTACAGATAAAGTAGAATTTGTAAGAGAAAATTGTCAATAAAAATAACTTGTTCTGTAGGGAAAGTTAAATTATAATCACCCTGTACATGTATACAAGTATGAATCTTAAGCCAAAAGCATACCTTGGTCAGAATCAATATGAAATTTAAATGAATATTTATATTTAAACTGATTAAGACAGCAACATGGTATTTGCTTACCAAAAATAGTGACTCATAGATGAGAGCTATGTTAACTGGTCAAATACCACATCGAAAATCAAGGGTGAAGGGAAGTAAAGTGAAGGTGAATGGAAGATTGATGTTTTCAGATACTGAGGAATGGGAAGGTAGAAAAAGGAAGGGGAAATTGGAGTAAGGTGATAATGGTAGGACATTCTGAATTTCCTCCCAGAATTCATTACTAGATAATTGTTTTTTATGTATTGTGATATACACCACTTTCAGTATCTTCTTTAAGGTACGTTAAGCGGCGCAACGATAGTTCTCGTATAGCACGGGAGTTGAGTCAGCGGTTTGCCGCGCGAATGAGCCCTCGACTGCCCGGGCGACGCGGCCGGAATCTTCGGCGAACGATAAAAAAAAACACCCGGTATAAGCCGACCTATATAGGCAGTGGTTGATTTATAAAATTTTAGGTACCGTAACATGCCTCAAATTAATTATAAATTTAATAGAAAAAGCTATATATGTACATTATAATTGAATAATATATTCCAGAAGTACCGGAACACCGCACAGTGGGAAGAATGCCTAAGTGGTTAAAATTCAATATCTCTTGCAATATGTAAAATAATGGCTATATTAGGGCGTATATTGGGTTTTTTCGACCTCGCTAAATACGAATATATCAAAAATAAAAAGTTCAAAATAGCGGATGACATTTGGAAAAACGTGGAAGAATGCAACAAAAATGAGTTTATTGGGGGTTTTCGAGTTTAACTGATTACGAATATATCAAAAATAAAAATTCAAAATGAATTCCATACGGAGGAACACATTTGGAAAAACGTAGAAGAATGCGAATATAACAAATACTTTCGTCTGATCGCATAAAACTGTTCTTAACCGTAGATTACAAAGGTGTCGTCTGTCAGTAGATGCTACTACTGCCAAAATCTTACCCCACCAACTTCCCATCACTCCCGTTTTCAAACTCTGTAGCTCCATTGTGTGACTAACCCGTGAAATACTCATATCGTTGTGCTCATCCGGTATACGGCATTTTAACACGCGTCGTCCAATACACTACGTCTTTGTAGTTATGTCAGTGGTACTTTTAGTGCTGTTTTCGCTAATATAGTAAATAATAAATTCAAAATCCTTGTATTGTAGCATTTAAGTTTCGTTCTGAACATTTAACAATCATAATGGGACGATGGCGATCATAACAAAGGTCGCGTGACGTACTTCTGCGGACGCTTCTCAATAGCCATGTGTGTACAACACCAAGCAAGTGTCTGCTGTGCGAATCAGGTCATTTAGGTGTATCAACAAAACCCCTTAAAATGAAATTTATAACTCCTTATCGTACATGTTCAATTCATTAAATTTAGTGTTTCATTGTAGTGAGTGTGAGTTTTTCTTTATTTATACCCTGCCAAACTACGCTTGGTACAGGTGCCTTTGTAATTTAGGGTTAATGTAACATGGTACCCAATTAGTGATATTTGCATTAATACAAAGTGAAAGTCAGCAATCCTGACAAAAAAGTATTGTATGACACACATGGTAAAAGTGGTTTTATTTTTCTCGTGAGATGCGCTACTAGGCCTCAAAAATAAAAGAACCTACGTCCTACTGTTTCATAAGATAAATCTGTGCTGCGGTATTGTCTATTGTTTTCTAAGTTAAACGGTACGTGTTGGAAGATAAAGTTGTATTCTCCCTATATTTTTAGTATGTTGTCCTTTATATGCTATTAATGTCGATTTGTACATTATTTTTATGGACAAGGGCCGTATTTTATACTTTTAAATTAAGTTTAATAAAATTAGAAAAAAACAATTTTGCAGCTACCGCTAAAAACTTGTCTCATTATCGGATTCGTGCCTATTCGTACGAATTTATACAATGATCGTGAAGTAAGTACTATAAATATCAAGAAATTTGAATGAAAGTGGGATATTGTGGGATTTGTAACTTATCTCTACTTTTTCGTTCATTTTTTAAATAAATTTTCTTATTTACCGGCACGAACATTCATTTAAAAAACATGTTTAACATGAAAAAAATTAAACCAGGGCTTATAATTAAGTACATACCTTCTGTAACATGTTCCATTTTAAAATTTCAACGATTACTTTCACAGAGCAAAAATATTTGCCTCTAACTCCGCACCTCCCGCATGGCCGGGGACTGCTTTTCTTTCTTTCGGTTTCTGCGCACATTGGAAATTAGTAATGTAGATTAAAAATATGGTGCGGCTTGCCAACATTTTTAGCAAGCGGTTTCGCGCAGACTTCATCGCTAAGACGAATGCGTTGTTTTGAAAGATGTACTTCAGTGCCTTGTAGAATCGACGCCTCGCGTTCAGAGCGCACGCGGGGGGTTGAGCTAAAATGCCAAGAATTGGAAGCGAGATGACGGGAATATGAGCAGAGGTGGCTCGTGACCGAAGATGTGCTATACTCAATGTTCGACCCATGTATTAAAATAAAAAGTTAAATGGGTCTGCTTACTTATTTACTTACTGACGGGAAACGAAATCCAAGAGATGCCATTTTTTGTAACAAAAGACTTGGGTAGAAACCAGTGGCGGCTCCTGGAGGTAGACAAGATTGGAAAGCAGGGTCATTGATGGGGTCATTCGTTATATCGCCTTCTTCAGGTAGTACATACTACTTCAAAATTCCTTCCGATAATGCGCACATACAGACATATTCACAGGGAGTGGCAGACAATAATAGCATTCAGCACGATTCATGCGAATCCACTCCATCCTGGAGCAGCAAACCTGCAAGTTCAGCACTATCAAGTCCTAAAATGTGCTTCCAAGTGCGCAATCAGATAGCCATACACGCACGATTAACTTAAATCTTAACAACAACGAAATCATCAACAAGCCGGCCCCGTGGCCGAGATGGCAGTAATGTCGAAGCGATCTCGGATCGAAGGGTTGCGGGTTCGAGTCCCATCTCCGGCATATGTGTTCGTCCTTTCACCCCCTATCATCGCCACATCCTTTCATTCTTATAAATACCACAACGTTCAAGTCCAATAGTGGTCGCTAATGACCTACAAGTTGATACGACCTTAAATAACCAAAACAACAACACTGTGTAGTTGTATAGAATCGCGTTTCCCTCTGCGCGTCGGCAACGCAAAAGCGGGACCAGCGATGCTTGCGACGCGTGGTCAACGCGGCACCTGCACGCGTGGCGTTATCGCTATATTCTCCACTTCAGACGGACGCACTTAAAGGCGGCGAACAAAGCGAGCGAGGGAGCGGCGCGCCATATAAAAACTGCGAATGCAGAATGTATGCCCTTTGTGGGAGGGAGGTATTGCGAGACTACCCCTTTACACCGGCCCCTGTGGACAAAACAAACTCGTGCGTCGTTTGTTAGGGTCAGGGTGGGCCAAACTGGGCCAAAAGAAGCCACGGCGTAGCAGGCTACATCCTATGCACACTGAACCCGTGTTGTGCCTGTGTGTGTCTGGCTGTGTGGAGGGGGGTTGGCATCTTATGTTTTGTTAGGAGACTGGGGAAGAGGGGGAATGATATACAGTGGCATAGCGTGAGGAGAGACAAGTCGACTCGTTTTCAATACAATGTCTACTCGTTGAACAAATTAATGAAAATATCAGTACAATATGGCATTAATGCATTTCTGTAAAACATCCTTCAATTAAGAGTCTGTTTTCAGGGTCAAACACAGAAATCGCCGTGCTGAGTCAGTGCCCTGCCAACAGGTATTAGAGAAACTTCAGCGAGAAGTCACAGGGGAGACCATCCCGATTTCTCAGGCTTGATTCTGAATAATGAAATCCAGCGCACTTATCGCAGCAGAAACCCAGGCGAGAATTTTTTGTCGAAAAAATGGTTCACTTCAACCCTTTGGATACACTTCTGTCGTGGCCGGGGAGTGTTTCAGAATGCTGTGATCAGCTGATTCGTCACTGCTCTGATGTGTTGTGCAGTGGTGGCTTGTAAACAAGTTGTTCCGTGTCGGCAAACTATGGATTAGGGAATAATGGCAGATCCGCCACTGTTCCGCAATCCATGGTTTGCCAACCCGGGGGGGAGGAGGGGGACGGACACGGGAGTCCCTGCACCGTTTTTCCCGTATTTTTACTAAACGAATTCAAAAAATTGTCACACATTGAGCGCGTCGCACAGGCTTTATTAGCTCAGAGTCAGCATTGTCGTTATTTCCGCAGCGACTTACCAGGAGGTTCTAGAATTCGAGACTGGACGATGGCGGATTGCGCCAGCTAGAAAGCTACGTCGAATTCAAACGCTGACTGGAAGAAAATTCAAGCGGTCGGATGCTCTGATTGATAGTTTTCCCCATTTTCTACGATCAATACCAAGCGAATGCCGGAGCAGTGCCCTAACATACGGGAAACGGACCGCGCCATTGGGACTCGAACCCTACGACCTCTGGTCAGACTCACTGCAGAGACAGCGGCAATGCTGTGTCTGAGCTAACAGAAATAAAAAGAAAGTCGAAAAAGATTCAGAAGAATTCAGGCAAGAAATGAAACATAAACTGTAGAAATGAACAAGAAAATAAATCAGAAACGACGTCGATCGATAACAACCAAATCACACAGCAAAAATTGAAAAAAATGGATAAAAAGTTGAAGAACAGACATCTCGGACCCCAATGACTACGGATACTCACAAGTCTATGTACAAATTAAGATTTGTAAAGCTGTAGAAGTTTCCTGTTTTTTTCCCCCGAAAAATATACAAATACATATTATTGATAAATGTTGAACAAAAACAGAATTACTTCAGTGCATTGAACTTACCATAACATCATTTTATACGAAGGCCTTGTCATAAACAACAAGAAATTTCAAGCCTTTAATCACTAAAACGGTTAATTTTACAATAGAATCTTACAGGAACGTTTTTGTAGGAAATTTGTATAGAATATACTCTTCCATGGGACTGATAGTTATGGAGATATATGCAAAAAACGTCGAAAACGCTCCTTCAAACGGCCGCCCCGCGCCTGTTTCACCACCCACACTTCAGGATTTTTAGTGTTATGCAGTGGGGTACCAACAAACAATCATGCCAAGTTTCAAAACTCCTTCGATCACCATATTTTGGTCTAATTTGACTGGGCTACAACACTAGTGCCAAAATCGTTCAACCGATTTTTTCCCAAAATTGATATTCCTGGATTGGTTTAAAGGAGGCCCTTTGAGTTTGAAACGGAAATTTTGATTTGGGGTTACTTTACATGAAGCCAGTAAAACTTCTTAAAATATTTCTCGAAATTTCCGAATTTTTGGATGAAACCATGTTCTCAGATTGCTTAAGTACGTTAAAAAGAAAGATGCAGGACTTATTTTCTTTGAAATCTCTGATTTTTTTGAAAATCGCCAAAAGTTCAAAATATTTTTCGGCATTCTCCGACAGCTACAATATTGAAGATAGAGATTTTTTTGTTAATGAAATCAGTTCTTTAAAACTGAATTTCTAAATAATGTCAATAAAAATCTGAATTGTTGGAAATTGCAAATGTAAATATTAACTTTGTTTTTAAAGCTTCCAGAAAGTTGTGCTCACGTGGGAAGCAGCTGGTGAAGGAGTGATGTGAATGATGTGCCAATGCTAGGAACCAGAATGCTAATCCCAGCATGGAGAAAAATAATTGCAGTTTGGAAACACTTTTACAGGTTCAAGTAGTATTATAATTTTGTGTATCTGTTACAAATAATGCAAGAACGTTTGTGTTGTTGTTGCATCACTAGTTCATTTCTTAAAGAGTCAATCTAACTACATAGAAATTTATTTGATTTAAAATATAGTTAGAATATTTTATATTGCTTTAAGTACAGAAAACCTTTTGTTTTGATTGCAGATTAAGAGCACACCACTGAGACCAATTACCATCACTCCCAAGTGTCTTGATAAAAGAAGTGCCCACTTTGATGAAATTTTCAGTTTGTATTGAAGCATACATAGTATTATTGTACCTGCAATGTAAGATTTATGGTTCATCTGAAATGTGTGAATTAATGAGTTTAGTGACTGCCTCAAAAGTGATACATGGGATCTGTTATATGAAGTATAACTGTGACATGATCTTTAAGAACTTGCGAAGTAGTGTTAAATACTAATGGATAGTGCCCATCATGAAAACCCAGTTTGCTATTTGACATCACTGTTGTCATGTTTTGAAAAACAAGAAGCAAACCAAGACCTTGAAATACAAGGACAAATTTGTTGCACTACTGTCTTAACAAATTTGTCTATACAATCTATCTACTTAATAGTTTTTTGTTTAATTTTACACTTGGAATTATTATTATTTTCAATGGGAAAATCTTTTTCATTTTGAAGTGTTCAAGTATTTTGTTTATTTTTAAATGTTTTGTGTTTAATTTTTTGTGTTCAGTGTTTATTATTTCATTGTGAAAAGTTTAAACTATATAATCATAAATTTCATATGCTGTATAATCTTAAACTGCATTATCATAAACATCATTACAATATTGTTAAGTTAATATTATGATTATTAGGGCTACTTAGTTGAAGCTATTGTGAAGACTACACCTAATTGTTTCTTCAGTTGATGTATTGTTTATCTTTTATTTTTTACAACCCTTCCGCAACCTTTTAAGATATCTAATATGATTGAAAGGGCGCTAACAAAAAATTACCATTAACATATTTTTTAAATCAACACTTTTGAACTTCAAATTTTTTATTCATACAGAATGGGTGCTGAAAATTAACAAAATGTGAATCTCTGTTTGAAAACCTTCAAGTATTAAAATTTCAAGTATTTATGTACTTAATTTTCTGTTTATAAGAAATGAATGAAATAAAAAAAATTATTTGAAATCAATATTTAAGTAATTTTCTACTTACAAAATGTAACTTGCTACATTTTTTATGACTAGTAAAGTGGCAACACCACTGCAGCAGCGGTTTTTTGACTGATCATATTGGTACATTCTATTTGCAGGGATAAAGAACTTAACACTAGGACTCAGGTGAATTTCTTGGATATATGGATATGTATAAGCAAATTATTTCTGCGCAGAAAGTGTGAGAATGTGAATATTGGTTTGTAGATCATTTGCATCCATGATATAAGGTGGCTTGAATAATGGGGGTTATTTTTAGACATGGATTTCTGAAAAATGTTATTTTATTGACTGTAGAATTATATTGGTTAGTATTGGTATTTTGTATTTAAAAAAATTGATAGGAATAAATGGATGTTCTATTCACTCAGCAAAACTTAAGTAGTGTGCAATTTACATTGGAAAGGATTCTATGGGTTCTTTTAACTTAAAAAATTTTCGTGCTCGATAGCCTGAGCTGTGTTATTATGCTTCCCTCTGCTATCTTTTGGAGACACACCTGACAAAAGAATTTCTGTCATTTGTTGAACCTGAATGTGCGATATTCCATTTATGGTCGTAAATGCTTGTCTATGAACTTGACTGTGAACACATACTTTCAAAACTTCGAGCAAAATAACGTAAATTACTGGCTCTTTGCTTATTGTTCCCCTCACCTTTCGCTCTTCAGTTGATTAGAGGCACACTCATGATCAGTAACAAAACATGAAAATTAAATCAGCCCCTTACTTCTGGGAAATAAGAATTGTGAAATCCCACGACGAGCAGCCCGATTTAGCAATCGTCTGAAAAACCTGAGTGGAAGAGCAGTACTCAACGAAAAGGAGGAGCTGCTTGATTTGAGGCCAAAGGACCTCATATTGAACTATTTTCAGTCTCAACGTGTAGTTCCTTCCTTTTGCACAAATTTCCTGTTTAAAAAATCACGAAAATAACTTATTTTGGACGTACTGTTTTTCCATTCGCTCATTCAATTAGAACCAAAACTGGAATTTACTACTTATGTAGCTAATACAAATTAACATTTTCAGAAAATGTAAAACTGAACTCAGTGACTGGGTAATAAACAATTAGCTACAGATAAGACATGCCTTTATTGCCATTTCCACACCCTGATTAAACATGCTGTACACTGTCATCACTGACCATAGAGGAGAGATACCTCTCCTCTATGTCACTGACCAGCTTCGTTCACTTTTGAAGACTTCTAGCTATTTCTTTGCATTTTGTCTTTACACCATTACTGGCAGTCCTAATGCCTTCATCTTCCTGTCAAATACAATGATTTAATGCAAGATTATACACTACATATTAGATGATAAACTTTCCTTGTTTTACCTTATAACCTTTAATTTTAAATAACGAGGTGCTAAAACAGCATGTACTTTCTCGCCTGTAATTTCACTCAAAATTAGGCGAAAGTACTGAAATTTTCGAAAATTTGTACCTGACCTTATTCCAAAATCTGATTTTAAAGAACAGATTTCATTAAGGGAAAAAATCTATCTTTAATATTTTGATTGTAGGAAGACTCCGAAAAAAATTTGAACTTAAGCAATTTTCGAAAAATTAGGGTTTTCAACGAACATAAGACCTGCACCATATTCTTAAACACACCTTTATACTATCCAACAACAAAATTTAATCAAAAATGATGGAGCCATTTTTTTGAAAATTAGGAAAATGCCTCAGGGGCTTCATGTAAAGTACCCCCAAAATTTGAAGTATCGGTTTCAAATTCAGGGAGCCGCGATATCAACGAGGTCGATTGAAGAATATCAATTTTGGAGAATATCGACTGAACGGTTTAGCCGCTAGGGTTGTTCACAGACGGACGTCTGGCCATCATTCGATTTTTCTGTATCAAGGACCCACTAAACATGAATTTGGCTAAACCATTAGATAGTTTTTTTCCTTCTAAATTTAGCGAACTACATTTATTCACTTTTTCGTTACCAGGGCCCTGCAATAAGAGGTTTTCTGTCGAAAATTCGTCGTTTTTTCGCGCAGCATTACATAACTTTCTATCTACTCTGTAGGGAGATAGTAAAAATGATGTACGATGGAATTACACGTAGCAATAGTATTCTTAATGTCTTCTTTTCTATTATTACCATTTCATACTTTTGCTCCTACCATTGCAATAAATATGAAATCATTGACATTACATATTATACTCTTTGTATTGAATGCTTTTCTTTCCGTTCTTGTTCATCTGTGTGGTTTCTGGCTTATTACATCTTTCGTATGAATGAGATGCAAGGGCTCTCCATATCATTGCGCTCGAGTTCAGAAAAAATGATCACGAAAATACATTCATGCTGACATGATGTACTACATAAGGTGTTGCCCACTACGTGTAGTTAATTCAATCATTACATTTTTCTATGTAACGTGAAATATCGGTTTTCAATCATTATTTGCGCCCGAACTCCTCGAATGTAATTATGTAAATGTAGAATGCTATGTAAGCGATTAGGCGGAAGAACAGGCCTTATGGCTTGAGCCTCGCCACAAACAGACATTATTTCTCTAATTCACGACTAGAGATGTTACGAGTCGATTGCTTGTAAAGTCTACTCCGGGTTGCAATCAGCTTCCTAAGGAGTAGATCTAGAGACTATCTAGGGAGCTATTATTACTATCATTTATTTACGTTAGAACCATTTATCGAAACATATTTTTCATTTCCCTTCGAGAAAATGTTTACAATCTTGTTCACCTATTCGCTTTAAAGCAGAGATATCTGAAAAATGCTGGGAAGGCGGAAAATGCAATTTGTAAACGGATTTGATGACTAGCGAATACTCTAGGAATATAACAATATTTACTGACAATCTGGGATCTTCGTGATATGCACAGTTAAGGGCTTGGCTGTTCGAAGTTGGCTGTCATAAAACGATTTCTACTTTTAAAACGATTTTCAAATGCTGTATTACTAATTTTCAACGCGCGCAAAACTTGAAAGCATGGATTGAAACATTATACAGACTCCAATCATATGAGAGGATTTATGGTTTCGTGAGATACCCAGGAACTCTGAAAAACAGTTTCGATTTTTTCTGAAAAATGCAAATATTTGATAGAGTTTTTCCGCTTATACTGCGCGTTCTGACTGCATTCTCGTACTCAAGGCGTCACTGCCTACGATACTGCTGACGTGCGACATCAAGGCTTCAAGGAAGAAGTCGCCCGCTATTAAATATTTGCTTTTCTCGTGCTTCACGTATAAAACAGCATCTTTTTTAATAATCTTGGTATATAAAGAACAGGTGCACTGTAAATACTGCACTGGAGTATTCGTGAAGACGTTTTGTTAAATATTTAATTTATTGCGGTTTTATACGAGAATATAATATTTGTTCTCGAGCAGGGCACGTGCTACGTTTTGGAAAATATTTTGTTTGGTTTTGTTCAGCATAATTTTTGCACCTGCGAGCCAAATTCGAAAGCGCACAGAAATTGAAAAAAACAAAAATAACCAACAACAGAAAACAAAACAACCGACAACTCCAGTCATGTGAGGTGTCTGTGGTGTCGTTAGACACCTAGGAACTTGCGAAAAACATCATCAAACTATATAAATAACTAGTGGCCTACACAAAACTACACAAAAGATTTTTAAAACGTAGCTCGCACGCGAGTGAGCGAGCAAACAACTAAAACACTCGTTTAACACTGCAATAAATCGTTCCACGCAAAAATACGAGAAAATTACTCATATTTTCGAAAAATTGTGCAGAAACGTATTATAGATCAAATCGTGAAGAACATATTTTATTTAAAGAGAGGGATATTTATCCTCAATATTGAAGGGAGACGCCGAAAAATTTTTTAATCATTAAAAACTAAAACTTTCTCAATTTTTGAAAATTCAGATCGTTCAACGAAAATCGGACCTATGCCATTTTAGGGGTTTGTTCTATCTGAGGAAAAAATAAAGGAAACATTTGAAGCCATTTTTGATAAAATGTTGGAAATGTTAAGGCTTTATATACCCCCCCCCCAAAAAAAAATCAACTTACCTGGTTTCAATTCAAGGGACCGCAACAGCGACCAGATCGATAGAGGAATGTCAATTTTGGTGAAAACCCTAGTTGTGGATTAGCCATGAGCGCTGTTCACCGACTGACACGTTTTACCATAAACCAAATTTTAGGTATCAAAGGCCCATCAAAACGTGAATTAGGTATCAAGGACCGACAACACAACCTAATAGAGGACGTAATTTGCTGTGTATACAAACAAGAAGTAGCCACTTTTTTTGTACCAGGGACCTACAGTACTAATTATTCTGGCGCAAACTCGCCGTTTTTCGCTGCAGCTTTACATATCTTTCAATACTATGTAAGTAGTACGCGAGAAAGAAAACGCAATGAATTTCATCACTTAGCGTAGGGCTCCCACAATTAAAAGAAAATAGTTTGTTCTTCAAGGATTAAAATACTCTTCTGATTGGTGAAAAAGTTTTGAGGGGGATATGAAATTCAGAAAGTTGACGGCAAAAAAATATCCTTTTTCTTTCGGCTAAAAACTAAACCTGAGAAAGGCGTGGGCAGGGCTGCCAAGATAAATTGATTCTAAAACATTAGCATGAACTTTGCTATACCTGACTGACGAAAAAACAAGTTTTTTTTTCTTAACTCAAGCCTTTTTTTAACATTCGCGGGATTCAAGAAAATAGGCTTTGAAATACATTGCAATATTGCCTGTGCAGGGTGACAAGAGTTTCGCGAATTTTGTAACTCCAGCCTGGTGCCTCAAGTACTTTCTGGAAACTGCGGGCCGTTCTTCTTGGAGGCTCTTGTGTCTTCACTGTCCACTGGAGCTCAGTGTAAACTACGAACTTCCTGAAAGTTTCCATGGCGCCGCTGGTGTGATGCACTGGCATGTTTTCATCCTTTACATAGCAGCTACAGGAATTTCAAAACGCTTGAGAAGTTTCACATCTAACGAAGCATTTCCAGACTGAACCCAAGAAAGATAAATATACAAGTATTTTCACTAAACACTAAAATACTGATCATGCGTTGTCCTTTTTCGTCGGTGCACAAGAAATACGACATATTAAGAAAATTGTAGTTTTGCAGAGGATCGGTTTTATTCTCAGCAGAGCCTTTTATTTTCTTCGAGATAAACATTTTTACTCCATGAACGTGCTGTTTTGTGAACGATCTACACGATTTTTACTGGAGAAAATATAACATTTTCTTTACATTTTACGCCATTTAATCAAAGAGAGACAATTTCTGTGTTTTGTCACTTTTCTTATGCACCGTCAATACACTCAACATTTTTCAAGAGATCAAAGAGATTATAGTAAGAACCATCCATTCGTGAACGTGGTAATACTTGTGGTAGGTGGTTCTTACGTGTAAAATGTGTAAACAAATATTTATAAACGCATTCCTCACGCTTCTGATGTATTTTTGAGGAAACACAAAATTCACAGTTAAAAATGAATGACACTTTTATTCATATGGCGAATGAACACGACAATTTCGTATTTATAATAAGTATCCGTGCTTTCTTATAAAGAAATCAACAAGCACGCAATGACAATTTTTGCCAGTTGGGGTATTGGAACTTGAGCATATTAGCAAGGTTTTGATTTGATTTATTTTCGTAAAAAATCATTAAGAACTTTGAGACGCATGGAAGAAGTTTATTTATAAGGGGCCCCCAACAAAAAGCAGGTGACTTTTATCAAAACCTGAGATAATTATCGTTTCATATAGTTGAATATGTTATCTTTCATGTGAAAATTCCACATAATTTTCCACCCGAGATAAATGTTTTGAATTGCCATCTGCACGATAAAAATTTAGACTCATAAAAGTTTCGCGATGTTGTTGAGAGCAAAACCAGGGAAGTGAGGCAAATTATCTTCGACTGTTCGGGCAGGAAAGTTTCACGTGATAATGATGAATGATTCCAATGTTGAGGGAGCATATATTTTTTGTATTTTTTTGTTTTATTAAGTTCTTATGAATACGTAAACTTATCAAGTGGAAAATCGACAATTTATTTGGTGGGGATTAGCATCAGGGGGAGTCAGAAGAGATTGGGTCTTGTTTTACAAAATACTGCAGCTTAGAAGCTATTGATCATAAATTTCTAGAGCCGTGGAACACTTGTATGTAGTATGACCAAGATTTTGATTTAATCGAAAAGCGTAGAAAAGTGATCCTGAACGTAAACGGCCCCTCTCAAACGCTGGAAGTGATACAAAGAAAGAGAAACTAAAAAAACAGTTTAATAAATGACTACTGATGAATTTTTTATCAGTGAATTCACTAGATGAAAAATCAAAGATGTATACTGTCATCAAATATGAAAAAAGGAATTACATTCCAGTGGCGTAGCGTGACTCACACGTTTGGGGATGCTCAACAATAACACACAAAATGTCACTATCAACTACTTCGTCTAACAGGCGAACGCAACACAAGGCAGATACACTGGGACTACTTCCACGATCTCGATTGCTTACGACGGTGTAGGCGCTTCCCACAAAATCCTCACAGCAGTCGGGGCTGCCGATGTCTTGAAAGCAAATTATACAATGGCTCAGCTTTAATTCTTATACGCGAATGGCAATAAGACCATTTGTTAATTTATACATTGCAGACTTAAATAATATGTAATCTATTTAAGAGATAATACAATTTCTCGGATATTAATTAAGAAATAGTAGTCAGGCACTATTTCTACAGTTTGTACCCATGACCAAGCGGGGACTCCCGATTGAGAGAGAGAAAGATAATTTACTGAACGCCTGAAGTGTGCTGCGCTCTCGTGCACAAACGAGCTTCTTTCCGCAGTAGATGCTAGCGTAAAGCAGTCGGGTTTCTCTGGGCCAGGGGTGAAGAGGGGAGAGGGGAACCTCGCCATCTGCGCATGCGTCATTGCTCGTCGCAATCTGGCGGCAGACGCTGAAGTATTTTAGCTTCCAAGCAATCAGAGACCAGCTTCAACAGCCCGCCGAATTCAATCATAGGAAATCAATTTTAAATTAATACAAAACGTGTTTCGCTCAACAGACCACTTGTAAGATTATCAATACAGTATTTAAGGTTCTTATATACGGGGATGCTCAGCATCTCAGCGTCCCCTGACGCTACGCCACTGCTACATTCTTGCCGGAAAATACGCTGGATATGCTTAGAGAAACCAAAACTCTTCACAATGCTATTCGAGGAAACGCTTAATGAGAAAATAACTTTTAAGAAAGTAAACTTTACTCAACTTGGAGCAGGTAGGCCATCTAATGTAACACTCCAAAAACTGAATCCAGAAGGAATGAAAATAAAAACCTCAAAGAATAAAAATTTGCAGCAGAAGAAAGAGCTTATTCCTCTTGTTTACCACATATTTTTGAAAATATTTCTTAGGAACAAATGCATGCACAAAAGGAGGACCAGCTGAATCAACCCTTTACGTGAAGAAACAATCAATGAAGACCCCATTCTTTCAAGTGACAAAAGACGAGCGATGTGCTTGATACTAATCAACATATTACATTTATTGTAGGTTTGCATTTCTCAGTAAGTACAAAATTTCATTTTATATATGGTTAGTTATAATATTTCAAAATAATTCAACCTGATTTTTCTCAACCTCAACTTACCTGATTTTTGTTCTGAGCCCCCTCTCTGTCTGTCTGTCTGTATGTCTCTCTCTCTCTCTCTCTCTCTCTCTCTCTCTCTCTCACACACACACACACACACACACATGAGAAAGCAGGAAAGAGAAAGTGAGAAAAATACATAAAAGGGAGAAATGAGAGACTCCATCCATTTACAATTAACCTGCTGTGTTTGGCAGGCAGTGGCGTAGCGTCAGGGGACGCTGGGATGCTGAGCATCCCCGTATATAATATTAATAAAGAACCCTAAACACTGTATTGATAATCTTACAAGTGGTCCGTTGAGCGAAACACGTTTTGTATTAATTTTAAATTGATTTCCTATGATTGAATACGGCGGGTTGTTGAAGCTGGCCTGTGATTGCTTGGAAGCTAAAATGCTTCTAGCGTCTGTAGCGAGATTGCGACGAGCAATGACGCATGCGCGGATAGAACAGCGTAAGATACATCTTTTGCATTTTGTTTTATTGTGAAGAAAAATATTGTTTTGAGAGGTTGAATTTCACGTCAAAAAAAATTTATTAACGATATTTTTATTTTGTAGTATTGAACGTATAGAGATAGATAAACGATGAGAAATTTAGCGTCACTGAAATGTGAGTGCAGTGCAGATTCTCAAGTCATCTAACATGTGTCCTCAGGCGTTTTCAGGAAACATACAATAGGTATTTCTTGGAAACCTCAAAAGGGGTAATACACAATTTTAAAAAATATTGAAAATTTTAATTACTATTGTGATTTTGCTAGAGTCTGCTTTACTAGAGATTATATTTCCCCTTATATTACAAACCAAGAATTCGATGGAATAGTTGAAATACAGATGAAAACTAACACGGACGTATAAATGAGAGTAGACACATTCGAGATTTCAAAGAGTTTGGTTTTTCTGTCAAAAGTAATGGAATTTGGGCAAACATTTCTGTACACAGGTGTTCAGACTGATATGACTGGAAACAACGTCTCCAAATATTTTCAAATTCGACACATTAAATTAGGAGTTACAAATATTTGCAATTGCTCATCCATAACGCTTCCACGCTAAATACATTTCACAAGAGATTTCGCAAGCATTCCGCCGTCGTTTACGCCTTACTGTGCTTAAAAACTTCAAAACTTCCGAAAATTAGAAGCTTTTTTGTTGCGGTGTTCGTTCCAAGCAAATGTTTGTCTTTTCTTTTGCTGCCATCTGTACTATCCGACGAGTGTCTTGACACTCGTCGTTGTAATATAGTAATGTGCCTTCTGGAAGATCGTGAAAACGGAGCCCTGTCCGGGCGACGGCGTTAGAAAAATCGCAGATAAGAACCGCGATAAGACAGAAGCCGTTCAATGGCGCAGCATAGCAGCAATTAGCGTGAATCACACCGCCGAAACCTCAGTCGGTCACGAGCACGATACTATGCTGGATAAAGAATGTGAACACTATTTCTTGGAAGAAAATAATGACTTGTGGGTTATGATTTAGCTTTCGCACAAACATTTTATATATTCTTGTTCTTCGGCACCAAATGGTGCATACGGTGCTGTCTGTTCGTATGGATAAGTCTGGACACCTATCTATTATATGAAACATTCTACTTTCGATATTTTCGTTCTACGTTCTTTCTGGTATATGGCGTCTTCTACGTAAAATAATTTGATATTTATTTGGTAAAAAAAACGGTAAAAACTATATACGACGTATGGGGGAGGAGATTATCTGCGCACATTTTCTTGAGTTCCAGAATTTAAAAAATAAAAAAATAAAAATAAAAAACAGCGCGAGATTAGCAACATTATTTGAAAAAACTAGACATTTTCGTTCCGAGGTATAGAAAAATAATTGCAACGATAAACGAACTACAGATGTGATTTTTTCTGTATTGCTATCAAAAGTGTCCAACGTTTCCAACATTCAAACAAAGTGTTCCTCGGCGCAATGCATTTGGTTTGTTGTCAAAATATTTCCCACTTCAGTTTGTTTTTAACATTGGAATGATTGGTTGCTAGAGACGGTGAGATATATCTTTTATAATATCCGTGGAAAGTACATGACACATCATCACATCTCATGAACTTCCAAACGAGCATATTTCACTTTTGTTTCACTGGTCAGACACAGGACGATAAGTACCCAAGGGGGAAATAATAAAAGTTACGCGTTCTTGCATTTACACCTCCGTGCACCGATGTTGCGCGCATGAAACTCAAATAAATTGCGCACGTAATGAAATTACATTAAGTGGGTAAGAAATTTCTCCCCGGGGACACCCTGCAGGGGCAAACGGCTGGTACATACGAATAAAAGGGCAGTGAATAACACGGTTTAATGCACATTCCTCCTTCGCACAGTTTCCCTGAAATTTCGACTAGGAACACGAAACAGACAATAAATTAGGCGAAATATTAAATTTTGAATGAAATTCGTTAATGTATATAGCCCATTATCTGAATTTCAACATTTTGTCGAAATTCAGATAATGGGCTATATACATTAACAGGCATCTCTTTCAGCTGTTATTGAATTTCATCATCAGAAGCACATCAGATGACCGATTTCAAGATTTTTTATATATAAGGCAATCAAAATCTTGTGGAATTCTGTACTAATACATAAAACCTTAGAAAGAATCAGTCAAAAAATAACACAGGACAGGCAGACACCCCCTCATTCCCAGTTCCCTTTGCACAAAATACACACTACATTGCTCCAAAGACAAACTGTAATCAGGCCACGTAATGAAGTACAGTACAGCAATAAGGCATCTTCTTTTAATCAGACACAATATGCCCCCATACATGTCGGATTGCCAAGACAGTGATACACTCGGTAATCTATTTCGACTCATTCACCCTGCACATTTTTATTTTCTAAGGAGCCAAAGAGTTTTCGGGCTGGTGCGAAAGCCACGCGAGTCGGCCGATTTTGTTTGATTTATTAGTGATTCCGGGCGTGTCAACCGCCAAGATCATTAGTCCTTTAAATGCAATGCATATTTTATCGTGGAGGTGGCAGTGATCTTTCCCCACTGGCTGGCAAGATCTGGCGCCGACCTACGTCGTTATATGGAGGTTTTTCCCGACCAAGTATTTCCCACTAGCGTGGCACCGCCACTGCCAGGACAGGCTGTAAGCTCCCGACTGGTCTGTCAACATGCTGGAATTCTCCTCCAGACAGCGGCCGAATTCGACCATCGTCGGGATTGGTGAATCCTACGACCTCCCGGTTAGAGACACTGAAGTGACATCTGTTAGTGCCCTAAGCCACCTTTGTCGGTACGAGTCGAATGTTGCGGAAGGGAAGTCGGAAGGGGGAACGCCATCATTTCCCGCGAAACAATGCCCGTATGGGGGTGGTAAGAGCCGTCCATGCACTGAGCTGTGGGTTGAATTGATTGATGCTAATTTTTGGTTTCCGGGTGTGTTTCCTGCTATGGTCATTAGTCCCGTTAGTAAAGTACATGTTAAATCGCTGGAAGGTAACAGTGTTTCACCCGGCTAGAATGTAAGATTTGGCGTCGGCTTGCGGGGATTTCCCCCTTTCATGTGTTTCTCGGTTTCGCCTCTCCGGGGCACTGCCTCTCCTGGCCAAGCTCTAAAACTCCCGACTGGTCTCCCGCACGTGCGGTAGTGTAGTGCATGTAAGTGTGTGAACGTAACGGAAGAGGAGGAGACAAGAATGAGGAAGGAAAGATCGCGTGCGTTCTGGGACTCGTTTGATAAGTTATTGTTGCGCCATTCGCGTAGTATTAATTGGAGACACTGCGAAAAATAACCGATCATCAGGCGGCTAGGATTTCCTCCAGACAACGGTTGAATTCGACCATCCAGCTGGTGTGAAAAATCCGCGACTTTGGATCTACCGGTCAGAGACATTGCAGTGGAAACAGTTGCCCTGAGCTATCTCAGCCGGTAATGCGGACGCGGGAGTGTGGCATGTCTGCAGTGTCGGCACGGGGTGGCGTGGCATGGCGCGGCGCGGCGAGGCGAGGCGCGGCGCGGTGCAGCGCGTCTGTTGACACGCCGCGAGAATAATGCCCGATCAATCAGAAGGCTATGTTGACAGCGTCCGCGCGCTCGCCAGGACGACTCTGACAATGGCCGACAGAGTAGCGACGGGTGCGCGCTCTGCCCGGCCGGAACGACTTGCTCTGTTTTACAGAGGGACCATGGCGCGTTCGACGAATTGTTGTTTTGGGCAGCAACGAATAATGTTCGATTCGTTCGCCTCGCACAGTGACAAACGCCTGAGAACTATATTGCCTTCTGTTTCAAGTGCCCTAATCCTAGGAAACACCAAGGGGAACGTATTTTGCGCTTGGTCTGCAAATTTGAGTGTACCTGTAATACGTCTACTTTACTGAAATTCATATTTTCAATTGTCTGATATACTTTTGTTTTAATCTCAATTGGGTAGGGATTTATTTTGCAATTAGGATCCTTAAGAAAATATTTTGAAGCTGCAGATACTTTTTCCCTTCTTTGGTTTGACTGAGAATAACTGACCAGCGGCGTACTCAGGAGGACGTCATTGGACTTCATTGTAAGTTTCATGTTATGAATTCCAAAGAGTAATCAAGAGTATTTTCTCAGTTCTGTTTCAAGTATTTTAACACTATCAAAGTCTATTGAGTGACCAATTGAATTCTACTCGGGATATCGAATTTAATTATCTGTAGTAGAAATCTGCAAGGCGAGGCCATTCGCTCGCTCGTACTCGCTCGAGCATTTCAACCTCGAGTACCTGTATTCTCGAGCGTTCTGCACTCGCTCGCGGTGGGCTGGTTCGCGGACCCACGGCGGCGGCGGCGGCGGCGGTAGGGGAAGGTCCGGGAGCGTAATGCGATCGATCGCGTTTACAATGTGCCGTGGCTTCAAAAGCAAATTAAGAGAATTATGAAAGCTTACATTCGTCTCGAGATGGCGCCGTAACACAAGAAGGAGAAGAAAAAAAATAAGGATAAGAGGAAGAGGCTTCACACACTGTTTATTAAATCCCAAAGACTTTCGTCAGATTTGAGAACATTGTATGTAAACGAACATCTCTTTTTTTTCGCGGGAAAACAAGAGAAACATTTTCAGATATTTTTGCAAACTTTTGTTATGGGTGCCACGTTTTTGTTTTTAAAATATTGGAAAACGAGTAACGGTGAAAAGTAAAGTGGAATTTGAAAAAAAAGATAGTAATACTTTTATTATTTCCCTCCGTGAATTAAACTGAATATTTTTTGCAATCTGTAACGGAATTTTAGGCTTCGCACTGCAATTAACTTGCACAAATTGTTGAATAATGTATTATTTTAATTTAATTTAGAAACGTTTCCAAGAATCAAGTGCCACCAGAAATATTTTTACTCTTTCGTTTGAGCAGCAACACATCGTTATGGTACTTTATCCAGAATGATAAAATTATGTATTATTCCTATTTAAATGTTTCAATTACTGTATTATTTATTCTTTTTATTTGAAGCGTAATCTTTACACGCATAAAAAAGACTGCCCCCATTCCCATGCTCACATCTCCTTATTTTAGCTCATACAGCCATCATTATTTTAGCTCATACATACACATCGCCTCATTGTGGACCACTGCCCAGTGCCTTCCTTCGCAAGACTAATCCGAGTCGTTCCCCTCACACCAGGATTGGATGCTCGGCTTTCAGGGTCGAGCGAATTTCGCTCGGTGCGACGCGGCCGAGCAAAACCCTGTCCTACTGACCTGACGTCTAGCGGATTTTCTGTGAAATGCCGCGGTGCTCGAGCAAAATCGTGACGTGCAGGACTCTAATCTGTAGCTTCTCTTATTATACTAGAATTTTTCTTTTACTCTTACATTTTAATTTGAGCTTGGTTTGACCTATATAACAAATTTCACAGTCACTGCATTGCAGCTTATTTAGGCTACTACATTTTCCGTGTCATGAAAATGTGGTATCTTTTTCGTTCTTTATATGTTTTGTTCATTAACTTATTTCTATAAACTACGAATGCTTTTTACAATTTTTGATAAAATAATGGCATATTTTTGAAATGTTTGGATAAACACTATTTTAATTTATTTATTAGAAGTTTCATTTAGTTACAATGTTTTTATGTAACCCCTCATTTCCATATTTACTGGTTAATTTATGGGTTAATTGTTAGCTTCAAATTCTTCTTTGATTGGTCTACCCTGTTTTACACTGGTCTACCCCAGGTCTGCACAACGCCGTCTCCCGCGGGCATTCTGCACTTAGGAGTCAGCCGTCTGCCCGCAAGAGCTACCGAAATGCAAGTAGTGGGGAGAGGGGCGAAGGTAGCTTAGGGGGAGGGGGAGAAACCCCAGCGGGGTCGACGCGGCGAGTAGATTGAATGCCTGGGAGTCTAGTGCAATGATCCAAGCTGTGAAATGATTTGCCCATTTATTTAAATGGACAATATACCGTATTTCTAGCTTCAAGGGCCGTATTTCACTGTTTATATTTTTCTGTGCACTGCTATGTATCAACATATTTTTTAAAAAAAATTTTTACTTTATGCTCATTGTAACCCATAAAAATATTTTAAAGCAGTGGCGTCTTTCAAAAAGTCATTATATAATTTAACTAATAAAAATTTACAATTTAATAATTTATTTTTCACCAGGGAATGTTGTAATCTCCAAATGACAACAAAACGAAGGAAACTGAGAGCAGTCTCTCACATCGAGATTGCTATAAAAATAAAATATTGGCAATTCCAAGAAGAGTAATGTTTGGCAGCTCATATATTTGTGACATTTTCCCTCATTATGAAGCGGAATAAGAGATACCAATGAGCAAACCCTTTTTACGATAATTTACATTCAATCATGACCTTTTATGAGTCTTGTTGAAAAGAACGCAAAGGGCTTAATCTTTTTTATACGATATCGTGACGATTAAGAATAAATAGAGTTCGTTGATTTGAAATTAGAAATATATAATGTTTTCTTATCGGAAATTAGAGCAGAAAGTGATCATAATTTTTTCAGAATAAGATGTTTAGCTTTGATAGAACCGTTTTAATCAAGTAATATAATTAATGAACAAATAATTTATTACTGTCCTCATCAAACAAAAAAGATTTAATATTACAAGTTTGTATTTAGTTGAACGCTAGATTTGCGATTACATCGTAGCAAAGCAAATTACATTATCAGCCTTACAAGCAATTATAATGCTGGGTATCCAAAATCAAATATGTATGTCTAATTCCTTTTAGATTGGTACTCCGTATTGTCATTCATCAACAACAAACATTTCCAAAATAAATATATTTGAAATTATATATAATAGTCTGTCAATTCTCGCAATTGCTGTTTCAATTTACGTGCTATGGCTAGTATTTAGCGGTCCCCCACTCCTAGAATGAGTCTTATCGCCATCCCACGCGGCCCGGGCACTAAAGTTGGTCGTGCGCGGCTCTCAAGGACAGTCAAAGTGCAAAATTGCTGTGCAGGCCTGGTCTACCCTGTCACTTAAGACAAAAAATATATCAATTTTCTGTTGAAGGGGATATTTACTAAAGTCTTTAAGGTACTTTGAGACTCATACCTGAATATATGGCCAGATTGGCCATGGAAAGTTATGTTTGAAATAAATATCTATTTATATTATACTTTTGATTGTCTTTAACTGTCTGGGAACAGCTTTTTTTTCTACAAAAATAATGTATTCTGTACTATTTAACCCCAATATCTGTAATAATTATATCCCTGTAGTAATTTATTATTCAGTGAATTTTACCTGTGTTCGGATTATAGGAGTTGAAAGTCTTGAGTGTACCCTGAACATTATTTTCAAGAACAATATTAATATTATCAGCAAATTGCCTATGGAAAATAAATTGAAATTTGGTATAATTATGCTCTCCAGTTCTCTCAAACAATGTCATCAAAAATGGAACTCATGGATCCTTCTAATTTTTATTTTTTTGTTATTTAAGATCGCATGAACATCTAGATCATTAGCGAGCACTATTGGGTTTAACGTTAGGGTAACTGTGAAGATGACATGATATGGGGTGAAAGGATGAACACAAATACAACCATGCCCGAGGCGGGACTCGAACCTGCGGTCCTTCTATCCGTGACAGCCAACTTAGCGATCTTGGACACCGGGGATCGGCATCATCCTATTGGGGTTCCATTTGTTCGCCAATAAATGACATTCTCAAATTTATGTGACACCATATTTTATTTTAATTTTTTGTTATAAATTATTTATATTTGTATTTGAATTTTGCGGTATACTTTGCCTTTTATTAGGTGATTTTTATAATTGAAAGGTCCATATATTTTTCGACAATCATCAGTTCCTTTATTGTTTAAATTTTTAAATTGATATCTATCACTATTTTTCTTCATCATCTTCAGATTCTAAACATACGAACATACTCGACACGAAGTGGTCTTTAGGCATGTAAGAATCTGAAGATGGACGAAACAATGCACCTCCGAAACGTCATTAGCAGTTAATTTGGCAGATAAAATTGGTAAAATTGTTTTTGCGATATCTGTTTATTTATATTTTGAATTGTACATAACAAATTTATATGTCAATTTCATAATTGATTTTTGGTGAATAATCATAATTGTATATGATCTCTGTTTATACTATTTTAGTTTACCTGGTGATTAGGCAGAACCTAGAGCTCCAACGTATCCAACTGTAACGTAACCGACTCGTAGATAGCTAGCACGATTCCCTGAGGTTTTAAATAATGTATTACTGTATTTATTTTGGAATCCTCAGAAAACCTGTCTCAAAAACTATTTCGCATTATTGTAAATTAGTCACAGATTCATTACTCAAAGACAATCTGCCACGACCTTGAAAGAACTGAGAAAGTCTGAGGATGGTCATGATTAAATTAGATAAAGCAGACAGATTGCAACCCCTATTTTCTAAAATGAAAGATCAGTTACAGGTGTAAAATTTCAATGATGAAAACGGGATAATTTTCAAGTTTTTGAATTCTATATCCGAAGATTTTTTGAACATATTATATTGAAAGAAATTACATCCAGCACTATAATATCTGAACATGGATAGTTAACTAAAAACGATTTTTAAAATCAGAAAATTGGAAAAAACAGAAAAATGTCCATGAGTGACAATAAATAGTAATCTTTAAATTTAGACAACGAACTCCCTTGTTCAAAGCAATTATTTTAAAACAAGCCATTGGAGGTCATAATTCTTTTCATGCTACCTTCGTGTGAAGGTGAAACTTATCTCTTTCACATCCGAAAGGAGAAAGAGAAACGTAATCCTACTTTCAGTGTTAGTCACAGTTTCACATGCTGGCTCTATGTGGCGCAGATGAGAGTGGGGGCAGGATATGAATATTTTTAAGGGTGGCACAGAAAAACAAAGTATTAAGGAACATGTTTGTAGTGAAACGTTAACGTAATATTTCCTAATGTTCATTTCTCCCTTACTAGGTTTGTTTGGGTTGGGAATTGATACTCTTCTGTAGTCGTCTTGTACTTTGTGATCGTTTACTTTGTGCCCTGACCCACAAAAAATCTTGTTCCTGATTTTGCCTAAACTTAAGTCGTAGGTAATATATAATAAATCGTAGAATCCTTCACACATAATGTAGATCAAGGTTTTGATAACAATTCTTCACCCTCTGATTCAAATTAGGTTACCAAATCACTTGTCTTTGCCTTTATTTGGAAGGCGCTCTTCCAGACTGCCCCAAGCGATACAAGCTCTGGTTACGCCACTCCTGCCCATATTGATTTTTTGCGCTCCTTACGTGGATTGCACAATAATGCAGGGAGAATTATTTAGGTCCGACATTCCCATTGAAGGGAAACACATTTGCGATGGCATCGTGCCGTCAGAAATTCCTGTGAAACCGAGTGAGAAAGTGAGCGAGCAAAACTATTTACGCGTATTTAGCGCGCCGCACGGTTCTCAAGTAATTGTTATAAAATATCCGGCGCCAAGTTAGATTTTACTACATACAAACCAAAACAAATACGATAGAGTTTGCAGGAATTCTGTTCATTACAGCAATCACTTCAGTAATTTACCCAGTAATTAACGTTAATTGTGCGCATTGCATCGAATCCCGTTTATCGCAACTGTTCATTTTCTCTGACGCAATAAATACCCCCCCCCCCGAGCCAGCTGTGCGCGGCTCCGGACGGAGTTTTTATCCGAAAAGCTCAGAATAGTTGGACAGGGAGGGAACAAATATTTGGCGGGTGATCGACCCCGGAATTTCAAGCACGTTCGCTCATCAGCATTTCTCCTCTCATGCCGGCGGCCCGGCGCGGCGGGCGGCCGCGCGACCTGCGGCCGCGTTGTTTTCCAGGCTTTCGTCCAGGCAGGGCGAGGGCGAGGGCTATACTTTCGATCCCCTAGGGCTTGGGTTTGGGGGAGAGCGATTCTCTCATGAGAATTGTTTTAGGGCGCGGTAACTACTGTGGTCATTAGTACCGTAAGTGTACTACATGTTAAACGTGTAGATCAAATTGAAGAATTGTTCCTGATTGTTAATATATGATTGTTATATTGCCAATATATAATTATTATGTCGATATATGATTATATGATTGTAGTACATGTTATATCCCCGGAAGAGACAGTATTCCTTCCCCTCAGGAATATGCGATCCGGTGCCTATTTACACGTTTTCGTGTGGGCTTTCCCTCTTTAAGTACCTCCCCAGCGATGCACCGCCCTAGCCGGGCCAACCGAAGTTCCCGACTGACCTTTCGCCATACTTGGTAGTGCAGTACTTACAAGTGTACGCTACATATAGTGTAAAGGACGAGGAGTAAGGGTTGAGGCTCATGCCATAAAGCCTACTCTTGGTAAGGTAACGGTAGGATAAGCATGAAGATAAATGATGTTGATTGTGGAACATATGTTGATTCCGACGGGATACGAGGTGAGTTGGGTCACTGACTGAGCCAAGCACAGTCACAGTTATATGGCGAAACCACTCGTGTCTTATTTGGGATTCGAACTGGCAGACCTTCGACTTCGCATTCTTTGATGTAACTCCTAGCCCCCGCACCACTGAGGACATCATAGACTCCACTGCATCGTGTAAATCCATTTTTCTACGATTGCGTAAAAATGAAAGAATTACGTATGTGTTCGTGAAGTTAGATTAGTGAAGACAAATGACTTGGTAACCTAATTTGAATCAGAGTGAACCTTCAGAATATTCTATATCAGAATATTCTACGGCTTATTATATATTACCTACGACTTACGATTAGGCAAAATCAGAAACAAGTCATCTGAAAAACTTGACGTCACCATGTAAAGAAGATGTTTTTGCATTAAGATGGGGAACGGAGATGGTGGTTTAATGTAAGGACGCTGTAGGCGATGAAAAAATAAAAAGTTTCTGATATGGCAGTCATTCATAAATGAAAGCCTTTATTACGTTATGTTTTTTCAGGGTAGGATTAGTAATTATACACGCAACTTGCAAAGGAAGAAAATAAATTAGGCACACAAGTGTGAAATACTGCACTACTTCAAGAATTATAACACGAGTGGGAGCGAGTAATTCTCGAGGGGATATATTATCTTTCACGTCTACCGTCTCTCTACTTTTGACGCAGCGGGTGCGGGTGCGGAGGAGGGGCGGGGCTGTGCGCGGTTGGACGTCTCTTCCAGGGTCGTCCGTCCACGAGACGGGCGGGGGAAAAAGGGGGGGAAAGGAAAGGGAAGAGGGGAAAGGGGGAAAAGCGGTGTCGCCGCCATCTGAAGCTAGGGAATATGATCAATCACTGGCACCCGCCCGTAGTCCTTAAACTGCAATCACGAGAGCGTTCCCCCACCTCCTCGTCCTCCTCCGCAGCTCCTGCTGCTGCCCTCCGCCACCACCTTCGTCTCCGGTCCAGCGCGCTACTCGTGGTGCTTTTTGCTCACTTGCGAGCCTGCCCGACCCCCTTCCTCCGCCCGGCATCCACCGTGACACTTGACGACACCACGGTGCTTCGCTCCTCGCTTCTTCCTCTGGCTAACTTCTTCTTTCTCTCCATTATCTCCTTTTTCTTCATCTTCTTCATCTCCTTTTTCTTCATCTTCTTCTTCTTCTTTCTTTCTCCTCTTCTCATCTCCATCTTCCTCTTCTTCTTCTTACCGGCTGAGGTTCGAGACCCGACGGTCATGGATTTCCGACACTAGCTACATAGTCGGGTCGAATTCAACTATCGCCTGGAGAAGAATTTTTGCGGCCGGCTGCTCTCATCGGTAGTTTTTCGTGCTTTTTCCGAACAATACCAGGTGAATGGAGGAACATTACCCTAGCAAAGAGGGCCGATGACCGCCCGCGATTTTCCTTCCTCTTTCTGGTGCTATCCTCTCTTCGTATTTACACCCTCACACGAACTACACGACCGTTGTCGGGAGACCAGTCGGAAGTATAGTTTGTCTCGGCTGGGGCGTTGCTCCGCTCGTGGATGTCACGGGTCAAATCCCGGCCACTCCGCGCGATGGACAAACCTGGCTTGCGGCAAATTTTCGCCGCGTTCTCCTCCGCCAGGTGTGCTCTACGGCTTCCACGGATGTTGAAGGTGTGCTAATGAAAAAAGAAGGAAGTAAAATTCCCAAACCTCGTTTTTAGCTCTTGTAGATTTCGGCTTCGGTTGTTTTCCAAATGCAAAACTCGTTCAATTATTAACATCATAAGGCGGATATAAAACAAATAACGGACGGGGTTGAAGTTAATAAACGGAGGCGACAACCGAGATTCTTAACCAGCCAAGTCCATCACTAGTGTTATCACTAATGTTCCGTTCAATACTTTTAATTTTTATGACACATTTTTATAAGAAATATCTATACGAAAATAAATATCTTTAAAATACAATACTCATACGCCATCTTTTCCTATACAAATAATTTGTTTCCATTCTTCTTAATCCACGGGGGAGGTGCCTGGAGGCGGAAATTCCTCCGCAACTCGACGTGTAGGTCGGCACCAGGTAGGTAAGTGGTGGGCGGTAGGTGGGCAGGTGTGGGGCGGGTGTGGGGGCATGCGCGGGGCCGAGCGCGAAGCCGGGCGTAGGCGTAGGCGTGGGCGCGGGCGTGGGCGTGGGCAAGGGAGTAGGCGAAGGCGCGGGCAGGGGCAGGGGCGGGGGCAGGGGCAGGCGCGGGGCCGGGCGTGGGGGCTGGGTTTGGGCCTAGGCGTGGGTATGGGCGTTGTCGTGGGCGGGAGCGCGGTTCGGGGGCCGGTGGGTGTGGAAGCGGGGGGGGGGGAGGCGAGTGCGTGTGCGCCTGCAAATGCGAAGCAGCTGCACGCATGGGAGCGTGCGTCGGGGGCACTTGGTGGAGGCGTGGAAAGCTAATTGGTGAATGTGCCATCAGGTTCTATCTCCTCGCCATGCACGGGATGGGAGTATTTTTATGACAAACACCAAAAGCCTATGCATACATGGAACACGTGTGGAATGCTTCGAATAAATGGCGATGGTTCAAAAAATTGTAACGTGTAACAACCACTAAAATTACCTGTTTAAATTTGCATATGTCCGTAAAATGCAACCATTTAAGTTCATAAAATGCAACATGAGAGGCGAGTGTATACAACATTATTTATGTGTAAAGGACGGATGTGAAAAGGTGAGGTTTTTATTTCATTTAATTAAGTAGTAGTAATAATGAGGCAAGCGAAGCCAGTGGAGTTCATCCGTTTCTGTACACTGACGTAAAAATGCGTTGGAAATTTTGTGTTGGATAAACTCAAGGATGTTTTAAGTTAAGGGCGTTGTCCGAAAGCCATTTAAAAGCATTGCCACCTATGCAACGCATTCCACATATTCCTTTTATCTATATGCTTTAGCTGTTATCCAAAAATATATTTGCCCACGGGATTTGCTTCATTTGGAAGCGACAGACCGCGCTTGCTGCACCTGAATTCCCTGGGTGATACTTTGCCCAAAATGCCTTTGAAGGGAAAGAAAAGAACGAAGAAGAAGAAGAAGAAAAACGAAGGAGAAGAAACAAATCCCGATTTTCGATTTGTTTTTCTTTCACCATACAGTTACATTTATTCAAAATGCTCATCGTATGGTTTCAGTCTCTATCGGTTTCTGTGGTATATTCTGAAATTTTTTAGATGAATTCCACCAACCTTTATTTTCTTTGCAATTTCTCCAGAATTCAATTCAACGGACTAGGATCAAACTAAATTTCGGGTTAAACAACAGATTTGTGGAGGAACACTTTTTGTTTCCAAAGAGCATATTCCTTCAATAATGGATAGTAGATATCGAAGTTAACTGCTAAAAAACCCACAATATAATGAAGTTTATACTTTTCTTTCATCTAAGAGCACAGCTGTAACGACGAAGAAAAATCTCCAGTGATCATATGTGAACATATTCTTATACTGTAATCGAGTAACCTGCGTCTGTCTGTCTGTCTGTCTGTCGGTCTGTCCGTCTATCCGTCCGCCCGTCCGATCGTTCCCGTCTATTCACTTCCTTGTCCTTGTCCGTCTCTCCGTCACTCACGGTTAGACCCCTTCTGAACGGCCAATCGAGACCAATGAGGTGGCATTCGAGGCGTCTCGGTATCCTGGTGCGAAACTTATATTTTTTGCGGAGAAGTTTCTCAAAAATGTCTCTTAAAGTGTGTTTTTTTGTGGTTTTAAATAACTAGAATGCGTTTTGGGTAACTTTCGGCAACTAAAAAAGTTATCGATTCCCCATTCATTTCCTCTCCACAAGATATATCGATTGGCACAATTCGTAGCCGGTTCCTCAAGAATATTCTGGGATAATTCTAGAAAAAGAGGGTGTTTTTGATTGTTTTGTAGCATGGAGTATTAAGTGAACAGCATGTTGTCAGAGAACTGTAAAATATGTCATCAGGAGAGACAAACAAGTTAGGTTGTTTGATGCATGAAGGAAATTATAGGGGAGGGTAGTACACAATACGGCATGGTACACAGTGAGAAAAGGACTGGCAATTGGAAAAGGAAATATGTGTAGTAGTTGCGGCAAATTTGCATTTTATTTCGCCGAACTGCATATGCAATTGCGTCGTGCTATTGTGGTTACAAATTCAATAATAAAAAAAAATCAAGTTTGAAGTAGTGAAATGTTACTATACTAGTTAATTATATTTGAATATTGGTAATGGAATAATCATATTTTGGAAGCTGGTTGACCGATATTCAATACCAACCCATTGCTCCTTTCTAAGACATTACAAATTAGTACACATTAGTAGGGATGCCTGTCAACTCAACAGTGAACTTAACTGATGTGTTGGTACTCGCGACACCGAAAAAAATGACAATGAATAGATTTTCAGGAATTATAAGTTTTATAGTTCAGTTTAGGAACTTTCGCAATTTCTTTACTTTTTTGATAATATTTACTTTTGCTTCATCATTCAATTATATATTTTTCTGAATTTCAGAATTTACATTTTGAACGTTGATTTTAAATCTAAATGCATTTTCTCGTTTGTTTTTTATTGAAATAAACTAGATTTAGTATGTGTTTTGTATTAAAAATGATTTTTTTATAGCAAACAATATTATTCATTTTTATTTGAATATTACTCTTTACAAAAATTATGTTTTAAACTCCATTTTTGTGTATTTTAGTTATATTGATGTACAAACATTGACAAAAATTATGTCTCATTGTGTACTACGACTTGGCAATGTGAATCATATGCGGTAGGGAAGAGGATATCTTATTCTAAAATACTGTTTTAGGAAATGAGGGTCTCTGAAGTCTACTCGAGAGAAGAAATTTAGATATAACACCTGTCGATGCAACATTACGACTTGCACGTGACGCAAATTGCCTACTCTTCGAGCTTCGTCAACGCATTGATCGTGTATATCAGGACTGCCCAAATACAAGATTTCGGGCCAGGCTGCTCGCAGAGGCCAGCTGCAATTGCCCGCATGCCACTCGCTCTTCACTACACTAGAGCCGAGCACCTTCCCTCTCCTCTCAGTGGGCTGACACGACGAGTAGTGGACCACACCGATTCCCCACAGATTGGCGCGAGGTCACGGCACGCCCAGTGGGCCGCCCTCTTGAGCAGCCCTAGTGTAAATCTCTTTCTAGATTGTTCATGACTTGGCAATGCAGGAGTCTGAAATACACTCAAGCGGTCGGAAGGTTTAGAAATGTCTACGGCAAGGACTCGTTCAACAAATACATACACGAAAATCCTATTTTATGACTCTTCCCATTCATACAATTTGATATCAAAAATGTTCTACTCTAGCTCGTGCACGTACACACCACGAAACTAGTTTACAATTGACATAATTGCAAAACCTCTTTATACGTAATATTTTTGGGACATTAATTGCACGACAACAATCTTCGAATGAGACATTTGTTTTTGTTGTGTACTTTTCAATTATTCTCACGCATAACGTCGTAATGGCTAACACCTTCTGCGAATAGCATATACCTATTTGAGCAGTTTCGGGGGAAAATATGGTAAGCGCGCGCGCGCGCACACGCACGCACACACACACACACACACACACACACACACACACACACAAACACACACAAACACACACAAACACACACAAACACACACAAACACACACAAACACACACACACACGCGCGCGTATATAGGTTGAGTTCCGAGAACACTTTTATCATGTCTGTGCGATAGTGCTGCCACAAAGATAAGAAATAAAGGAGAAAATCAAAGTTGGCCGCAAAGACGTTTATCATTATGTTCTCCCCAGCCGCTCATTTCTTGAATGAATGCAATTTCTCTTTCCGAAACCTTACTACTGATCTGATACTTCCGTTCCTTTCACCTCAGATCGTTTAAGCTCTTAGGCCCCATCACTTTCTCATGTTTTCTACGGCCCTTACTCATCTCAAAATACTCAGTAAATGTTATTTATACTTCTCCTCGCTTGAGTCTAAATATCACAATCAGTATACTCTGAAAATTTTATCATTACTAAGACAATTAACATACATGAACAAACAATAATAAAACAAAACAACAGAAAATTCACCTTTTAAACAAAATTATATTGACCATGATCACAGTGGCCTCATACGTTACGGCCACAAACCATACCGACACTTGGTAATGTCCCCTATTCTGGAAGGCGAACTATCAAGTTGAACAATCGCACAAAAAACGTACTCTCCGTCACCCTGAAGCTGCCCACGTCATACGATGTTTCCAAATAAGCGCGATTATGATGGTGATGATGGTGGATAATGACAAATTGTATTATAATTATTAAATCGCTTTCTGAAACATTTCGTGTCACTGGATCTTCCCAACCGTGCGCATGATAATGATATTGAAGAACAAC
>JAHLJT010008446.1:252800709-252830045 GCA_031308135.1 Acheta domesticus | reverse complement strand
TGGAATTTTACAATGTTATTAAGCGTTCTTTCCTATTCCCTTGTAATTAATCAACATAATTATCATATTTTAGTAATCTTGAAAATAGAATTTGAAAGACAGAAAGTACACAGTTATCCTCGTTAGGACTCATGTCGACTGCGAAATGTCTTATTTTCAAAAAATATTCATACTTGCGTGTTGAAAACTTAATATTATTCATGGCAGAATCGACTTCGTTCCAAAAGCGATGTAAGGAATTCGGCACCTCAAGCCCTGCTTTGACATCTGTCCAGAGATCTATTTTCCGGCTGAAAAAGTAGTTTCTTGAACATTTCAAGCAGAGTCTAACTATTAATCAATAACAAATATTTCCTAGAAAAACAAAAATATCAGAATTTTCTTTAAAACTCATTTTTGTACAAAATTGTACACCCTACTCCACAATTGCGAGAGAAACGTGTGCGAGAAGCATAGTTTGGTTCAGTAACGAACAGAAAACTAGTGGTGATAAAACAGCATGTATTTTCACGCAAAATTACGCGAGAAGTATTCAAATTTTCGAAATATTGTACATGACCTTATTACAAAATCTATCTTTAAGGAACAGATTTCATTAAGAAAAAATCTGTATCTCCAGAAATGTAGACCTAGTTGTAGGAAGACGCCGAAAAAGATTTGCATTTTTGCAATTTTCGAGTACTCAGGGTTTTCAACGAACATGAGATCTGCACCTTTCTCTTAAACATTCTTCACACTGCCCAACAACAAAATGTAATCCATGTTTTTGAAAATGTCCCAGGGACTTCATGTAAAGTCCCCCCCCCCAACCAAGATATCGGATTGATGTTCAAAGGGCCACTACATCACCCAGAACGATCGAGAAATATCAATTTTGGAGCAAATTGGCTAAACGGTTTAGCCGCAAGCGTTGTTCACGGACAGAAGGATGGGCAGACAGACAGACGTTTTGCCCTCATTCGATTTCATAGTCATAGACTCACAAAACATAGATGCAAAAATAGACTCTAGACCGCGTGTTATAGGATTTGTTTCTAAATTTAGCAACTGGATCTATCCATTTTTTCGTTACTAGCCTGTGATAAGAGTTTCTTTTCGGAAATTGGCCGTTTTTCCGCACAGCATTACATAACTTTCTCTCTACTTTGTAACCGGAAACGAGAAAGTAAAAATGTGTTGTAATGTGCCGAAACAGAACCTGGAAATTGATAATCTCAAACCTGGAAAACCGGGAAAAAACCTTAAATTTCAAAAAGCCAGATTGCTGGTCACCCTGGTTTAGTATGTGTGGCTATACTGCGCATTCGCAGTGTCTCCCTTCTCGAATGTTTCTCAGGCACTTTGAACAGTCGAAATATTCATATTATTCCTGGAACATGTAATCTCACTTGAGGCAATTGAAATAACTATTGGCCGGCATGTTTCGGATTTCCTTCCCTGAAGAGGCAAAAGTTTGATAAAAGTCACGGTACTACGTCAGTAGTATTTATTTTCAATTGAATTTGTACAAGACGCTGCTTCAACTTTATGCTCGAGGCTTAATCCAATTTTTAAGTTATGGCTACAGACACGTCCTGCTCTGGTGGGACGTTGGCGATTCCTTTAGGAAGACAAAAAAAATTACAAAAGCACCTTAAAATATGTCTAGTCCTAACGCATTGTCTTTGCTTCCTAGCCCTTTCCGCCTCCGTTCTTGCTAATCGCATGTATTGTCACCTTCATGTGACATGTGTTTATGTAATATCGGCATACCTTACTAATCGTCCTCTTCCAGAAAATGCGTTTGGGGAGTAAAAGTTGCCTTCCCATAAATAAATCTGAGATTATCGCATCCACATTTTGATTTTAGGAATCTCATTTTCTCCCAATGAAAAGTACAAAAACGTTTTGCCAACAAATTAATAAAAAACAAAGATTATTGAGATATTGAGAGGGACTTTCAATGAGTGATAAATAAAGGATGATTTACATTTACATGACAAATTAAAATGAAGTTCTCGGGCCACTTCAACTGCAGTTTATAGAATTAATAATAATTTTTCAAATTTAGTCAGCACCTGACACTTAGCATAAAAATTCATTTAAAAATATTTTGGAAACATATTTTTGCGGTCACTTCTGTCGTACGAATAATGTGAAATCACAAGAAAAGAACTCTAAATTATTGGCCTACATGTCTAGAATTTTCTATGAAGAATTACTTCCAACAGTGATGCAGGCATTAAGAAACAGAACATTTTCACAGCATTGTTACAATCATCAATGAAGACTTAAGGAAAAAGAAGAGAACAACTTTCTCGGACGGACGTAAAGCCTTAAACAAAGTATGGAAGATCCCTTCTATTTGTTTTACTTACTAATGAAAGCCTATTAAGTGGTCGTCCATAAATTACGTAACGCTAAAGAGGCGGAGGGGGTTTGGGGCAGCGTTATGCTGAGTTACATAGGGGTATTCGATAGTGTTACTTAACATTGATTTTTATTTTAGATTTATAACATTTGTTGAAATACTTCCTTTTTTGAGTCATACTAAAACAGTAAAATATTATCTACTTACTTTGTTTTAAAACAAATAATTTAAAAGTTATTAGAAGTTGTTACAGTAAATAGAAATACTTTTCATCAATTTTGTATTGAATCTCCAAGATTATGAAGAAAATATTCAAACTGGTTTGTAGTATATTATAGAACACAATTAATTGAGCATGATACAAATAAATGACCATGCGCCATCCACTACGGCGGTGCGGCGTTGCAGGGCTTATAATCAGAAATTTTCTCGCCTGTGCGTCCCTCCTTCACTCAAAATTTTCCCCCAATCTTATTGTTAGGTGCAGTCAGTATCGACAACTAATTGCGACTACAATTATCATAAATTTTAATACACAACACAAAATGAATACAATTTTATACTGGGATATAATTTATTTTCATTTCTTGCATTTACAAGGGAAGGGCGTGTCGCAAGCGTTACGTAATTATTTATGGGAGTCAATAGAGCGTTACGGGGAGAGACAGGATATTTCAAAATACTCCAAATTTGCGTTACGTAATTTATGGACGGCCCTTAACATAGACGTTTCCAAATAAAATATCGAGACCAGCGCCCAGCATCAAAGAGGGAAGGCAAAAATCCTGGGACCCCCTTCGCAATCAAATTTTCGTATTTGTGATATTTCCAAAATTTCAGAGGAGAAAGCGGAAAAAACAAGAATTGAACATTTTTACGTGTATATATGTTTTATTCCGTTAGATTGCGGAGTCCCAAAATGTTTCATGGTGTGTCAGCCCATCCTCCCTCCCCCCTCACCTGTGCTCACGCTCATGAGCCTCCAGTATTCTTCCCAATCGCATCCGACGTAGCTGGAAATTATGTTCACTTTATTACTTACTATTTACATCAGACTTACCGACGACACACTTGGTTATTACAGCAACATTAAAAATAAAATACACTCTTATTGCTTAGCTAGAAAATCGAATAACTTCTTCAAAATCACTTCTGAACATCTCAACATCATTTTGCTGAAACGTTGACGCACAATAGTTATCGAAATCGAATTATCGTTTTCCATATTATCGTGGCAAAAAGTATTATTCTTTCATGAAGAACATGAGGGTTCAGGGCAGGAATTTATAGCTAATTTACCTTTGAAAATATATTTTATTATATAGGAGCGAATATTTTGTCAACAAAATTCGAAAAAAAAATCCCTCCCTTTTTCTGTATTCAAAATTCGACTAGAATATGGTTTAGGATAGAGATCACAGAATTACGAAAACGTGCACAAAATTCACTTCTCCCCATAGCTCGTCACACTCAGTTTTTAACTGTTTTTGACGTAAATAAATAAATAAACAAAATCAACGCAAGTGACATTCATTCAACAGAGATACATGTTCTCCAATACAAATTAATAACAAAGAAAGCACGGTGAAGTACTTAGGAATCCAATTTGATAGAAGATTAACCTGCAAAAACGCACATTAGGAAAAGTACTGGATTCAAATTTACAAAATAGTACTGGCTTATTGGCAAGTAGTGCACCCGTTCTTTGAATAATAAAATTAATAATTACAAAACAATAAATAAGCCTATATGGACTTACGGAAATGAAAAAGTATTTCAAGCAGAAATTCTCGGAAGATTCCAAGCAAAAATTTACATTACAAATTTTGCTCTTCAGAAAACTGAACAATTTAGTTTGCTGGTTTCGAAGATGGGAAATAGTCTCGAGGACCACGCGTTGACGACCCTCTGAACTATATCCTTCCCTCTCGATCGAGTGGGACATTTTATAGTTTTACGATATCCCCGCTTTTACTAGTAGTGTAACGGTGTAAATGGGTGAAAATGAAAGTATAGAATTTGACAGTGTAGGGAAAATGTCCATCTATTTACTTAAATTCTGCCACGCTTTCGTTTCAAATGTTGCAAAAAAATGTAATAACTGAAATTCTGGTTTCTCAATTATGAGAAATTTTCAATATTATTTTAAGCACGAATCGAATTTTTCAATACCATTTCTACCTTTAAAACAATACTGTTCAATTGGTAGTGTTAATTTATTGTATGGGACTATCTTAACGTCGAAACGTCTTAACCAGGACACGATAATTTAAATGTTAAACGAGATAATTTAAATGTTGCTCCGCAGTAGTTTATTCAATCATAAGCACTTCATTACTCAAAGTTACGGTCTGAATAATTCCTGTCTATTTTAGTCTGAAATTTTCAACTGCTTTACACACCGACCAGTAGCGAACATCATTGCTTCAGCAGCATCATTGACACAGAGGTCCGGATCCAACGGTGATCCGGGTGGGTAGGGTATTCGGGATCCAACAGTGGCGGACTCTCGACACAGTTGTGTCGAATTCAAGCACTTCCTGAAGGGAAGAATCCTAGCGTTCGGCTGCTTTGATCAGTAGTTTTTCTGTGGTTTCTCCGATCAAAGTCAGGCGAATGTCGGAGAAGTCGATGCCATAACAAACGGGCTATGGGCCACTCGCGATCTTTCCTTCCCCATTCGGTCCCATCGACTCCTTTAGACACACATAGACCGACATAGACACACTAACCCTCTACACTACCGCACATGTCGGCAGGGGCCCGTCAGAAACTTGGAGCTTGTCCCAGGTGTGGCGGTATTCCGTTGGCAAGGGAAAAGAACCGGCCCAGGTGAGGCGTTTTCCTTTTTTGGCAAGGCGACGTAGAGTTCGGCGTCGGATCTCACGTTTCAGCGAGAGAAAAATATCGCCACCTATCGGGATGTACCATGCACGCATACAAGACAAAGGCATCGCTTCTCACCGTAATGTGCGCGTTCAACACATTCCGAAATATTTCGCTCAATTTACCATACAAGCAAGGACAAAAACGCGTTCTCTTCTTTACACTCTCTGAGAACCGAAATAGAACACTTAAATTTACTAAATCTTAATTATAAAAATAATTCGTTACTTTAGTTATTACACGATGTACAATAGCATTGTAAAACTATTAAAACGCCGTGGAAAACAATTCCATCGCGTACATTACGTGTTTGTTTTTTCAATTAAAGGCCCGCGCTCTTTACGCCAAAGCGAACAATTGATTACACTCATGCACATATGCACAATCGTTACATAGTACATTCTTACATGACCGTTACACCTTTCTACAAAAAGTATCGTATTTGCCAGTAACCATTGCAGAAAACTTACCAGAAACCAACGCTGTGTTCACAACCTAGTCCTCTTTTCGCCAAAGCGAACAATTGATTACACTCCTTGCACATATGCACAATCGTTAATAGTACATTTTATATGACCACTACACCCTTGCTACGAGTTTCGTATTTGCCACATGTAACTATTGCAGAAAACTAACCAGAAACCAACGCTGTGTTCACAACCTAGTGTTTGACAGCCAGATCGTCATGTTCCTAAAATGGCTTATTGCTTAAATACTCCTGCCAGGAGAATGATGTAGCCTACCTTTGAAAATCGCAGACCAGTACTCGCACGATCTAACAGCAAATTCTTTGTTGTAATAACCACACCTTCGAAAGTAAACAGATATGTCGCTTCAGGGAGAAGAAACACAGATACTCGAAGGCAGTACTTTCTCACGCTCGCTCCCTCCCCGGCTCAACTGAAGAAAGGCCAGCGCGCGCGTCCTGCACTTCTCAGGGCACGTGGTGCCGTGGTAGGGAGCGCGACCGCTCTCTGATGACGGGTGCGTAAAGCTTGCAAGGAAAACAAATCTCCCTTCGGGTCGTTTCTGCAGTGCACCCAACACGCTTGACGAACGGTGTCTTTATCTGCTGCGCACCAGACGTGATCTTTTGTAGGAAACGTGCTTTCTTGGTTTGCAACCATTTTATTTGCGTTGCTGAATGTGCGTATTTGCACGTCTGCTTGCAAACTAGTTTAGTTTTATTTTATTTCGTCCCGTACCCAAGCAGTTCTTACTGTTGTAGGTGGTCATGATGCTCATAACATTCACTGTATGCTGAACATTTTCTCTTTCCATTCCCATACTAATCGTCTCACCGTTATAATCTAAAGATCTGGGCTAAAATAAAGAATCTGTAATATTCTTGACTTGATTATAAGTGAATAATTCCTGTCACAAAACGACACTTTTTGGAAATTCCACAGAGTACTGCTCTGCATTCATCACGCCTTGGATTTGTGCTTATGAATATGACTAGTTTATGAGTAACTACTGGGAGGTAGTCCACTTGTTTGAACTTGCTCGAATATCAGAATTATGTAAAATGTTTAAATTAACTATATAAATTATTGAATACATTTTAAATTACATTTTAAAATTTTAAAAAAAATCATCATCATCGTAAAGGCCAAAGCAGCCAGCTGCAGCCATAACATTCTGTCCTCCACTGAACTTTTGAGTTTTGCATAGTTTTTAATTGTTAAATAAAATATAAAAAAATTAAACCGACAATATTTCCTGTAGCAGCCTTCGCTCATGTTGCAATCGGAAAAATGGCCTGCCCGGCGCCGGGACTTACAGGGAGACTGTTACGTTTAATTTAAAATCACATGACAAAACGTCTAATTTTATGTTCAAATTACAGAACAACCTCCTAAATCCGAACCCCGCAAATCCGAAATTTCGGATAATCCGGACAAAATTCGGAATACAGGAAAAATAAACAAAATAAATAAATGGCTTATTTATAGTGTAAATTTTTAATTACTGTAGATGGATAACTTTCTATTGAAACACAAGTTGTCGAAATGAAACGTTTATTGCACTGGCATCTACGGTGTATATCACATGTTTATGTGGCAGTAATTTTCACTTAGAGGAACTTGCAAAATCGGTAATCATCTTTGACGTCAGGAACTGAACCTACTGGGCACATTAATCTGAAGAACGTTCAATATTTGGTTAAATGAAAATTGTTACAAATCTTATTGATGGTTTATTTCATGTTGTTGTATGCTGCTTTTCATGCCCTAAGCTACCGCTGACTTCAAAAATAATTTTTGAATATATAACTATCATAATATTCGATTATGTAGTTTTTCTAACTTGTACTATTGTTATTATACAATATATATATATATATATATATATATATATATATATATATATATATATATTCATGAAACAGTCATTTTTACAATTTCTCGTTATACGAACGACGATCCAAAGGCTTCTCTAATAAACGCTGTACAATACACTCATAGTCAACAGATAACATCCCGACGTTTGCTATGATATTTTTTCGAAGTATCTTACAGAATTGACAAAAGTTAACTTTGACCATTTCCCATACTTCATATTCTGCCATTTTAACACTTAAAACGCCCTTATATAATCTATTGTGTATATGTACGCTCACCGCCTAACGTCTACGTCTTACACAAGCGCGCCTTTACTCTGTCCGTTTGTTGCCCACTGCCTCCGAACTGTTCCGAACGCTGGCCGAACGTGTCAAGAAACCGCTCGGGAAACTGGCACACTGAGCCTTGGCTGAGCCATATCTTACCGGTAGGAGGGGGGAGTGAATCATGCAACGAACGCACGCTGTACGAGACTGTGAGTGCTGATGGGTGCGAGCGGTTTCTTCCGGAGTTGCAGCCTCTGAAGAGGACTGATGCGCCGACGACCGAGCGATTTACTACAGATCTCAACACAACAGATTATAAAGAATCTTGAACAATGTAAATCACTGAAAAAATAATTATTTTTAATATGATTTACCTTGAAAATTTTTCTTTTCGTAATTTTCTCGAGCTACTGCCGGTAGCCCTTAGTATACGCCACTGAATATATTTACTAAAAAATAAGATATCAACCACGTAAAAACATCGTACCCAAAATATGGATCTTAACAAACATGGACTTCAAAAACCGATGTCAAATCGATGTTTTGAACACATTGACATCGCTGTCCTTCCCCACTTCCTTACTAACTCCCCCTCTTCTTTCCGCCCGACTGTTCGTCTGCGAGAGCGGTGAAGGCTTTGCAGTGGTCATGTGGGGCAGTCATGGTGGGGCAAGTTAAGACGTGCGAATACTGTCCTGTGTGTCCAGCACAGGACGCGCTCGAAGACTGTCATCGATGAAGATTGCATGGCGACACCTCGTTGAACGTGGCCTATCCGGCGGCCCTCGATGGTATGGGCGGGTTACAGCAGATGGTCAAAATGTGAGGAGTGGAAGATTTTCTTCTAACCAGCACAGCTAATAATAATAATAATAATAATAATAATAATAATAATAATAGTAATAATGATAAATAAGCTGTATTTCTTATTTTTATGTTATTTTTGAAAACGTATTTTATTCTTGTAGGTGTGATCTGTCTGATAAGTGATTGTCACTTCATTTGCGTGATTTGGTCATGAGCAAATATGATAATTACATAAATTAACATTTAATAACATAAATTAACATCAATTAATAATATCAATTCAATTTTGCCAAATAAAAGAAGGTAACACGAAAACTCCAGCCCTTTTGGGCTGCCATGGCCCCCATGGCCATCATCTGGAATCTAAGTCCATCATTTCCGCGATTTTGTCACCCTATTCGATTAAAATTTGTTTGCGAAACAAAGGAATTGTTTCAAAATGAAGTAAAAATATCGAGAAATCAGTTTCATCTTTCATGTCATTGAAGAGGGTTATTGATAGGTGAACACAAACTGTTTACTACATTTTATCTCTCCCTATGGTCGACAGAAAAAAATTGTAATGCCCTTATTTATAATGCTTCAACTCAACATTGCATTTTGTATGGTAATACATCAGAAGACTTCCATGATGTAGATAAAATGCTTAAGTTTGACTGTAATGAGTAGAACTCTTTGTAATAAACTCCCCGGAACTCCATGCAATAAAAAAGTTAAAAATAGGCATGCAACCATGCGCTTAAAATTGGCAATATACGCACTCCGTATATACATTATTTGCGCTTAAAACAAAGAATGTGCTTTAAACAAATATAGTTAGCAAACACTCAACTACAGGTAATCTTCATTTTACACTGCAGAACAAAAAATTATAATAAAACTATATTTCCAAACATTATAAAAAAAACAAACAATTATTAAGAGTGACAACCAATAGCATTGTTACAAGATGCCGAAACATTCTGCCGAATTCACTAAGTTACAGGAAATGCACACGAATAAAGTTACAGGAAGTAAATCGATTCAAGCAAAAACAATCTTATCAGAAGACTATCGAAATATTATGTTGGTATTGTAGCATCGGCATGGCTTAAGTCACTTTTCTTTTGAAAGAGAAATGCACGAAAATATCTGACTTGGACCCATTTCTACATAAAAACCTGTAATACATGCACTGAAATATACCGCATCCATTAAATTATGCAGTTAAAGGAAAAACTCTCAGAAATATGAAAATATGCAAAATAAAAACGAGCTAGATTTCTTTTATTTTTGGTAAAACGTAAAGTTATATACATTTATTTTCGATATGCGCAATCAGTAAAAATATACAATTGCTTGAAGTTCCGCGATCTAGTAATAAGGAACTTACAATTTTAATTGTCTATCTTAACTACCTGGATTCACTTCGTGCTTATTCCTGTCCTATAAACTTTATATAAAAGTTGGGTATTCGAGAAGAAGTCTTGTGGGCGTAAGAAGAGAAAGATTTTTAAGTTAAACTTGTCTGCTTGTTAATCGTCCAAAATCTGGTTTTGGAAACAGTCATGGCGACACTGCTAGGTAGTTTTCTCAGAACTCGATAATCTCTGCGTCACTAACTAGTCACATAATTCTTTAGGTGTTCTCAAGTGGGTATGACATGAATGTTTCTAAATTTCAGAAGAATTGCATGAAGATTGCAAAGTTGTACGTGAAAAATTCTCTTTGTATTATATGCCAACAATGCTGCAATCAGAAGAGAGACGTAACAAAAATTTTCAAGAGTTTCGAACTGAATGTTTGAGGAAATACTGAAGAGAAAAAAGAAAGAAAGAAAAACCCGAAGATTATTCATTGACTTATGTCGTCTGATCCACTGATCTGCGATAACTCCTTTAAGGCAAGATAAATCAACAGACTCCCGAAGCGATATCCCTTTTTATCATCCCGAATGTCAGTTCTGGCAATGAATCTTTTTCGTAAGGCGAATAAGTCCACTCATTCTTTCGGTAAGTTTTCAATTATAATTACCTTGATTTTAAAAATATATTTCATTTAAAATTGCATTAAAATAATTATTGAGGAATTAGTCAAATTCTCCGAAATGTTACAGAAACAATGACATGTTTATCGATCAATTGTCGACTTGTTATCCGAATGAGATTCGAAGTTGGAAAAAATAATATTTTCTAGAAAGTGTTTGGCAAATTATTTATAAATTTTCGTGAATTTTGTCTCTATTATTTCAAGTTTTGAAATACTTTGTAAAATTGACTTAGTCTTAAGTCAATTCCAGCGGCACCAAATACCCCTAGATAAAATATTTTTAAGGCGAACTTAATTGCCCAGCTTTACGGGCTTTGGCCACCAGTGCCACGCCGGAGCGTTCGCCGTTAGTCTTTGGTTCAGCTAGCATACTCTATTTAATTCGACTCTTGGTAATTCTACAATGATACTTCGAAGAACTATGTAATGTTATTTAGTACCTAAAGTTTCAGCTGTTCTTGTGGAAGTTAATACCTTTAATGCAATTAATAAGGGACTGGTGATTTCTGGGTATCTCAGCATTTTGACACTAGTATTTTTGATTGCATAGTGGTTTTCACCAGAGGTGAAAATTTACGACAAAATGTGGTTCAAATGGATAGGAAATAAACAAAATAAATTTCTTGAAAAGAACTTCTAAATTATTGTTAAATAAAATTGAAGTGGAATTATTAACTTGCCAACATTGCAAATTTTACCTGGCTAGCGCAAGGTGACCATATTTTTAAAACTAAAAACGGGACATTTTAGTTTTTATCTCAACGATGAAAGGACGTGAAATTGTTTTGTGAAAAATATTTAAGTCTGGATATTTATGATAAGCAAATAAATGAATTATAAAAGATATAAAGTGTAACTTACATGATGTACGAGGAGTAGTAGTATTTATTTCACTCCAACCAAACATTCTTTAAAATTATTAGTGCATTTCAATATTTCACAAGTTCCAACCACAACTGTTTTAACGAGTGTCACAACTCTAATATATTTCGTTCAAGCGTGTTTGCAGTTTTCAGTATTGTTGTGTTGGCTGTATTCGTATGAAACAGAGTGATTACCGGCCTCTGTATTTCATACGAGTAATGTTTGTCTGCAGCACAAAATGGAGAAAAAGTGTCAAAAGAGAATATTAAGAGTGTAACATTAAAAAAACAAATTTTTGTTTCATTTGCACTTTTATTATAAAGTTGACCCGTACTCCTCAAATAATATTGTCAATAGCGATAAAGCATATACAGGCTCAAATGACGTGAGAGCTCCTTTTCCCTTCCTAGAACCACCACTGAAACTCTCCCCTCTAAATATCAATAGTCCGTGAAACACTTGTCACGTGGTACATGAGCATGTGACCTACTCGCGATTACTTTTTTAGAAACTAAAGCATACCCCAACGGAATACATTATGATAAATTTAAAAGTGTTGATGGCACTTTATGCCGATTAGTCATTGTCAAAAACGGGGCATTTTGGAGTCCCCGAAAAAAGGAAGCTGGGAGCAAAAAAAAGGAAAAAGGACAGCTGGGACAAAAATTAGGGTCTGTCTCGGCTAATACGAGATGTCTGGTCACCTTAGGCAAGCAAGCGCGCTGTCCGAGAAATAATGTTCTGCGATGTTTATATTACACACAGGACAACTTTGGAGTGGTGATGTGAAACGAATGATTTCGTGGAAGGGGAGGAGAAGACGAAACGAGGGGATGAACCGAAAAGCAAATGTTAGAAATGGTGCTTGGCGAGGGATAAACGTAAGGGGTGTGCAAATTCCGCCAATTTGAGGAATCGTGAGGAAAGTTCAAGGATCTGTATATGCAAAGAACATTCTCATGAAGTCAGTCACTGTGTCAGTATGGTTTGAAACTTTGATCAGTGTCGGTATGTATTTTCATCTTATACGAGTATAATAGGGAAATAGTGCTCATTCAAATGTGAGTTTTGCGTGAGATGATCAGCAAAGTATGATTACTTGATGTGCTATTTCTACATGGCTTTTTGTGTTCTTTCATTATTCGTGAGAATTTCTTTATCTTACAGTTGATAATTTAATCCTACTTCAATCTTGTTTAATGACGTATTAACTCCTTATTTACTACATACAATTTTAATTTGTTCCTAGTTTATATTTTGTTTTTATTTTCAGCTCTGGTGATCGCTAATTGTTCGAAAAATGTTAAAGTAATCTGCTGTGCATATACAATAGTTTCTTATTGATTGAAATTGAAAACAATTTAATTTATTGAAAATGAAATGTTTATTGAAGACATCATCAGGTTATTTCCCTTCAAATTCTTATTTAGACCAATACCAAGTGTGTAAGAACGAGAATGTAACATTTTGCGAATTCCATTTTATCGATTCGTTTCGAATTGAGCAAGAAAAACTAGAGAATAAGCTTGTACAGGAAAGAGATCTTCCGGTTAATGAAAAAATATGGTACAGTTGTTTCGTTCACGATCCACTCAAATTACGATAACAGCAATACACTTGCATTTGCATAATGTTAGTGAACTTACAATTAACTTTCCAGAAAACAGTAGTTAAATTCATGTGCTTTTCATCATGTTATTATCTAAAATTATGCTGCATTGCTACTCTTTGTGCCCGGTGCTAGCACGTTTTTGTCCGTTTTGCACATATTGCAGAGTTCAGTAGCCAATGTGTGGCGTATCTTTGTTCATAATGCGGAAAATTATACAAAAGAACCTTAAACACGTTTGTGTATGATGAGAAAGTCAAGAGAGAAATTTTAGGTCACCGAGAACAGAGTTGACAGCATCTGTCGCGCTTTAGCGTCTGAACCTTTTCGCCTCCTCTTTGTTGAACCCGACTGATGACACCAAGAAGGGGGAATAATGAGTAGGAAAATCCGGAATTAAAGGAAACGCAGCATAAAGGAGTCCTTCGGCCCAAATTTACTCAATCATTGGGCATAATGGCTATGTGATTTGGAGAGATAAGGCGTAAAAAATTTTCCGCTAAAGGGTGGTCCGTGTCACGTACTGTGGAGTTAGTCTCGTTGACCAGGGCAGAGGGGGAGGGGGGGCTCTTGCGTATCATATCCGACTTCAGGCAATGAGCTTCAGATACCAGTTTGCGTCAAAATATTAGCGGGAATTTTAAATGCAGCCAGATTCCAAAATTATCCCCTCGTTACAAGATATTGAAACAGATTTATGAAGCTTCAATATGTTTCTCGGCACTTCTCGCTCTCCATGCAACATGGCGGCCAGTGTCTGGTGTGGCTTCTCAAACGAAGTGCCTCTGTTGTGGTCACAAGGTACGAGTTGCAAACTGCTGCGCAGACCGAGTAAAAATCGATGCGCCGGAGTAGCCCACCCATATCTTTCCATCATGTAGTAGAGTGTTTTGGCACGCCATAGCGAATTGCAATCGACTGCATTTTTTAGTCCCTACGCAAGCGCCAACTCAAACTCGAAGCGAAAACGGGGCCCGCTATTCCGTCGGATTTAACAGCGACTTATATCGCATGCAAATTGATTACTCGGTCATGCTATATGGAATTTGTCCCCAACTCTGACGGGTGCAACTGCATATCCCATGATTAGAGATGATAGATTTTAGCAATCGCTAAAAATGCGAAATGTTACCAAACGCTGAGAAAAAGTAGTAATTGTATGTTTGACTATCGGTGCAGTACATTTCTAAAGGTTTTCAGTCGGCGATAAAATACGAAATCGACCGTAAAACGCGAAATGACGTACAAAGTGCGAAATGGTCGTGAACCTGTGATACAATTGCTAAATTGTGTTTTGTGTTTCCTTCGTGTTCGCTCTCGAACTAGGGATGCGACATCGACGGCATTGTGATGTTTGAAAACGTTTAATTTGACAATGGCCAACAGTGAATAAGCTGAACGATTTTTCAGTCCATATAGGTCAATTGTTACTGACTGAAGAAATATGTTAAAGGAAGTCAACATTGAATTAAGTTTCATGTTTGTTTCCACTAATAATAGGTATTTACAGAAATTGATTTTATTTAAAAGAATGTTGGGTTGCTTTGGTAAGTATTTACAAATTGGAAGACAATATTTTTCCTCTTCTTTGAATAGTGTTATTCATAATCTATAGTTCTATACAAGACAGGAATCGTTTTTTGGATTTAAAATTACTTCTTTAAATATTTGTTGAAGTTCACAAATGACGAAATATTAGGTTAATTTCCCTTATTTCCTGATTGTAATGAGAAAATTTAATAAGCTTCAGAATATTTTTTATCTCAAAGAGACCTCCCTTAATAATTTCTCAACAAATGCAACACAATGCTAAATTTTAGTTTTTGTAGTTCTATTAAATGCTATAGCCTTGTTTTCAAATGCGATTTTTTAAAATTTAAAGAGCTAAATTCTACCATCACTACCCATGATGGAACATGACGTTGGTGGCTTTAACCTGTATACATAATTATCACTCTATGTTTACTTTATAACTAGCGGAACCCGGCAGACGTTGTTCTGCACTTCATCTCCCTCTTTCTCCTTGCCTCTCCCTTTCTCTCTCCGTCTCTCTCTCTGCCACTGTCTCAGTCTGTCTGACTGTCTCTGTCTCTCTCTGTTCCTCTCCCTGTGTTTCCGTCTCTCTGTCCCTGCCCCTCCCTTTCTCAGTCTTTCCATGTCTCTGATTCTCTCTTTCTGTCTGTCTCATTTTCTCTCTTTCTCTGTCTCCCTCTTTATGTCTCTCTCTGTTTCTCTTTCTGCGTCTGTCTGCTTCAGTCTGTCTCAGTCTCTCTCTGACTCATCTCGCTCTGTCTGTCTCTCTCTCTCTGTCGCTATCTTTTTCCGTCTCTCTATGTAGCTTTCTATTTGTCTCTGTCTCTTGTCTCTGTCTGTCTGTCTGTCTCTCTCTCTTACGCGCGCCGCTGTCCTGATCTTCTCGGCCTCGCCCTGCGTCACTCGGCAAAGTGCAGCAACAATGAAGCCCAAGTGGAGCGCAGTTTGAATGGAAATTGAATTAAAACGAAGCGCAATTTTATTCTGGAGCGCCATCTAGAGGAGTTACAACAAAATTAACATCACATAAACCTTCGGGGTGAAAAAACACGAAGATGTGCCAACTTTCATGAAGATCGGTCACACGGTGTCGGAGTTTACCGCTCTTATATATACCATCATCCATTTTTATATATAGATATAATAAGTAGATAATTATATTCTTATATAATATATACTGAGATGTATTGACGTCTCACACGTGCGGTATGTGACACAGCACGCGGACTGTTTCCTCCCGCCCCAACCACCCGTCACGTTAGTTACGCCCAGCTGCGGCCGTGCCGAAGGGGCTCGAAGGCCCATAAAACTCCACGCGAGGGTGACTTTCTGACGGCGACACTGTCCCAAAGCCACCCTTCCACTTGCAACAAAGAGTCTGGAGGCTCCCAGCTCTGGGACTCCCGCCCCAAAGCGCGAAGAACCCACGCGACCGTCATCAAACCCTGCCTCGCGCACTTGACATCCGCGCTGCCGTGAAAACTCAGATTATCGTTGTCTCTCAAATGCCCCCTCACAAATCCTTTGGGATTGGCTATATTTTCTCATCCACGGAAGCGACACCCAGCAGAGGTTACCTCCGGTCACCCATCGTGAACAGTAGCTAAACAATTAACCTATTAGAATGATCAGAATAAATAGGTCATCGAACTGGGGACTGCTCCGACCAATAGACAACCACATCATAGAACATTCTAGAAGTAGTTAAGGGAACAAACAGTGGCATAGGGCGGCGACACATACGTGACCGCAGGGCACTCACACAGAGGGACAGAAGCACAGGGTAGAGTGGAGAAGCGGGATGTTTGAATTCTATCGAGAGAGGAGGTATCAAGCAAAGACGCATCTCTTTAAGACTCAGTGTTTTCATTAAATCGCAACTTGAAAATTACAAAGTTTTCGCTCCACCGGCTACTGTAAATTATACCATTTTCATTTTGCCATTATTTATACTATTGTTTGAATCTTTGTTTTGTATTATTGGGATTTTTATGTGATGTATTTTTTTCCTAATTGGTCAAATGTTTAAAAATAATATTTAGAAAGAACCAGAATTGGCTGGTTTCTCTTTGCAGGTAGGAGAAATATTCTTTGCAGGGAGGAGGAATATAAGAGCAAATATTTTTGTCAACAAAACTTGAAAAAACCGCTCTTTTTTCTGTATTCAAAATTCGACTAGAATATGGTTTAGGATAGAGGTCACAGAATTATGAAAACGTGCACAAATTTCACTTCTCCCCATAGCTCGTCACAAACATTTGTAAACTGTTTTGTCGTAAATAAATAAATAAAAAGTTGAGGCCAATAATTGTATGTACAATTGTATTTGCCGAATGATCGAGTAGATAAAATTGCAAATAAAGCACATGTAAAAAAAACCGATGCCATCCCCTCGGGAACCTGTTCATCATCAGTAGACTTCGGATATTTATGTCCTAAACATGTGGTTTTTAGGCACCTAAAAAGGTCCTAAAAAGTAGCAAAATAGGTCTTTAATAAACAAATTTTATGCACCACGCCATGCAAAACGCACTAATTTATTAAACACAATATTTTATTTCAAAACTCTTAAATACAGTATGATAGATAAGATAATATTGTAGTTGAACAATCATTCTGAAGGGGAAATATTTGTTTTTATTGTATAAAAAATCTGTGTTAGTGTCAGATAATTAAAATATAAAGGATAAAATTATGTCTGACATGAATTTTAAAAATTAATACAACATTGCTATTTTTTAAATAACAGATTCTTCAATTTCACTTTTTGCCTTAATTTTGTCCACAATAAATAATAAGAAGCATTTTCAGATGATGCGGGCTAAGTTTGTCTTTCACCATTCAGAATAATGTTAAATGCTGAAAAAGATCTCTCAGCATCAGCGGTGGTGATTGTAACATATATAAAAAGAGAAACCATATGCGGATTAAATCCTGTAAGGAGAACTGCCTCACGTCCGCTAAAAATGCCTGATACTTCTTTCAGAACCCTGTATCGAGGATTTATGGTGAGCACCATTTGTAGTTTTTTTGGAAAAAATTTTCCCTTCCATTACAGTGTTTTACAACTAAATACTCTTCCTTTCTGGTAGGACATTGCAAAATTTCACTGGATAAAGAGAAGATCAATTATCAAATAGCAACCAAAAAAAACGAAGACTTTTTGACTTCTTGGATTCTGCATTAGTGCAACAGAAATATACGTTTTAAACTACTATAATAGTTACTATATAAAAATAAATCCTCACCGAAAATATAATTTTGAAACGTATTAATATTTTTAATACATCTTAATTATCTCAAGAGCCACAAACGTAGCGTAGGCAGTTGCAACTGCGACCGCTCTACGCAGAACGAAATATTGCGAATTCGAATACTGCGTAACGCATGGTTGCCTTTGGGACTGTCGTACGGGACAATGGCAAATTACCAGGTAGCTCATCCATGCCATCGTTCATTAGCCCAAACGTGCCTAGTGGCGTAAAGCCTCAAACCTGCCGAAAAGGTAAAAATTAATGACATTTTCAAAGCTCTCCCCCGCTGCTGAAGCGGCCCTTTTTGCTTGTTGTAGTAATAATATCATCCATATCACCATTCATTACCGCCTGGTAGCAGAGGGCCTCAAAGCAGCCGAACGGGTGGAAACTAATGAATGACATTTTCAACCCTCCTCCGGAACGGTTCTTCTTTCTTTCTCTTCTACTATATGACGTAGTAAGAGAAAGTAATGTTGCAGCGAAAAGTGGAGATGTTTCGACAGAAAATCTCGTATCGTTGATACTGAAACAATGGATTCAATGGATTACTCTTCGCCATAGACGTCGTAAAATACTTCCACTAATACGTTGTGAAGATAGAATCCACATGTGTTTTTGGTACTAAAAATTTGGATTACTGCAAAACTGTCTAACCGTCCTTCCGTCCGTCTGTGGATAGCACTAGCACCTAAACCTTTTATAGGATTTTCTCGAAAATTAATATTCTCTGATCGTTTTTGCCGAAATCGAAGCAATGCGAATTTCAACCGGATATTTGTTTCCGGATGTACTTTACATGAAACCCCAACGCACATTTTCTCAAAAGTGGATCCAATTTTTTTCTTTATTTTTTTTTTCGAGGATAGAGCAAAGTTTGCTTATGAAAGGTGTCTTCGGGCTAAGTCCAATTTTCGTTGATCTCTTTGAATTTTCCAAACTCGCAGAAGTTTACTTCATCGGCTTCTTCTAAAACTACAATTTGAAGATATTTTCTTAATGAAATATGTTATTCAAAATTTGATCTTTAAAAAATCTCATGGACTTTTTAAAAAATATGAGTTGTTTCTGCGTAATTTTGAATGACCGGTAAAAATAATGCGAGAAAGCATGTGCTGTTGCAAGAGCACTATACTGCAATTTTTCTAACTTTGCCTCTCAAGACATTACGATGGAATATGTCACGGTATTTCGCGTTCTCAGTCGTGCCTCCAGGTATCGCGTGATCCCGACCGTCTCAAGCAGTACTTGCGATCATGCCACATTTAGTGGTACAACGGACAAAGAAGCGAAATGCCATGTGATATTCCGTCACGGCCATTAGGGCTTGAGGGGCAGAGTTAAAAAAATCTCACTTTATGGTCCGATTAAAATAAGTTGGTGAATAAGTTGGTTGGCAATTGTGCTTCTGAAGCTGTAGCTTCATACAATATGAGGGTATGATTTGGTTACTTTAATAAGTATTTATTTCAAGTGTTTACGTTCGTGTCCCGGGAGCACGTACTCAGTGGTACGCAAACTGCCAACATCGCTCGCTTCCATTCGCAACTGTCAATCACCAACTTATTTTTTTATTTATTTATTTGTCAAAAAACAGTAAAAACTGTATATGACGTGTGGGGAAAGAGGACCATAGTGAACGAGGCGTGAGTGGTTGCTGCAAGCGCGGGCGCTGCCTGCTCTGTTGCAGCGGGCGGCCTGGGCTGGACGTTCGTGCACCTGTCGCTGAACACCTCCACCAACATGCTGCGCCTGCAGCTGGACTGCCAGCCGGCCCGCGAGCAGCTCGTGGCCGGCAGCGGCGGGCGGGGCGGCGCCCGTGCCGTGCCCGGCTTCCTCGTGCCGCACATGCACGTGCCCGACGACGCGCTCGTCTACTTCCGCCAAGAGCCCGGATTCAAGAAGAAGTTCCTGGTGAGTACGCTCTCTCTCCCCCCATCCTCCTCCGCTTGCTCGTTATTCTCATGCTCCTTTTCCTCCCCTTCCTTGTTTTTCGTACCGAGTGTTCCTGTAGTGTTGTAGGATTAGAGTTAAGGGTTATAGGATTAGAGTCAAACGCGGCGTAGCGGATTTTCGACACTATACTGTGATTTCTCTAACTTTGCCTCTCAAGGCCCGTCTTCGCAATAGAATATCACACGGCATTTCGCGTCTTTCTCGGTCTGGCCGGTAGAAGTCGCATGATCGCAAGCACTGCTTGATACGGTCGCGATCATGCGAAATCTAGCGGAACGACTGAGAAAGATGCGAAATACCGTGACATATTCCATCGCAAAGATGGGATTTGAGTGGCCTTGAGGGGCAAAGTTAGAAAAATTGCAGTACAATGCGATTTATTCAACTCTGCCTCTGGCAGGTCATCAGCTGTTACGGTGCCATCCAATCGGGACCTTACAAGTCACTAGCGACGTCACTATGATGGCGTTCAACCTTCCGATTGGACGACACCGAGACAGCTGATTTACGTCACAGGCAGCATTGGAAAATTCGCAGTATAGCTGGTGAAATCAACAATTGTCTGGAGGCGAATTCCACCGGTCGTCCGCGGTCGTCTAAATGGTAGTTTTTCTGCCGTTTTTCTGGTCAGTACTGCCAAAAGCCGGAACCGTCCCCTCACAAACGAGCCATGTTTGAATGCGCAGGATCTTTTCTTCGTCACCCTAGACCCCCCACCTCTTCGTGCCCACTTACAAGCAACATACACACGCACATTTACATGTACTACACTACCACACATGTCGGGAGACCAGCCGAATACTTAGAGGTTCTTCTCGCTGGGGCGGTACCCGGTGGAAGATATACCTGGAGAGGGGAAACCAGAAAGTCGCCATGTAAGTCGGCTAGGATTTCAAGTTCCAGCGGGTAAAGAGCACAGACACCTATCAGGGTGTAACATGCACTACACTCAAATGACTAATGAGTATGGTAGATGACGCTTCTGAAAACACAACTACTAATCATCTAATCAACTATCTTTAACATTTAAAACCATCACGATGAATTTCCAATCGTAGCTCGAACAATGTTTTTGCCGGATTTGGAATATTTCCAATGGCACTATTCCCAATGGCATATATTAGGTCAATGATGATATTTGCAAGCAATGACCCCCCACCCACTGCCCTCGAAAATCTCGCGTTCAACTGTGTAAAATTATTCCCAAGTATTCAGCTAGTATTATATTTTACGTAACCGATACATAGTATAATACGAAAAAGTATATCTTGTTGTAACTCAAGAATTCGGAATGTAAATTTTTTCTTGAAATGCTGTTCATTCGGGCTTCATGTGGAATGTGGCGCGCTCAGTGGTAATGATTTCGAATAAATTGAATAAAGTTACCAAAAGAATAGATTGGAGGTAGGAGTATGGGCGCTGTTGCCCTGTTCGCATTCGCCACGTGGTTCCAGGGTCCTTAAATATAAAGCTGTGGCACCTGTGGTCAAAGTCTCAGAACAGGAGACACCAAATGTAAAAGCGTAATGTATAAATCCAACAGTTTTGTACGTTTTTTATGTAAATTATAAAAAATCAGGAAATTTCAATGGGCCATTGAAACTGTACATTCACAAATGTTTACATTATTAAACTTCTGCCCATTTCTCTCTGCATTAACTCGCAAAATTCACTAACTCCTCTCTGAGATAAATGTTGCGTCTCGGATTTCCTGCTCCCCGCTTCACTCGCACACTTCACTCACACTTCACTTACATACATTCACTTACACACTTACATACACACTTCACATTTCACTTACATACTCACACTCACACTTCACTTACATGCATTGTGGTCTACAACATCAAAATGCTGCCACACAAAATGGTTTTCGAAAAAGTAGCACGCACACTAGTCAAGAACAAGAATTAAAATACTCACCTACAACACCAATAAATTCAATAGTATGTTAAGAAAAACAGTCTTCACGAATACTGCAATAAACGCAGTATAATGTAAAGATAGTAGAACAGTTCTGTACGTATCAAGAATATAAAAAGAAGTTGCTGTTCCTAAACGCAACAGGTGAATAACAAATATTGCTCTCACATGGCGTCAGCTGTGTTACGCACAGTGTGAAAATTCAGTCGGTAGGCGCAGTATGGGAATAGGGGGAATAACTAAATAAAATATTTGCATTTTCCAGTTGAAATAGAAACTATTTCATTGCCTTTTTTTGAGTTCCCGGGTAGTATATCTAACAAAACCGGAGGCCCTGCATAGTTTCAATTTATACGGGCTCTGGAAATCAGTAATGTAGAAAAGCGACTTCATTAAAAATCGTATGCAACATTATACATTTTAATATATTTTAAAATTAAAAGCATTGTATATTGTATTAATTTGGAGAATAATTTGTGCGTAGTTTCGTATAATACACATACAGAGCGTTCAAAAAGTCTCTCCGCAGTGTCCGTTATGCAACAGCAACAAAGGAACCTGATGTAAAACACGAAATGCAGTGAAAAAATTAGCGACACCAAAATAAAAGGCATTTGAAATAAACAGTATATTTTTTACTTTTCATAATTATCTTATTACATCATATATTGAAAATATTTACGAGAATTTTGAAGGCAAAGCGTGACACTTTTACCTATATTATTGAAAACTCTTTGTAAATTTTCTTGCGATATTGACATTGCAAACAAAGTTATTGAGTATTTTAATTCCTCAATGGTCTTGGACGAGTTCTGTAGACCATTTTCTTTAGCTGCTCCCAGAAAAAGAAATCAGAAGGTGTGAGATCTGGTGATATGGCGGCCACAGCCCCTTCGAAATTATGTGGTATCTGGGAATTTCGTCACAAAAATTTGTTTCTCATCATCCGTGTACTTATTATTTGCTCGAAACACATGTTACACCAAAAATACGCGTTCTTTCAATGTCAGCATTCTAACAGTTATACTCTGACTCGCAACCAACAACTTGTACGTAGTCAAACTGATGTGTCACTTGGATACGAAGAATACCATCACGTAAGGACGCTCCCATTCTACCGATTCGATTCCGCAATCGATTCTTTTCTCTCGATTCCTGTGGAATCGGTATTCGGTTCCTTTGCTGCCGATTCTTGATGGAATCGATTCCAAATAGGCTGGAATTGAATCAAATGACACATGAGTCACGGATGTCACACCACTTCCTAACTTCCGACATCATTCGTACACTTGCTGCTGTAACAAACAGGTGTCACCATACTGAACCTTCATTCGTCGAAGAATGTCAGTAGGATTCACACCTTCGCTTCAAACAAGTGAATCACAGAACGCTGTTCCTCTCTGGTGCACGTTGTTAGTGGGGCTGCAATTTTTATACTGTTCTGCGCCGGAGTTTGTGTTTCTTCACAATGATGCCACTTAGAAGACATCTGGCACACTATTGCAAACATGCCTATCAACTTACAGGACACTATCGCCACAGTTGGATTTTTTATTATACTTTAACGTTTTACAGTTGACTCACCCTCATGTGTTCTATTAATCTATTGTTTCATTGGCACATTCTCTTACTTTATTTCAAATGTATTATTTCATCTATAATATTTTTCGGTCACGTAGTTACATATTATTATTTTTAAAATAAATAATTAACACCTGGTTGTCTTTGATTAACTAGTAATTGCTCGATTCCAGTATCAATACCTTCATTGAATGGTGTTCTCATTTGATTCGATTCCTTAGAGAATCGATTCTTTTCCTTCGATTCAATTCCAAAATCGACTCCAACTTTTCGATTCTGGGATCGATTCCAGAATCGATTCTTTTACAGGAATCGAACGCGTCCCTACCATCTCGTATTTTATTTCAACAACTGCTTGCATGTAGCGAGCGCCCTTCAGAGAATTAACATTCGAATGCCGTCGCGCCCGCGATGTTGCCGTTTCCCCACACAATATGGTGGGGTGGGGAGACGGCCACTGCGGAGAGACATTTTGAACGCTCTGAATTACAAAAATCAATGTTAAATATTTTAATAGAATTTGCAATTTGAAACATAAAATTATTTTTATTGAAATTTACACAAAATTAACAAAAAAAATCCGAGAAAAGTTTTTTATCATTCAATCCTTCCAGCCCCTCCCCGTTCATTTTTGTCAGGATTATGGGAAACTATTTTCCCTAAATGCGAACATATTTTTCGAATGGAGTCTTTAGAATTTTCGAAGTGACGTCTTTGCATGAGAAGAAAGTTTCGAGAAAATATTCACACAAATAGAAGCAATGTTATGCGAACATTTTAAGCATTAAGCATACTATAAAAGGTTAATACGTGTCCCCATGAGGGGCATAGTGGGTATCCGGCGTGGATAGCGGAAATCGACAACCCCTGGAAGCTGGAAAAATCCCCCGGAAAAAATCTGTTTCTACATATTCATTATATATTCTTGCAGTTTTTGTCACAGGTTTATGTACATATTTTTCCGGGCTCTATTACATGTCCTTACTGCGGATATCCAGTTCTGTTCCCAGGGGCTGCGGTGCGCAGTGGGAGATAGGCGGCAGGTCGGCGCAGGGTCGAGTGTGGCACATGTAGGCGTGAAGGGTCAGGTCACTCGCAGTGGAGGCCTACCGGAAGACCCTCCTCGAGTATCGCCGCTAGGGCTGACAGGAGAGGAGTCCGTCGGCCTATGCGTCCCTTATCAAGGGAGCTGTGGCGACCGCGAGGCCACGTCCGTCAGCTTCCCGTCGGCCTACGCGCCAAATGGCCGTGAGAGCTGTGGCGATCATAGGCCAAGCCTCCCAGCTTCCAGACCGGAGGAGAACGAGCGACTGCGTTCGCGAGCGTCGCCAATATGGCGCTGCTCCGGTCCCATTGGGGTGTCTGAGGGTGTCCTCATCCTCTTGCACACAAACACACTTACTCTATCAAAATAGGCTGGGGTTACACAGTGTTAGGATTTATCCAGACTGGGGCGGTGCCCTGCCGAAGGAGACATCTATAGAAGTGGAAATCCCGTAAGCTGACGTGTAGGTCGCGTAGGACTCCACGTTCCAGCGGGAAAATAACAGCGCCACCTCCCGGCTACAACATGTACTACACTGACGAGACTAATGATCAAAGTACTTGAGTCTCCCCGAAAGAATATGTACTACAAATGTACTACACTGGCGGGACTAATGACCAAAGTAGTTGAAGCTCCCGAAAACACGAATGATCTCTCTCTCTCTCTCTCACTCACACACACACACACACACACACAACACACATACATAATACATACATACATACACACACACACACACTCACCGCGCGGATGATCTTGGCATAGAGTAAAGATGTAGGATGATCTTGGCATAGAGTAAAGATGTAGTCTCGTTAGTCTATGATCTTGGCGGTTGAAAAGGCGACCGTGTGGGCGGAGTGGCATGCGAACGAGCGAGTGGGCGGCGGCCGTCATGTCATCTTACAAATGCCGCCTCGCATCGCTCTTCACACAATAATCTGTCAAACAGAACCGAGTTATCTCCTCCGATCACTTTAAACCGCATGGAAAAAACACGACAACTGAGCCATCAATATAGACATCATTATTGAAGGAACTCCCAATTCGAACAAAATCCATTTTTCAGCGGCTGGCTGGTGGAATCTGCGAAGCACCAGGGCACAAATAGGAATTCAATAAATCGGATATTGCGTGCGTAGATTTGCTTCATTTGGACGTAGTCTAGGGCTCATTTTTAATTCAGTAGTTAATTAATGGAACCCTGAAAAGGATGCGGTGTAGTAATGGCATTTTAGAAAATTACAACATATTCATCCATGTATTGAAAGAGAAAAACTGGTTTACGAAATATATTAAACCCTCGTTAACACGAATTCCATGGTTCTGTTATAAAAACGTGTTATCCGATTATATCGGTATTACTGTGTTACTTGCCGGGACCCAAAATGTGTTCACGTTTCGAAGAGATTCATGTTACGCGAGTTCGTGCTAACAAGGGTATACTGTACATTGTATATCATAGTAACCCACATTTCATGATACAAGTTTTTCTTCAAAGCTGCGCCGTAAGGTGAATAATTTCGCAATTGAACAGCAAATTCAACATATCCAGACTTTATAACACAAGTAAGTATAGTATTTGAATCTGACACGGAAATTTCTGTCCGAAAAGTGTGGGATCGATAAAAACACTCAATGAATTTAACGATTGTTCTCTAATTACAATTGTGTTATGCTTGATAGTGTGTTAGATATTCTTATCTAGTTTTGAACTTATAAACGATATATTTAAGTGATATTTTTCATTCCTTAGCAAAATATAGAAATATATCATATTTTCCGGTATTAGCATGTGAGTACAGAAGGAAAAAATAACATGATTTGAAAATACCGTAATTCCAACACTTCTACATCACTAGTGGCTTAGTTTGAAAAACTAAAGCAATAGAACAGTTGCTGTTAACAATATTCCCCGGTCGATCTTGCTCGACTCAAAGCGCTACGATTTTGAAAAACATTCTTTAAAATTCTTAAAAACTTTACTTGAAGCCCCTGCTACATTTTCAAAATTTTCTCAAAACTGGCTTCACATTTTTCTTTAAATTTCTTGTAAGAATAGAGTAAAATGAACTTATAAAAGTGGCATTTTCACTGTTAACTCTCAAATTTCAGTAATTCAAAAGTTTGCATTATTTTCGGCGTCTTCCTACAACTACAAAATTGAAGATGGAGATTTTTCCTTCAAATAAAATAAGTTCCTCATATTTAATTCTTTAAATAAGATCGTGCACATTTTTTTGGAACTCTTAGTAGTTTTCTCGAATATTACATTCGGTATGTGCAATTTTAAAAAATAACAAAGACAAGATTTTCTCGAAAACGACTTCAAATTTTTTCTTTAAACTTCTGGTAGGGATAGCTCTAAATCATACTTGATGACATGACATGAACTCCATTTCCATAAACACCTAGCTCCATCCTTTGTTTTTCAAAAATTACAAAATTAAAATTTTTTAAAAATTACTAGCCTCTCATGTTGTTAATATTTACATTAGCGGCGATTCGTTCACATTATTGCATTTACGAGTACATGAGCTTTAAATTATGTCTTATCAAGATTTCACTTAACCGTTACCTGTGAAACCGAGCTCCAAAATCTCAGGAAAAAATTGGAAAAGATAAGAAAATACTCAATTCGTTCCAAACAAGAATGAAAGGAAATAATTTAACATGAATGGAGAAAAATGTCTCCTTCTTATATCGAAAAACGTGGTTCAAAGTGTACCAAATATACTGAAGGAAGTGCTGCAGCGAAAGAGGAGGGGTACAAGATGTTGAACTTTCTTACTGTGTTATTTTTTACATATTTTTCTGTTTGAACATTATTTACTGTATATATTTGTTTATATTTATATTCAAGTGTCCGAATAGCTTTGTGAGTTTACTTTTCAGCATAAAAAATTCAAATTTAAAAATATCCGTTGATTATTGTGATTTTAAAGAAATTTTCGTCAGTATCTTATAACTGCATTTGAAAGTAACCGTATTACATACTTTTTTACATTTTTCTTCTCTTAATATTCCTAATCCATGATTATTCTGCTACATTTCCCGTGTCCGAATAGTTTTGTGAGTCACTGTAAATTGGTGGGTTGAATCAGACCCGGTTTATCCTAGTAGCACTTGTAGCACGTGCTACAGGCCCCGCGCTTTCTGAGAAAAATAACGTATTTATCACTCTTAATTTAATCACATACAAATTTTAAAATATTTGAAATAATTCAAGTTTTAAAGTAAGTAACAGTTTTGTAACCTTATTAAATAATTCGTAGTTTAAAAAATGAAAAATATTTTAATAATTATTATATATATGTAATATAATTACATACTTGGTAAAATTTATTACAGCCATGGCTTAAAACATGAGAAATATTAATACCAGGGGCTCCGCATGATAAAAGTGCTACAGGCCCCGCGGGTCGTTAAACCGGCCCTGGGTCGAGTTCAATCTCTCTTCAGAAGAATTCGAGTAGCTGGTTGCTGTGATCAGTAGTTTTCCGTGGTTTCTCCGATCAATACCAGGCAAATGCTGAGCAGTACCCCGGTCACGCCCCGCGAGCGATCTTACCGTTCCCGTCCTTCCACTCTACACCTACACACACACTCACGGCATTACCACACGTTGGAAGACCAGATGTGAGTTTTGATCTAGCCCCGTCTGGGAAGGATCTCAGCTGGGGTGAATACCTGGAGCGAAAATATATCTGCAAGCTAACGAATAGGTCTGCGCCTATTGTCACGTTCCAGCGGAGGAAGAACACTTCCGCAACCCATTATATAACATGTACTACACTTGCGGAACGAGTAGGCGTCACGCCCGGAAACAAATATTCATCGTATGTCGCAATTGAACTCCAGAACTCCATTTATTTGTAAGCAAGAGCCACAGATTGATCGCATCACATTTCAAAGTATTTCCTTTGAGCACGAGCGGGTGGGATTCTACTAATAGATTCCGAATTCTGCGTCCCTGAACGGAGGTGTACATTTCTCGGAGATGTGCAGGAAACGTGATAGGACATTGGCCTATACGAAATGTTTGTCAGAGTTTTCGATTGAGTTACGCATGCGGTCTATGAAACATCAGCAAACATGTGGTTGCGATTCTTTCTGTTTTGCAAATATCCGGTCATCCTCGATTCCGATAGCGCATATTCCGAGAAGCAGGGGTAACAATTCACGGCAAGTTCTCAAGGTCACCGAAACGCTATATTACTTGGTTTGAAAGAACAATTCCAAGAAAATTTTTTGCGTACTCGTTTCAGAAATAGTTTTGGCGTGCAAATATATTAAAATGTAACAAAGTACGGGTATTTAGTAGTAGGTAAAATATGTAAAAATAGAAGGATATCCAAAAAGTAAGAACGGCTGAGTACGACAGGGGAATTTTTGTCACAATGTTGGAATCCGTGATATGTAGACCGGTTCTTAACGGTCACACCTTCACGGCTGGTATACGAACTCGCAAAAGAGTCTTTCTATATTGAAGAATTACGACTGCAGCTGCTCTTAATGTCCACTAATGCTTACGAAGAAGCGATGCAAGATCGTCAGGAAAAAGAAATTAATATGGAAGGAAGTCTGCAGACGCAATGACAATACCCGACTGGAAACAAGCCAACTATGAACTCGGACATCTGATGACACGATTCGCTATGCACGGTTTTCATCACGGACTCTGCAGTAATAGAAAATATCACAAGCCAGATTTTCAGTGTAAATGCAAAATGTGCAACAAGTGCTGTGACCGCTATCATGTGAAAAACGAAACATGTCACTGACTGAGTTTTGCACCAGGGAGTAATAGATACCGCTTCGCGCATGCACGCAGTATTTGAAATTGCCCCCTGCCGTGAGCATATCCCGTATAACATTTTGACTTTTTATAA
>JAHLJT010008446.1:252696760-252799709 GCA_031308135.1 Acheta domesticus | reverse complement strand
GTCGCATCAACTACTAGGTCATTAGCGACCACTATTGGATGTAAGGTTATGGTATGAGGATGAAACAATGTGATGGTGATAGGGAGTTAAAGGACTAACACACACAACCGTGCCCGAGGCGGGACTCGAACCCGCGATCCAACGGTCCAACATCGCTAAGCCACTACTGCCTTAGAGATCTCGGCCACGGGGCCGACCTTATTGTATTTTATTGCTATTATTTGAGGCCCTCTCTGAGGTAGGGCCCAGAAGCATTTGCCCAGTTTGCCCAGGCGGAATTCGCCTTGTTTCTTGCTATCATACGATTGGTATGGTTTTATTACTCAAATAGAATTGTAAATAGCTAATAATAATAATAATAATAATAATAATAATAATAATAATAATAATAATAGATATTTATGTGTATGTGAATTAAAATTACTTCCTCGCTCACTCCCGCATAGGCTTGCTGCTGAATTCATTAAGAAATTAGCTTGTTTCTGGCCTCATTTATGGCCATTTATTTGCTCATTTCTGGCTGGGTCGCGTTGTGGCCGCGGACCGGTAGTAGGACATATTTTTATACCATCAATCGGTGAATCATATTTCCTGTAGTTTGCATCAATATTTTAAATTTTGTTTCACTAATAGTTTGTTTTTGATTCCAATGTTCGTCAGGAATGGATTGGCGGATATCTAAAACGGAAATATTTATTACCTAATATTATACAAGTGAATGGAATGTTTATACTCTTTTCATTGTGTTGATTTGGCTCTAATATGTTCAATATTTCAATAATATTAAGGTGCTCCATAGTTTGGTTATGCTTAAGCATAGGATCTTGAGATATGGTTCTGGCCCTACAGGTGTCAACCTCTAAAAAGGTCCTAAGAAACACTAAGGACAACACATTCACTCAGCCCTTCCCAATCTTCATTTATGTTTTCTTGCTGTGTTTCAGGGGTCCATGCAGGTGGCAAAGGTCTACCCGTACGCCACCACTCAGCACAGTGACTGGACGTGCGATGGATATCGCCTGGTGCGCCAAACGCAGTGATCTGTACCCTTTGTGGACCCAATTTCTTTGTAACTTCCCTCTCAAGTACATGTCAAATAAAACAAAATCTCTTCGTGTCAATGCACGAGACTGCAAAACAATAAAATACAGAAAAACAATGTAAGCACAAAAACTGTCGCATTATTTTTTCGGAATGGGATAAGAGTGTTATTACTCATGTGAAAAGTGATGTAACTGACAATGTGAAGACGTATATTCATTATGCAAACATACATACAAACATAACGAATGACAGAGGATTTGTTTCATTTGACTCCCAACTCTCCATTTGCTGACGGATTAGTGATTGGGCTATTGTCCCATTGTACCAAGAAATATACCTTTTAGTCGTTCTGATCTCGACTAATTGGCTACAGACACTACATTTATAACAATGATACTTGTAATTTTATTATCGATTGAGGCTCTCTGATGATTCATCAGAGCATTTCACAAATTTTATAGAAGATATTCCTTACCCAATCATTTTATCCATTGTTCAAGTCAACTTCAGTATAATTACCATTACCAGTAGAATTTAGTTTTAGCTTTTCATGTTTATTTAGATGTAAGAATAGAGTATTTTTGTGTACTCTGTTGAGTTGTTTCGCTGAGTCTATTCCATACGCAGAGAAAAAGATTATTTTATCTTCAAGTAAAAAGTAATGTATTTGTGAATTTATGCTTGAGAAAGGGGGATGTGTATGGTGAAACTGATCACGTATTGCCCTAGCTTAATCAATGTGACTTTCGTAATGATTTTCCTTTAAGGGAATTCTAAATTTTGCGGAAGGATTACCAGAATATCCATAAGTATGCTTTCAACTTTTCTACCATCACGTCCATGTTTGAATGGCATGTAATCATCGAGCTTCTGTCAAGTACATCAAAAAATATTATTTGGATCAAATAATAATGAAATATTTGTATAATTTTTATTATTTGGATCCTATTGAAAGAAATACTAAAGTGTTGGACAACAGTGTAGATCAATAAAGCCTTCTCGTAAATGTTGGTTTCTTTAAATTCTTTTTGTAATTCCCAAACGACCATACCCTTAGAAATTAACACAATGAATGCACTGAAAAAAGATAATGAATTATATTTATTAGTTTTAGATTTATGGTTGTCACACATGTAATTGTTGTATTCTCAGTGCATAAAAAATAAACGTAAGAGAAAAACTAGCGAACCCTACAGAAGATGTTTCTCTAGAATATTTTATGAAAATTACATTTCAATTATGCGAGGCAAGAATAAACAAGTCATGAAATCTGGAGCTGTTTGTTGCATCAATGAAAAGTAATATAATAAGAAAAATGAATTATTCTATAATCACAAGTGTATCTCACAAATTATTTCATTTGAGATGTGAATCACGATGCGAATGTGGATGTGATGCTGAAAATATTATCCGCCCAACGCCTTTCATCGAGAATCGTAAGTAATGATTAGGTAAGTTAAAATGATTATTAGTGGTGGACCAAACTCGAGAACAGTACATTACTCTAAGTTGCATTTTTTCTTATATACAGGGTGAGTCACGTAACTTTAGCACCTCCTGTAACTTTTGAACGGTTGAAGATATTGCAATGCAGTTTTCACGGAAATGAATGAGGAAATGGGGCTAATTGATATGTGTATTGATTTCTCTTTTATCACTTTTATTTTACGAGATATTTGAGGTAACTTAGTTTTTTCAAATAGGACTATACATATTTTTTCAGTCTATCATAACAAGCGTAAAAAGACGAATTCAAAGATATAAATATTGTCATATGTTAGATAAGCATTTTTTTGAGTAATTGTGATTTTTTTTGCGACTAGTGTTTAACGGATATTTTCATTGTAACTGTCAGCCCCACAAGGTCACGCAGCGCTCCCCCAGCAAACGCGGGGTCGGGAAAGGGAAGGGATTTTAGTACTTGAGGATACGAAAAATATTCACAAAACTCTTGCACTTTTTCCTGAACTCTCCTTTTCATCTTAATCCATTTTCAGTAATTTGGGTTTCTTAGGGATTGAAAATACGGATTTGTCTTAAGTAGTATTTATTGAAATAAGATTATTTCTATCCCTAAGTTATTATTATATTCGTATTAACATTGAAATTGTTTGCTCAAAATATACAATATATTTTTGTACAGTTTTAATTATTTATTCTTATTGTGCTTTGTTTCAAGATCCCGTTACTACGTATCTTATGAAATCCTATTAAATGGAGTTGAAGTTATAAACAATTTTATTACAATACAAACTTATGACAAATCCTTATTTTCCATCCTTTAATTCTTTCAAAGAAAGACGAAAATGTGAAAATGCAGAAGGATGGAAAGCACAGTTCAGGAAAAAACTGCAATGGTTTTGTGAATACTTGGAATACTATGTTTCGTATTTTCAAAAAGATCCCTCCCCTTCCCTTCCCTTCGCCGGGCGCACGTGTGCTGGTGGAGCGCTGCATGACCTTGTGTGGTGGACTATTCAAAACGTCCGTTAAACCCCGGTCCCAAAAATTAAAATTAATCAAAAAAATGCTTATCTAACATATGACAATATGTACATCATTGGATTCGTCTTTTTACGCTCGTCATGGTGGACTGAAAAAATATGTATAGTTCCATTTGAAAAAACAAAGTTACCTAAAAAATCTCGTAAAATACAAGTGATAAAATAGAAATTAATGCACGTATCAATTAGCCCCTTTCCCTCGTGCACTTTCGTGAAAACTGCATTGCAATAACTTCAACCGTTCAAAAGTTACAGGAGGTGCTAAAGTTACGTGACTCACCCTGTATATATGTATATATATATATATATATATATATATATATATATATATATATATATATATATATATATATATATACCGTAAGCATATTCTGCATTGTCGAAAGTTCTCAATCAAGATAAAAATATAAAAAGTGCACTTACAGAATCTCATTCGTCTTCAATATTTGTTTACTTATTCATTTGACTACACCAGATTCGAGTTAATTTTTGTGAAATAGAATAACGTAGATCACATCGAATTAATATTGTGATTTTACTGTACTTCAATATTGAATGAAGAAAGAATAAAAGCCAACTGATTTATATCTTTGGGGAATGTCCTTCGCTTGTGCGTATTATACTTCCGCACAAGAGGAAGAAAATACATCGAAAATGTAAAGTGTAAGAATGGAGTAAAAAGTAAAACATAAATGTGTAAATGTAAAGTGTAAAGTACATAAATATAATCTACATAAAGCAAAGTAAGAGAAACTCCATCGCAATATGTCATATTACGGTTGCCATTATCACATTTAAAGTCCGGCAAGTTATCTGTCATCGTTATTATGCCAATCACTACTTGGAGTGGTTTTTTTTTAGTTTGTTCCAATATGTTGCAGTAAATAAGGTCATATGTTAATATGAATCCGAGGATATTTGATAGAAATTGCTCTACACCAAAACAAAAAAAACAACAACAAAAAAACAACTTATTTTTGCAAAACTTTTATCCGATTTAGAAGGCAGCGTTTCCCAAAACAATATTTGCACATTCTGCCATCTTAACAAATTCCATTCACGCCTCTTGCTCCAGGGAGACGGATAAACTGGAATGTTCTGGGAGGGCAGCTCCAACAGACTGGGAGAATCTCATCGTATATTATTCACAGCCACACGTTTCGCTGCAAGCTGATGTACGCGCTATGAAAGAAGTAAACCCAAGGAGAATAATGGAAACGCGGGAAGCAGATCTGCGTTTCAGCGCCGTAGTGGTGCTTCTGCCTCGCCAAATGGACCTGCGCATCCGCCCAGGCCGCTTTTCACGACCCCGCCTGCCTTTCATTACGTCAGCGCAGGGCCTCTCTCCGCCGCAAGCTCACCCTGTTAGACCCCAACACTGTGTTGTATCACGTTTCATCAATGGGCACAGTCCACCCCTTCTCTTTCTATCATATTCTATTTACGCACTATTAACAAGCAGAGGGAAGCCCTCACGTTTTTAAAAGATTTGATGTGCAGAATTTTCGATGTTTTCTGTAACTGTTATCCTCTGACGACCTCGATATTAAGTCTAAATGGATGTAAATGGAATGGATAAGTTTTGAACATATCTTACTTGGTTTCTACAACGGAGGAGCGTAGACAAGTGATTGTTGTACATGCAATATCTCTTGAAATCCGTATAGTAGATATTTGTAAACGAAATGGTCTAAATATAAGCTAAACTTTTACGCAACAACCGTAATCCCTTGTTAACAACAGAAACAAAAAGTTAATTTTTTTTAAATATACTAGTTGAAACTAAGTCCGGGACGTTGGGATTGCCGGAGCAGATCGCGGGCGCGTCTGTTCATGGTGGCGATTTGCTTCAGTGGAAAATTTCGTAACGAGCTTCGAATGGTTCGGAAACCTCTTCATGTGATGCAGGATTCGCTGTATCTTTCCATAGTTCAGGGCCGGCTACGCGTGGCTGGTTGCGTGAACTTCTACAACAATGGGATGGCAGGATTTCAATTTTCAAGTAATGATCGTCTGGCGGGGTTCTAGCGCTCGGCGCGTCTCCTGGCCACGGCCCTATCGTAACATCCGGCCCGTACTGGTAGCTGTCCCTCTATTGTGTCGCGGACGGAGGAGAGGCCTGGCAAATTCCTTTGGAGGCATAAACGCGTGCTATAAAGAAAGTGGACGATTCATACATGTGGGCTGGCCAGCATTTGGCTGTGTTAAAATAAAATAAATGTTCATCTTTCCCCAAATCTGATCGAAATGGGTTTCATTGAATAGAATGCTCATTATTTTTAGGAGTATTTTCGTTCATTCGCCAATTCGTAGAAAGTGTGTAGAGTACATAGATTTGAAATGGACTCAAACTGGTTGGAGGTTAGACGTAAATGAAAGTGTATCATTGGTATAGAAAGCTGTGCAATCATCGATAGATTGATGGATATCTGATATGAAAATATTGAAAAGGCCTACTTCGACTCCACTATTTATAACACAAATGTATTAGGCAAATTATTTTTAAATAAGAAAATGTCGGATTCATTCGAAAAATTTTGTGGGTATGTGAATAAAGTAAAGTGTAATTAAAAGGAAATTGAAGACAGGCGTCTAGATACTTTTTACTTTCCCGTATATGTACGTATAAACTGAGTAATATACGTAGTATAGGGAAAGTTATGTAATGCTGCGGAAAATCGATTTCGAGATTTCCAGGAAAATACATGTTTTGGGGTCCCCTGATACCGAAAAAGTGTTTCTTTTCAAAAACGTCCGTCCGTCAGTCTGTGAACAACATTAGCGTCTAAACCATACGTACTATTTCCTCTAAAATGGATATTCCCCTGTCTATCTGCTTCCACTCGAGGCGCCGCGATTTTGAAAATCTTTCTTCAAAATTAGGGGGTTCTTTACATTAAGTCCCCAGGTCATTTTCAATCTTTTTTAAAAAGCAGCTCCAAATTTTTTCTTTAAACTTTTCATAGGCTTAGAGCTAAATGTACTCTATGAGATGACATAAACGCCATATTGCTCTATTCTTTTGTTTTCTCAAAAATTACAAAAATGTAATTTTTTTGACATGTCTCTCACGTCAGTAATATTTACATTAGCGGCGATTTGTTCACATTATTATATTAATGAGTACATGTGCTTTAAATAATGTCATATAAACTTTCTCGAAAACTCAACCGTTTTCTGTGAAAACTAGCTCAAATATCCGAATTTTCAGAAACGCTCAAACGCCATTTTGTAAAAAAAAAGCTCCAAATTTTTTCTCCAAACTTGTCGAACAGATAGTGTTATTTGCACTCTTTAATGTGACGTAAAGTATATTTTGGGGTATTTTTCGTTTTTTCAAAAATTACACAAATGTATTTTTTTTCTTTTTTAGTTTTCTCATACCGTTAATTTATTTATTTACGTCAAAAACAGTTAAAAACTGCGTGTGACGAGCTGTGGGGAGAAGTGAATTTTGTGCACGTTTTCATACTTCTGTGGTCTCTATCCTAAACCATATTCTAGTCGAATTTTGAATACAGAAAAGAGAGTTTTTTTTCGAGTTTTGTTGACAAAATATTCGCTCCTATATAATAAAATATATTTTCAAAGGTAAATTAGCTATAAATTCCTGCCCTGAACCCTCATGTTCTTCATGAAAGAATAATACTTTTTGCCGCGATAATATGAAAAACGATAATTTGAATAACTATATTTCCCACTGAAATTCAGAAGACGTGCACAAATAATGAAGTTACATTTATGTCCAGAAGCAAAACAAGGGACCATCTCAGCATTTGCTCAAGGATCAGGGAAACTGGACGAAAAACCTGATCGAGATGGGGGCCTTCAACCCAGAAACTGTGGTACAATACTTGTTACAGGTTCTTTAGAATTATACAGTCCAAATGATAAATAATTACATTAACTATCATTGTTAAAATTAATTCTACATTCCTTTTTGATGCTCGGTATAGTCTCGAATTGTATAGAAACAGTTGTGCAGCAGAAAAGATTTTACTTGGGACTTCAACTTTTCTATTGAATTTAATCGTTTAATGTCTTCTGGCAAAGTGTTGTAGAGTAATGTACATGAATTGTATGTGAATTGTTTGTAGTGAGCTGTTGATACTACCACCTGGTGAATATGATTACTACGTCGTGCGTTATACTTATAGACATCGGTGTTTGCTGAAAATATGTTCCCGCCCTTAAGTAAGTCATTTTTGACAAAAACTACTGATTCGTAAATCAGGAGACAAGGTAATGGTAAAATTTCTAGATTAATAAAGAGAGACTTACAAGAATCACGTGGGTTGGATTTGCTTATTATTCGTACAATTCGTTTTTGTAATCTGAAAGTCTGTGAGCTGTGTGTTTCCCCAGAATATTATGCCATATCTCAGGCGGGAGTGAACGTTGGCAAAATATACACAACGAGCTGTATGAAGGCTGACGGAATTTGAAAGAATTCTGAACGCGTAGCATAATGAACTTAATTTTGTGTTCAATTCATTTAAGTGGGCATTCCATTTGAGTTTTGACTGAATTGATAGACCTAAAAATTTTGTTACATTAACATCAGTCAATGGCACACCATTCATTTTCAATGGAGCACAGAATTTTTTTTTATATGTAAAACTGCATTGAAACAGTTTTCTTACTATTAATTTGTTATTACGGAACCAATTTGAAAGTCTGATATTGTACTATTTACGGTTTCTTTGTTCCAAAGAATATTTGTATCATCCGCAATGAGAACTGTTCTTCCGTTTCGAATCGCTAAGGGCATGTCATTTACGTATAATAGGAAGAGAATAGGGCCTAAAATCGATCCTTGCGGGACTCCACGTGCAATTGGCAAAGAACCGGAAAGGTGTGTACATAAAGTTCCATCATTCCAGTAAGGTATTTCTACTCTCTGAGATCGTTGTTTAAGGTACGAACATAGCCAATCTAGAGCAATACCACGGATTCCATACGAAGGTAATTTTGAAAGTAAAATGTTATGATCAATGACGTCAAAAGCTTTTGAAAGATCTAAAAATATTCCAATAGTTGCTTCGTTTTGATCCAATGATGAGGCAACATCCTTAAGAAAAGAAAAAATGGCTGTTTCCGTAGATTTTGATTTCCGGAATCCATGTTGGCAATTTGAAAACGCGTCGTGTTTATTGAGAAAGGTTTCCATTCACACATAAAAAACTCTCTCTAATATTTTTGAAAAAACTGACAAAAGAGAAATTGGCCGATAATTTTGAACTTCATTTTTGTTGCCTTTTTTGAAGAGCGGCTGCATCTTAGCTGTTTTAAAAATATCTGGAAAAATTCCGGTGCATAAGGATGCATTAAATATGTGAGTTAACGGGTGTATGATGGCTGGCGCGCACGTCTTTAACAAACAATTCGGAAATTCATCTAAACCGGCCGAATATTTATTTTTTAATTTACCGATTATTTTGAGAATTTCATAGGAAGAGGTTTCGGAAACGAACATAGTGTCTAAGATTTTTAGGGAAACGTCAGATGTTGAATTTTGTGGCTGAAAACCCTTAGTGAGATCAACAGCAATTCTCGAAAAGTATTGGTTAAAGAGACTAGCCACTGTTGCCGGATCGTTCACATCTCTATCGTTATCTTTTAAAACAACATTCTCTACAAGGTTTCTAGTTGGTTTGGTCGCATTTTTTACTATATCTCACATTGATTTTGTTTTGTTATTTGAGTTCAAAATATCCTGATCGTGTTTCGTGATTTTAGCCTGCCTTATGACTTTTCTTAACAATGATTTGTATTTTTTAAAGTACAGAAGGAAATCTTGAGATACGTTATGATGCTTAGAAATGAAAGAAAGAACTCGTTTGTTTTTACATGATGTTCTAATCCCTTGTGTTATCCAAGAATTGTTTTTGCGTGAAATATTTAATTTTCTTTTGTGAAGAGGAAAGCAAGTGTTAAAATGAAATGAAAGCGTTGAAAAAAAGAATAATATTTATCGTTTGTATCAATAGTATTATAAACCGCGTCCCATGACTCCTGCAGTAAGTAATCAATGAATAATTTTATTTTACTTTTAGAAAACACTCTACTCATACGTGTATTATTGATTGTGTCATTGTTCGCATTTCGTATAATGGTAAGAATTTGTGCATCGTGGTCACTGTATCCTAAATCTTTTGTTTCAATTTCATGTCGAGTAGTGATTTTGTTAATTATAATTCGATCGATTGCCTTCTTTGAATTTACTGTGATCCGTGTAGGTACTTTTATTGTAATATCTAAATTGAAGGAATTAATTAAGAAACTGCTCTTTCTCGCAAGATTCGACCAGAAAATCAATGTTAAATATCCACATACAACAATGGATTCAAAAGAGCGATTGATGACTTTGATTAGTGTTATCTCTAGTTTTTCTAAGAACAAAATGTAATCTGCAGCTCTCTTTGTTGGAGGCCTGTAGATGCAAAGCAATATCATTTTTAGCACAGGAAGATGTACAACAGAAATTTCAAAAACATTTTCAACGGAATACTCATTGAATTCCGTCAAGGAGATAGAATCAATATTATTTTTAACGTAAATACAAGAACCTCCATATGCAGGACTTTTATGAGATTCTCTTTTTCTACAATAATAGCCTGCGAGGTAAAAGTTTGGAATTTGGAAAATGCTAAGTTCATTAGGAGATAACCAATGTTCTGTAAAGCAAAGAACATCCATTTGATTTAAATCGCTCTGTAGAGTTGCCTCGATAAACTAAGTTTTATTTGAAAGGGATTGAACATTATGGTGCAATATCTTTATTTTTTGCAAGTACCTACACGAATGTTTTTCTGCTGCATCTGACTGTAGTTGCTATATATTTACTCCATTTTTACCTCGAGTGCGTGGTCGAAGGTTGTAATGTGTCCCAGCAGTCACAGGTTGTGAGGAAATAGAGGCGTCATTGGTAGTGGGAATGGAAAGAAACGGGAGTAGGTTCACAGGAGGGGGTAAGAGGGTTCAGAATAAGGGTGGGGGGTGGGGAACGTAAGGAAGGTGAAAGGGATGGATTTTTGGCAGGAGGCTGCGTAGGACTGGAGTTGATGATGTATTGTGCAAGCTTTTCACCGATTGCATGTTTTCCAGCAAGGTTCATGTGGAGACCGTGCCGGGTGAAGTGTTTTACTGAGAGGAAATTCATTTCAAAAAGTGTTACATCTGTTTCTCTCAGTTGCAGTTTTAGTTGTTGTACCAGAAAGGCAGAGTCGAGACTACAATGTTAGTATTTTGGGCGGCACATTGTAATTTGTTACATGTTGTTCAGGTGTAAAGTTACCGCCCAAATTAATGTCATTCTGCCCTCTGATGATAAAGACTGTGTCCTGATTGGTCATTCTCTTCGTGTGAGTGTCCAACTCTGCAGTCACGTCTGTAAACCTCCCGTTAGGTTTAAAAATAGACGAGACTGAGTGGTTGGGGGGTAACTTCCTACTGAGAATGGAGGAAAGATGGCGACCATGGCTGTCAGCTAAAATAAGTACCTGTTTTTTAGCTCAGTAGGAATGGCTTTGTTTTCAAGTGGGCTAGGATGCGAAGCTTACGTGTTTTGGTTTTGGCACGCCTTCCTAGCCTGTTTGCGTTGGTTTGTGCATGTATTTGTCGATGGAAGGGAAGGGTTGTGGAGGATCAGGAAGGCGAGGAAATCTGTTTCGTAATCTAAAACACTAAATCTGTTTTGAATTACGACTGGATGTGGTGTCTGTGCCTTATGTGCAGTCACGGGTGCACGGTTGGGAAAATTCGCAGTGTGGCCTACTTGTGCCCAACCGTCATTGTAGAGAACGACCTCTTCCAGCCTTCGGATATATTTATCTAAATTACTGTTTACGTGTGTGAAGGCTTTCAGAAGGTCGGCTTTGAGGGTGTAGAGAGTAAAAAGAGTAGAACGAACAGTAGCCATGTCACGAATGCGTGTTAAAGTACGTGATAAAATTGGAATAAATACAAGAAAACTCAGATAAAGCAACAGTCACCTAGCTTAATATTTTAAAAGTGTAATATTTATGTGTATTCGATAAATTAAAAATTAAGATTCGATACAAGAAAGAGAAGGTATGCTAACTACAAAATCTATTGAAAGCTAGTACTTACGAAATTTGACAATGCGGTTACGTATTTTTCGTTCACTTAAGCTGCAACTGTTTAATACAATGTCGACTATACTTTACCGTAAATAGATAAAGATATTAGATGAAATTTGTCTTCAAAATATTGAATAAGATTTGAAACAAATTCAAAACTACTCGATACACCGTCCTCGTAACGTTCAAATTAACTGAATAATCACTCGCCACAAAAATAGAATAAGTATTTCAGTAATTAAGTTAAAATAGTGATATAAAATCGAAAATAAACTGCTCTGTTTATAGATGTTGACACTTGATCACCAACTCGTAATTCTGAAGTTCGTTAAGGTTCAGTAATATTTAAAAATTCGTTAGCTGTTGGTTCGTCTTGGTTAGAGCAAAAAACCAGCCAAAATTATATTTCCAGCTAACCTGCAACAAGTAATGAAAGCACTTAAACACACAAAATGCAGTCAGATTAATATGGTCATCCGTTTAAAAATATTTCCAACGATTCGTAAACACTATTGAATTTGTGAGTGTAAGTGCTTAAAACGACTTCAAATTAAGTTTTTCAAAAACTCAAACATTTTCTGTGAAAAAGTGCTTCAAATTTCGCATTTTTAGTAGCGCTCAAGCCCTTTTTTTAAAAACGGCTCCAAATTTTTTCAACGAAATTTGCCATTTAGGACAAGATTTTACTGTTTTTTAATATTCATAAAATAATATTTCTTTTATACTATTTGGAAACCGAAAAATTAATAAAATGTCAAAAAATGTACTTAGGGCGGCGATAGATGGCAGCTGTCAATAGTAGTGCAAGCCGAGTAGCTAGCCGAGACGAAACGAAAAAGAAAACTAATACGGAAAAGTCTGTGCCATTCTGTAGCACCACAAGTTATCATTCATGTCCTGCTGCCGTTAGAAACAGAAGTATTTTCAGCTTTGCAAAAAATATATAATTACTATGAATTTTCAGTGTTGTATTCAATGGCGTGACTTTAAATCTGGTTATGAAGTCAATTTTGGTTATGTTCGCTTCAAAGCGTGAACATTATCATTAATACATTTATAATATTATCGACGAATTTACTAGAAAGTTATTCTGATATGATTCAATATTGAAAACCATGCATATTTGACCAGTGCATGCATTTGTAAAATGTCCGAGAAGCAATCAACTGTCAGTTTACGGATGTGTGCGCAAAAGACACACTCTTTGAAGGAAAAAGTTCGATTTTACGTCCGACGGAAGGAGAAATAGATCAGAGAGTAAATTGTCAGAATAAATACAGCATAAATATAAAAAAATAAATTTTAAATACAATTAAGCATATCATTATATGTGGACGACTAGGTTTATTTTTCTTTTATCATATTGAACTTTGCATTGCAATGTAGGGCAGGACCCTAACTAATGTACTGAATTTTCTATAACATCGTTAATACTTTATTATCTTCATATTAACATGTAGGGCACAACCGTAACTAACGTACCAAATTTTATACATAGCATAGGTAACACTTCACTGTGCATCTCTTATCCTAGTGTAAAACGTACAATTAATGTGAAAAAAATGAAAAGACGTTAAAAACCTTAGGATGATGCGACTTTCTGCCCTAATGCGATATTTCCAGAAAAAAAGAGATCAAACACTATGAAGTCAATTAATATTATCAGAATATAGACCGATACCCCTCTTCACAATTGAAACGCGCGCTATACCAACTTCAAGACTTTTCATGAAGCATGCACAGTTCAAACAGATAGTCTACGGACAATGTATAAGTTATTTCCTCGGGGAACAAGAAATGTAACACTTCTGGAAACTATTTATGCAGAGCTGGTTTGTCCTAAGCGGAACCGTTTATTAACCGCCAATGACGAAGTATTTACTTTGAATGGTGGAGGTTGTCTTGTTAACTTTCTTTATTAAATTTTTACAAATAAAGACATCTCCTTACTAGTCTTTTATTAACATTATTTTTCAGTTAACTAAAAAAATGATTTTAGGCACGTGTGCACCGTCGAATTTTGAGACTATTATACGTAGGAGGATGGATGTACACGCCCTATTTTTTCATTCAACCGTGGCCCTGTCTATCGGATTTGAGAGCGCACACTCCTATCGAGGAGTCCTCGGAACTTCTCAATATTAGAAAGGTCGGAGGGAGTAACGGTTCTAGATGTAAGTAGTGGCCTCTGCTGCCAAAGCAGTTGAGATTATTGTTTCCACATAATTAAGTGAAACAGCAGTGACGATAAATGAATTTACAAAGTGTAGAATCAACTATTTATATCATCCACTTTGGTATTCTCCAAAGGGAGAGATCGTGAAGAGCTTCACTTAATCACTGACTATTATCGACCGAAGCAATTTGTGCTGAGTTTTGTTATTGAGGTGATATCGAATCTACATCTTTCCCGTGTGTGGTTATTATGAGTAAATGGAGTTTGAAGTCTACGTACAGATATTATTCTCAGTTGCTCGTCTTGATCCTGACATTTGAATTTACACCCTGAAAGCATGAGATGCATCGGAAAGCTTTCGACGACAGGTAAGTGGATTTTGCAATGTATGTGATACTGCTTATGTTAATCAGAATACACAGCGTTTTCTAGGATGAGTGGTTTTGTCCCCTATTGTATTTCTAAAATTAGTGGTCTTAGACGTAGTACATGTAACTCAGTGCGTGTTTGGGAAGCGGGGCTCCTTTTTTAGGATAAAGGTTTAGGAAACATTTTCACAAGGGTTTTATAACTTTGTAGTAGCACTGCTAATCGAAAAATATGCTGAAATATGTGAACAGAAAGAGGCACTTTCCTAAGTATTAAAACTGTAGGAACATACACGTTTCTGTTACTTAATATTGAAACTAAAATATCTCTGGTTGTGACCTTGGAAGTTTCATTATTTGAAATAACAGAAACGAAACTGTTGGGTTTTAATTTGAATGTGATATTTAAGAACGGAATAAGTGTTCTGGCTATTCTTCATTATCGTACAGAACGTATAGGAACAAATTCACTTCCTTGAGACATGGCGAACACCACCCCGCGGTGAAGGAAATATTTCTTGTACCGTAAACATCACGGACCCGCCAGCGGAATGGCGTCGTTTTAAGGCTATTATTATTATTATTATTTTAATTTATTTCAGATCGCTGTGAAACGTCTTGGTCATAAGCGATCACTACTTTACAGTTTTACATAATAAAATATTACAGTTTCATAAACAAACATTACAATGAGATATTTAGTAAACATTATACAACAGATATTTAGCAAACAATATAAAACTCTGATTTCATTCGATATTACAGACATGTTTTTTTTGTTGCAATAAAGGAACTATTAAATATATTTATCTAATTTGATTCATATAGGAATTTAATAACTTTTTTACACTCTGGAGTGGAATTCAATAGAGAATGGATAACCGGATCAATTTTTAATTTTTTTCTGAGGTTAGTAGTAAAAGGACATTCCACTAATAAGTGGGATGTAGAGATAGTTTGACCACAATTGGACAGGGAACTGGATTCGTCTTTTTGAAATAAATAACAGTGACTCAAATTGAAGTGGCCAATTCGGAGCCTGATAAAATGACTTGATGTTTTCTTTTAAAGTTCAGAAGAAGAAGAGGAGGATCTAGTACTGAATTTCTAACTTGACGTAATTTTGAATGTGTTGATTTCCATTTTGAATCCCATATTTTTAATGCTGACGATTGAAGAAGTTTTTAAAGTCTTGAAGAGAACCAGAGATGGAGTTATTGGGTAAAGGGAGTTTAGAAGCATTCTTTGCTGAGGAGTCAGCATCTTCATTTCCCTTTATTCCTCGATGAGAAGGGATCCATGCAAGGGTGATGTTACAATGATTTTGGGCCAAGGATAGAAGACGTTCTTGAATTTCTTGAATGAAAGGGTTTTTTGACAGTTTATTTTGAATAGCGTAAATTACTGAAAGTGAATCTGTGAAAATAATCAAATCTGACGATGTTCTGTTTTGTAAAACGAGATCTAAAGCTTTAATAATTGCCCAGACTTCGCAGGAAAAAATAGAAAAGAAGTCTGGTAAACGAGTAATATAATTAATTTGAGGGTGATATGAAATTATAGAACCTCCAGTACCACCTTCTTGTTTTGAACCGTCTGTGAAAAAAAATTTGGTTATTAATGAATTCGTCTTGAATTGAAGAAAAATACGAAAAAATAGCAGATGAGGGTAAATCTGAATGTGGAATATTTGTAAAATCTAGATTAATTGAAGGAGTGAACGAGGACCAAGGAGGAATGGGATTTAATCTTTTCTGATAAAGTAATGGAGGGTCAATAGAGAATTCAGAAATATATTTGGAAATTCTTATACAAAGTGATTTTGGAAGAGAAGGAAATTTATTGTAACCTTGCTGATTAAAGGGTTCAAAAATATATTTGTTAGTAGGATTAGAAGGAGAAATAAAGGTTGAATATGAAAATTTTAAACAATTTAATTTCCTCCTTAACTCTAGAGGAAGTAAACTAGCTTCAGCAAGAAGACTAGTAACTGGACTGGATCTAAATGCTCCTAAACTGAGACGACATGCTGAATTAATGATTTTTGCACATTTATCTTTTACAAATATTTTTTTTTAAATGTTCGAAACGTGTGACCTCGCTAAATCACAGAAGCGTTCTTACTGGTTTTGTCATAAATGTGTTGATCTGTTTCTGTACTACATTAATTAGGATAATGCTGGTAGAAATGTGGCCATGACTTACTAATGTCAGTAATTTGGAGTTTGTCTAATTCAATACATTTCCATACCTCTTTCAAACCAAATGTGGAATCTAGGTTTTTGATGTAGCATTTCAGGGTTAAGATGCATTTAATGTTTTGTGTGCAATTCGTCAAAAAATTCTTACAGAAACAAAAAGGGAATGCAAATAATTTGTGTTTCTTACTGACTTTTACGATGTTTTAAAATGTTATAAGCATAATTCTAATAAATGCAAAAACACGTAATAAGTATAGAAGAACATAGATTCTATAAAAGCAGTGAAAGCGGCCACGTGTAGCTCCACACAATAACATATCACAATGAATAAACAATGTTACTCGAAAGCTATATACCAGATTAGGCACGCCGCCTGCCTTCAGATAGTATTTACAAACGAAGCGCTTTGGATAATTTACGACAACCTTGGTACAATTGATTTTAGACCTAAATGTAAACTGACAGAAGGGTTAGCTTCGCAAGATAAATTTAGTTTACAATATTATTAAAGAAAGTAATAATTGATAGTACGTGGAACCCCTAACTTTTACCCTGTAAAATAAAAAAAGTATTTTAAAAATCAACAAAAATAACACACTTCTCGTGACCAAAAAAAAGAGGAAACTACTAGCCGAACAGACCGCAACTACAAGAATAATATAGACTATCTCAAATGTCATTAAATGCTCATCTAACGTCCTTAGTATGTGCGATGGAGAGCGCGCTCGCTAATAACCTTGAATCTAAAAGTGAAATTTAAGTAACATTGAACCGATGTCAAAATGCAGTCAGTCAACTCACGATTTTGGAATTAACGACATTCAGTGGATAATTTTATCCTGTTTTAAATTGTATGCGACACAAATAGTATGGACGCAGAAATTCATGTTTTACTCGTAGTCTTCTGTCCAGCTTTTCTGTCTTTTCCACTTGGTGAGCGACGTATCCGAATAGCTTATTTTAGTTCTGTAATTTTAGTTTGCACTGTTCGGAAATTCGCGTCCTATTCACACGTTCGTTTGCAAAAACAAATCTCTTCTTACGATTTTCTCTGCTTACAAACGGTCTTTTCCTTTCTGTTCGTCCGTGATAACTATAATAGCACAACATTGACGAACGATGCGTTTTTATTTTTCTACTTTACTACTTCTTCTTCTTCGCTGTATTTTCTACTGAGAGAGAAAATTGAGGAACTCTTACAAGGGTTCTCACGCACATGGAAAATGAGGAAAAATTCTTCGTGTTCAAAAAACGTTCTTCGCGTTACTCCTTTTGTTTTCGAAGTAAATTCATTGCCGAACCTTCTTCTCTAAACTTCCATAAATTAGTACTTCTCACATGCAACATTCACAAAGTCGGACACTCATATTTTTACTTTCCCGTACCCATTCGTATATGCGGAGTAATACACGTAGTATAGGGAAAGTTATGTACTAATGCTGCAGAAAATCGATTTCGAGATTTCAACGGAAATACACGTTTTGGGGTCCCCTGAATAAGAACCGAAAAAGTGGTCCTGGTACGAAAAGTGCCTAATGTACTCTATGAGACGACATTAACGTCATATTTCTCTATTCTTTTGTTGTTGTTTTTTTCAAAAATTATAAAAATGTATTTTTTTTACTTTCACACGTCGTTAATATTTACATTAGCAGCGATTTGTTCACATTATTATATTTACGAGTACATGTGCTTTAAATAATATCCGAAAAAGTTTCTCGAAAACTCAACCATTTGCTGAGAAAACTAGTTCAAAATTCCACAATTTCAGAAACACTCAAACGCTATTTTGTTATAAATGGCTCCAAATTTTTTCTTCAAACTTTTCAAACGTATAGTGCTACTTGCACTCTTTAGTACGACGTAAAGTTCATTAATATTTTTTTCAAAAATTACACACATGTAATTTTTTAAAGATCTCTTACACCGTTAATATGCACATTTCCAGTTATTTTGTACTTTTATATTTCTGATTTGAAGTGTTTCTAATGACTTCCATTGTGTTTTCGAAAACTAAAAAAAATTCTGTGAATATTTGCTTCAAATTACGAAATTACAGTAGCCCTTTAAGGCCATTTTCTTAAAAAGGCTCCAAATTCTTCAAAGAAAATTGCCATTTAGGACGAGGTTTAACTGTTCTTTAATATTCTTAAAATAATATTTCCGTTCTCCTATTAAGAAACCGAAAAGTTAAGAAAATGTTTTAAAAAAAAGTAATTTGGGCGGCGCGGCAGCTGGCAAGAGGGTATGGCAAGTCCGAACCAAGACAAAGACCAAAGCCAAGACCAAAGGAAATAAAAAACTAATACGGGAAAAGTCTGTGGCATTCTGTACCACTACAAGTTAGGAGATTTTACCAGCAGATACACTAGTACATAAAGATACATTAGTGCATTGGAAACACAGCCAAATTTTTAAAAGATTTTGACAATTAGAACACGAGTGACGAACAAATATAAGTGTTAAGGAGTCTCCGTTGGCCGTTAGGGATGAGTACAGCTAAATGTTTCTAGCGTGGCCGCTGGGATTCGCGAGTAGAGGGGGAACCTGAAAGTGGTGGGGTGGGAGCCAGGAGGCGACTTTCGCGCATCTGCCCATCCCCAAACATTCGCACCGCACATGCTAGCGAACTTACTTGGAAATTAATTTGCTGTAGTGCGTTCGGTAGTGGAGAAACACTAAATTCACGTGATGGCACGGCTCTGCCGCCATCATAATCTTTTCCACTGTTTCCCGTTTCCTCACTATCATAACTAGCATTTCAATCGTTTGCGCCTTTTCCAAATAACCATTTCTTGATATAGTGCATTAAATAATTGTGCGGCGAATGACTCTCATTGAAACCCTTAAAAGCAGATTCCACGTTCTTCCTTTTCCTCTCTTTAGTAGAAGTTCAATATGAACACGATTCCCTAGGTTCAATAGAATTCATTTTCTTATTAAGCCCGCGAATACGTCATCCCGAAACACCCGTGGCATCTGCCACTCTCTTAAGAACTGCTGTGACATTTTTAACACCATGTGCTTCTCTCACCATAAAATGATATACTTTGACAACTACTTTGCGCTTCTGACTGTGAAGACCTCCCTTATGCAACTTGCTCTGAACCGGAACGCATTGTAATAATCACTAACAGAACAATAATCACTTAAAACACAACTTCCGAATCACCTACAAACACTCCACTCTATTAAATAGTAGTCTAATTAATATTAGGAAACGCAACTCGAAGCTTGCACCTCCCAGATACGGACAGTCAGGGTCAATGTTTACACAACTGGAGTAGGACTGTCAAGACGTGCTGGGAAAGGACGCGCTCCCTCAAAACAGCTATGTCTGAGGAATGAACTCTTCCTGTAGCTCTGAGACCACGACCTTGAGCGGCCACGCTAAAATAATACTACTATAAGGGGTGCAGGAGAGCGCGGACCGTTGGGACTGGTGACGCCGAGTGCGACCTTGGATGAACCCAAACAGTTGAGCAGGTGTCTCGCCCACAGACATGGGAAAATAGATATATTTCTGGTTCGGGAGTAGTTGTTGGGGCATTCGATACCAAATCGAGCGTTATTTTTTTACATACGCTCTCACATTATAGTACATATAAATACTATTCATTAAAAATAATTAATAATAGTAGTAACGTATAACAGAAAGTTATTACCATAATGTAGTATTTGACTGGTATCGTTTTATTGTTAGTTTTGTGTCTTATTCATAAAATAATGCATAATCGAAAAACCAGAGTCCAATTTCGAAATGCTTTTGACTTTTCGAAGAATTCAATATTTTTGTGGGCATTATATTCCTAGTGGTTTCGGAATTCCTGATAATGAATACTTATCCAAGAAAAGTTACAAGCCGTTTTCGAGAAATACGATAATTACAATATCGACAAAGGAGGTAATTGGAATGACCATATGCTTTCGTTACAATCTTCTAAAAAATTGCCTTCTAAATTATAATTTTTACTTTTAAATTAATAAATAAAAATGAATGTATAAATAAATAAATAAAAATTTTAAAATTTAAAAATAATTTTAAAATTTTAATTAAAAGTTATGTTACAATCATACTATTTCAAGACTTCCAAATTATTAAATTGTTTCTAGCCAAATAAAAATGCGACGAGTGTAAATTTGGAACTGAAATGGAAAAGATGCGGAAATGCAGTAGGCCCAAATATTGACATACTATATGCAATGCAATAGGCATGTATGTATTTAGTGTTTAAAATTGCTCTCTACAAACATTTTCCGAGCATACAACGCGGCCGCCGCGTAACATGGATTCAGAGCTGCTGAAAGAAAGTTCTACCTCTAAAGAAATAGTCTTCACAACAAACAAGAGTTGTATTTGAAATAGAAAATATTTGTAGTATACTACACTGTATATTGTTTACGAGGAGCCAGTGCTCAAGTGAATTGTATTACCGCGCAGAAATGATTGATCGGGGGGGGGGGGAAGAGGGTTGAAGGAAACTTCAATCTTGGTCCAAATCGAGCAAGGCTATAAGACTGATTTGTAAAAAATATTTGTTCGTTTTCGACCTAGTTACGAACGTGCTTATTGAAACGTGAGCAAGCACTTGGTTGAAATTACTTCTACTACACAAACATCCGTTCATCCTCGATTCCCCGAATGGTCAGTTTCCAAGAAGTGTAGGTGAAGGGCAGGTAACTATGACAATTCACGGAGAAGGTATGGTGGTCACAGAAGTAGAATTGCGTTGTTGTGTAAGAATAATATACAAAATTGACATTCCGTAATAGATCTGATTGCTGTATCGTCTTCCCAATTTCGAAAAGGATTCATTAATTTTTGTATTTACTTCACATAGAGCCCTATGGCATTTTCCAATTTTCTCACAAATTTATTCAGTTTTTTCATTAATTTGTTTGCTTAACCCTTAACTGGTATCATGGATTTTGGTTACGTAAACGGTATTGTCGGGTCACCGCAGACCCAGAAATTAATTTTGTAATTTGGCATATTAATTCTTACTTAATGAAACTAGAAATCGATATAAATCTTAAAACAACTTCCCTCAAGGATTGTAACTGAAAGACTTCTTCAATTAAATTCATTTTGTGTGTCTATAGTACCATATTTCTGAATTCGTATATATTTACATGGGTTAGATGAGATCAATTTGAAAAGGGATTCAATTTTCAAAATACTAGAAATGTTTCATTGGCACGGGTCAAAATGAAGAGCTAGCACTTGTGTAAACATAATAGGGACAGAAAAACACAAGAATGCTACTTAATTCATAAACTTTGCAAGCATGCAAAAGTGGTATACAGCAAATGTTTAATTTTTTGTCTGTTTATAATTAGCCAAATAATTATGCAGTTATGGACGGGATGTAATTTATTCAGACTCTATGCACTTATTACAATACACTTTTACTAACTGTGGGTTTTGCAAACAGTTTTGTTGCACTGACAGCAGACTGTGTTATATTTATTGACCTTTGATGACGGTCAAAGAGAGCAGCGATTCCGTTTCTTCGGCTCGTTACCCTCATCATTTTCACTGCATGAATCATGATCTCTGTCTATTGTTGAAGCGTCACTGAGATCACTATCTACCTCTGCAAGCTACTGTTCAATTTGTACAGAAAGTTCTTCATATTCCATTGTTGAGAAAACAGACTTCGATTTTCACCCTATAATTAAAAGACTAACGTCAACGGTATCGTCGGGTCTCCACTGACCCGGATCACACACTGCAAGGACAAATCAACTTCCTTTCATGAGTTCTAAAACACCACTGCCCATAAGTGTAGAGTGTAGGGATCAGGTGGCAGCACAGGCAAATTGCGGCAAAATTGCAAGGTTTAAACAAAAAAGAAATTCTTCTGGGTCAAATGTGACCCGACGATACCAGTTAAGGGTTTAAATACCAAAAAAATATATTTCAAACAATGGATGAGGTCTGGATTTCATAACACCCCTGAATTTTATAAATTATGATTTTGTTTCGGCGCTTTCATACAATACGAGGGTGTGATCGAAAAGTTTCTAGCCTAACAATGAAATCATGACAAACTTCATAACACTAATATATTTTTCAACATAATAACCTTGTACACTAATACACTTATCGGTACGATCATACAACTTTCGCAGGCTATTCAAATAAAAGGTTTCTGGTTTCGAGTTCAACCATGAATTCTGTCTGAATCACTGCATTATCACTATCAAATTCGCCGTCCTTTTAGATCCTTTTGAGGTTTGGGAAAAGAAAAAGGTCTAAAGCAGCTAAATCAAGAGAATACGGCGGATGACGTAACAATTCGAACCATAGTCATGGAGAGTTTTCTGGATTGCAGAGTCTTTGTGCGCCGGTGCGTTGCCCTAATGCAAAAGAACACCGCGTGTCACCTTTCCATGCTTTTTTTCTTTAGCTCTTCTGCCAAATGCCGCAGGAGGGTGCAATACTAAGATGCTATTATGGTTACGCCCGTCTGCAGGAAAATCTACCATAATTACCCTTCTTCATCCCAGAAAAAAGGATGCCAACACTTTTCCAGCTGATTTCTGCACACGCATTTTTTGGCGGGTGGGAATGAAGAATTCTTCCATTGTTACGACTGTTTGTTTTGCCTCAGGATTCAAAGTGGTGAACCCACGTTTCATCCATTGTTACATACCCTCCGAGAAAGTCTTCGTCCGCTCCAAAAATGGCGGACGATTTCTTCTCAGCGGAGCACTCATTCCCTTTTCTGATCTGCATTCAGATCTTTCGGGACCCATCGAGAACAAACTTGTCGCATCCCCAAAATATCCACAATAACGTCATGATCCCACCCATGGGTGATTCCAAATGTCATTTCAAGGTGCTGCAATGTTGTTCGGCGATTCTGCATTATCATATCGTGAATTGCAGTCACTTTCTCATCTGTGGCAACGGAGAAGGTGTTGCCACTCCTTGGCGCATCTTCCACACTTGTTCTTCATCGTAGGAATTTGGTCATCCAGTTTTTCACTGTCACATAAGTCAGAGCACTGTCCCCAAGAATCTTCTGCGTGTCCTCTAAAATTTTCCTTCGGCGACTTCCCCTTCAAATGAAGATATTCAATGACGGCACGGTTCTGACTTCTCTCCATACTCGCCATTTTACTTGCACAATGACATTCAATGCACTCTAGCGGGAAAACTAATGCAGCTGGGCTCACGGAAATTTGACTTGCACATCCACGAAGGACCCTAATGAAACCTGTTAACGTCGATTGTACGATACATTGCGGCAACTATCTTGGGCTAGAAACTTTTCGACCGCCCTTCGTACAATTTTGAAAATTGAGCTTCGGTTCGTAAAGGATCCAATTCTTCAACATTTTATATTTCATTAATTTCCTTTATAAAGTTTTGAAAATGCGAGGTATTTTTCGCGTAATTGTGAATTGATGATATTTTTCAAAAAATACGAAAACGAGATGTTTTCAAAAACGTTTCAATTTTTTCTTTGCTCTTCTCAATATTTTTGTTCAAAAAATATACTCAAACAGTTTGCATAATAATATGACCTAGTCTCGTTTTTGAAAATTGCATAGTTCAATTTTTTCGAACATGTACTACGTCTTCAATGTTTGAAGCTACAATTTCTTTTGTAATCCCTATTCCTCTCTGTAGAAACTTTGCCTTTTCAATAACACTTTTTAAAAAGATATAAGTAATTTTCTAGCAATTTTGTTTGACAATGTGAAAGACTCACCGTAACATTAAAAATTCATTATATTATAATAGATATTTTCATGTTCTAGGATTGACGTTGAGATTAAAGTGTTGATTCGTGATGCAGGACGTTTCGAATTCGAATTTCACACTGGGTAAATAATTTTTGAATATTTTTATGAGAATTTACCACCATAAACCCAACTAAAAGGCAGACAAAAAATTTATTTGGAATTTTGAATTGAATAGAAATTAAAGATGTGTATTTTGTTTCGAACGTCTTAAGCACCATTTGATCAGAAGTTTTTCCAAGTGATTACTGAAGTGTAAATGGGTCAGAAGATGAAGTATTATAATAAAACCTTTACAAAAAATTCGAGAAAGTATGCACTGTTTTAGAAACACTAATTTTCTGATATTACCAACACGGAGTGTACGAAAAACTAAAAAGAATATGCAACTGGTGCGTCTTTATTCTCATTTCAGAATTCCTGAGTTGTCTCGTACTGTCACCCGATTTGGAAACTTTACAATCATACAATCATACGCAGAAGACATTTTTTTACATGTTCGTACGTGTACCTAAGTATTCATGAAAAAAGTATTCATTCTTTTTTTAGGATACCGAGAACACGCAAGAATTCCTTAAGGGTTTTTGTTAATATCTAAATATATAAAAGTCTAATTTTATGATTGCAATAGTTTCAACATTCTAGAATAATTCTATCAAACTCGTCACATGTTCTTGAATCGTTTCGATAGAATGTTCATGCCATCATAAAATCTTCACCTCCAACGCACACAGAAGTTAAAAGTTGATACAAGTCCTTGGCTTCTTCAATTGAAGGGACGCGTTGAGCGTTTGGGTCTCTCCTTTTTATTTCAGTCTACTCCATACGAACCCTTCTCGCCCTCAGCAGCACGGCTTTCGAAGTGCGAGCGCTCGAAGCTAAGTGCCTCTTTCTCTCTGGTTAAGGGAGGAAACCTTAACTACGTACACCGTTCGATCTGCGTCTCCCCTCTTTCCTGCCCAGGTCTCCAGGGCGAATTCCTGGCGCCCCCCTCCCCCTGAGCGCGAAGCGTCCATCGACCCATAGGATCAGAGTCGATCTACTCGCGAAAAGACAGGCTTCCTTTGGGAACATGAAAATAATTGAATATACGTATATGTATGGCATACGACTTCTATTGCTATGTCGCGGCGCTACGATACTGCGTTATTTTAGACTCCCCTCTGAGTCTGACAAGGGACAGTGATGACGCATTAAAACGCATGCGTTGAATTTTCCTCTACCAAGAGAGGCTACTGCTGGGCTACAGTTTCCACGTGTAACATTTTTAGTCTCGCATTGGTTAGTCGACTCTTGTTATAGTAAATTCGGATATAGTGGACACTCGGTTATAATGAACTTAAGTCATTGGCCCCGTTTCACTCACATTACAAAGATTCGGTTATAATGAACCTGAACCTCGGCTATAGTGAACTTAAGAAATACACCGTCCTGGAAATTAATTCCCTCCTGGAAACGAATATATCGCATCAGTGCCACAAATTCCAAAACCAGGCAGCTTGGAAAAGATATTGTTGGAAAAGATCATAATCGAAGAAGTATTCTCTGAGGTGAAGGTAGCGGACCTGGAAAGGAGACCTTACTAATGACCTAATGCCACTCAGTTTCACTGCGCAAACAAAGACCGTGTCCTCCGTGGGCTACAACTGGCTGCGGCGACGCGCGATTGCTTGCGTCAATTTCACGTTTGGTGTTATATTCCGCGGGGAACAGTGCGTTGTGTTCTACGTGGGCGACAGGAAGCGCGCAACTGCCACAGCCCCGCAGACTGGCTACATCCTCCGCGACGCACGGAAAAGCGATCGGTTTCATTAGCCGCTTGCGCCATCCGCTACCGAAAGGATCTCGTATGTTATTAGGCGAGTAAAATGGCATTCGGAGAGTGGGACGGTGTTCCAACAGTAGAAGAGGCATTGAAGGGTGTCAAGACTTCATTGCAATAGACAGTGGACCATGCAGAATCAAGTATGGACAGGGCACGAACTCTGGAGAAGGATATAGAGAAATTACAAATGAAAAAAACTCTAAACTAGCAATTGAAAATAATTTATTTTTAAGGAGAAATAAGGATATTGAAATTTTCAGTCCGTGTTGTTAAGTATTTTTCTGTGTTTCTATATAAATAAAGTCAGTCGTTGTGGATAAATTCTATTTAATTTTGACATCATCAGATATACTGGAGCTCTAGTGAACCAAAAATGTTAGTCCCCAGAAGTTCACTCTAACTGGAGTCGACTGTTCATAGAATAGAGAAAGGGGAATGGGAATAAAATTCGAAATCAAGATTTTGACGGCAATACTAGTTTCGGCAGTCCCCAATAATGCAAAAGTTTTTGTTTTTGTGAAAATTTTCGTCTGTCCTCGGGTTTCTCATTGCGTCCGTATTTTATTAACATGTTTCAGACTAATGTTTACTTCACAGACATACACCGATGTTTGTGAAAATTGCAACGTCCAGAAAGAATGGTCAGAATCACTTAAAAATCGGTGGATGCATAGAATAGTGTATCCATAAGAAGTGATTAAATTTGCATAGAGATGGGATGCACGTCGGCCTAGCTGCACCCTCTTTGGTGTGACAGTTCATGTCAGTATTACGCCACACCTATTCGGTGTAGAGCAGTCAAACAACGTGGAAATGTGCAAGTAAACGCCAGTATGCCTCGTCGACACCAAAAGGCGCACTATCAGCATCTGAGTTCGAACAGGGCAGAATGATCAGTCTCGGGAAGCGGGTTTGTCATACTGTGACATTGCAATTCATTGAGGCGCGCTGCTGCAACAGTGATCCGTGTGTGGAACCAGTGGATAGAGGAGGGTCGACAGCTGGAGCGGGACCACACAACGTGATAACAGCGCGAGATGAGCGCGATCTTGCCCGCAGGGCCGTCACTGAGAGAACGGTGTCGTTCACAGTGTTGGCCCCACTTTGGAGCACTACAGCGGGTGTGGTCACGTCTGCGCCGACAGCAGGGGGCTCCCTCTCCGTCTCTCAGTTGACGCCGTCTGCAGAGGGCTCGACTGGTGGCACGCTTAACACTGCGTCGGATTCCTTTTTGTTGAAAAACGTCTCAGACAGCAATGGGCGCGTAAACGTGTTCACTGGTGTGCTGAGTGGCAAAATGTTTTTTTTGGACAAGTCCCTCTTCAAATTGTAAAACAGCGATGGCCGCGTATGTGTTCGACATGGCCGCGTATGTGTTTCGACGCTATCGTGGCGATCGCAATCTGCCAGCCTGCCTCGTTCCGCGCCATAGCGGACAAACGCCAAGTGTGATGGTTTGGGCCGCCATTGGCTACAATGTGCGATCTCGCCACATACGTATTGAGAGCAATCGGAACGGCAACCGCTACATTAAGGAGGTTTTGGAGCGCGAGGTGCTGACCCTCTTGCAAACAGTTCACTTGTCATATTTCAGCAGGACAATGCCTGACATCATATGACGAGGAATGTGCAAGCTTTCTGCGATGAACGACGGGTACTACTGCTTCCGAGACCCGCCATATCGCCCATGGAGCATGTCTGAAAAATTATCAGTCGGCAACGTGTTCGTTCTGGTCCTCCTGTAGCCACTGTCGATGCTTTGTGGTTACGTATAGAAACCGCGTGGCAGTGTGTTCCCCAGCAGTATATCCAAGCTTTCTTTGCATCCATGCCATGACGTCTAGAAGCTCTGATGGCTGCGCGTACGGTTCACACCGTACTCAATTCTCAAGGTCAAAATGCAGGTGCAGTTCTGTAATTCTAATGATTTGCTTATTATGCTATTCCTAATCTGTGGTATAAATTTCGTTGTACTAGTGTCTCTCCTCCTTGGTCTTGCAGTTTTCACAAACATCAGTGTATTTATAATTTAATGCATTTTTGTAGCCCATGTTTCAAATTAATGATCTCTCATAAAGTTAATCTAAATGGGAAAATTTTCAAGAGTAAATCTTTCTTAACTTCATTGTACACATAGTATGAGTTGACCTTGTATTTTTTAGCTTGAACTGAGAAGTTTACTTCTTTGAATGATATTATATTTTTTATAAAACATAAATATTAATTTTATATTAATATGAATACATCGAAATAAAAATTATTTATTGTTCAAAATTACAGTTAAACAATTCTACAAAATGAATTCTAAAATATAATCAGCATTTATAACCGAAAATGATTTACTTAAAATACTTATAATACTAATTGTTACTTTGTGACTGAATATTTTCCAATTCTTAGCTTACAGTAATCAATAAAGTGAAGGACAAGTGAATATTAAAGTTATTGTTACTTTTATTCATTGTGTAGTTTAAGACGTGTTGAGTAAAGGAAATATTACAGTATTATGTATTCGAATATTCTCGAAATCAAATTTAGACGTGGAAATAGTGACGTTTCATTGCTTTTTATCTGTCATTTGATCAAAAATGTCACGTAGAAACAAACAAACATTTATGGTCTGAATGCCTGAATCCCTGAAAATCAAATGAAATTGTAAACACTACAAAAAATAATTGACTTATACTGAAGTGAGGGGCCAGAAAACAATTTGTGAAGATCCCATAGCACGTTTTTTAAAAATAATGTTGTCTTAAAAATAATAATTGTCTCAAATTTACCATTATTTAGCCAGTTACAATTGGTCACAGTACGTGAAGTTACATATAAATATCCTATCTCAATGTAATTTTGTCGCTATGAAAGTGTAAGTACTCTTGTCATGGGAATTCAGTTGATCTTCAATCATATTTATTTCACTGGAAAATTATAATTTTATAGGAATTTTTCAGGTATTCTTAGTTTCGATCCGAAAATCAAATTAAATATGATTTGTTTCTTCTCGTCATAATTCGGAATAATTCTTCACTCTACATGTCTTCATTATTCTATTTCTTTCCTTCCTCCAAACGTCTATTCTCGCCGTCTCGTTCTCAGCCTTAGCTCAAAGGTGGATATTGATCTCCGCATTTCCTCTGCCGTCGTCTCACATTCTCATTTTTGAAATCGATTTTCAACCATTCTTCCGTTTTCCTCTCCAAAGTGTACACATTATCACACGGCATGATCGTATCTTTTCCCGTTCTTTCTTTTTTGACCAGTTGTCATTTTTCCCCATTCTCTTATTTTTCTTTTTTCTTATCCTTCTGCGACGGTACTTATCTTTCAATAATATTTGTCTTCTATCTCATCCTTAATAGCATCTCAGATATTTCTATATTTCTCCAGTATCTTCCCTCCTATTTTTTAATCATTGCAATGGTATATTTTCTCCTGCTGTACTTAAGATGTGTTCGATACCTATAAATCCATCTGTCACCGTGTTTTTGATTAATTAGAAGTCCATCAATCCTTGAAAATAAATCATTACAGTCTCTAGAAACAATTATAATAATACAATATTACAGGCTAAAGCAAAACTCCACCAAGTCCAATAATAAACATGTCAGCCAAAGTTCCATTTAACACAATTCCTAAGTATATTTCAAACCTTGATAAGACCACTCTTATTATATACTTGTCCAATTTGCATAAATACCCCAAGATCAAGCACAAAAAATTACAGATCAACACCAGATTCTCTCTACAATTACAAACTCCAAATGGTTTATTTCCAACCATCAGCTGCGCAATGAATTCCAACTCGAAATTATGGAAAACTACATCACGTGTCTCTCCACAGTTTTACTATAGTATACTTCAAATCACTAGAAAACGTCCTCTCTGGTTATTCAGAAATCCCATCCATGATACCCGTATTAAAAATACATTCTACGTCTTCCTCTCTAAGTTTTACGAAATGTAACTCCGTGTTCTCCCCCATAACGGATTTCTCCCCCCAAAATGTGATTTTTAGAATTAAGTTATTAGCATTAAGTTTATATTAAGCCAATTACACAAATATATAGTGTTAACTGAACTTTGTAAAACCTGAAAATGTTTACCATAAAAAAGTCTCTGTAGTTTTCATACAGACTCATGTCAACACCATGCCCGATATTCTCGGTGCTTTTTAAAGCATCCACCCTGTTTCACCCTCTTCAAAATAATTAAAGGCAATTTCGTTGGAGACGCGGTATTTGGTTTTCACTTCTTCTTTCCTTCAGTCTCTTCCTTTGGGTGAGAGCAACTCACACTGCCAGCGTCTCCCGTTGCACCACCCCCTTCATATGATACACGCCGCAATATTTTAATCTGCCTCGCAACACTCCACTCGCGTCAATCTTTTCCCGTCTCCAGTTCTCTCCACTCCCACGCTAATTAAAGACGATTAGTCTAGAGGCGTCATTCTTGCTCTTCGCTTCCCTTCCACTCTTCCATTCTCGCTTTCCGTTCGCTAGCAGCGTCTCGCGTAGCCACTCTTGCCACCCACAAAGCGACGAGTCTACTACGGGTTTAATTATCTGCACACGATTGGCTTCGTTAACGTGTGTTTGTTATGCGAGGCATGGTACATTTAATTACATCAATTTGCGGTAAAATGTTCAAAGTGAATAGCTGCGTTGTTAGTCCACATCAGGCACGTTACTGCACGATCGTTTTGCGGCTTTTAGGTTTGGGTCTACGTGATTTAATGTCTCAATTGAGATGTTTGTTGTCGAATATGTGCAATATCTGCTTTACTTCGGGTGCTGAAACCGCTCGTTGTTGAGATTCGTGTTCCTCAGAATTCTGATCTGATATGAGCATCGCATCTTCATGCTTTACATTCTCTAACGCGAGAGTGATTCACACGAGATAGGAATAAAATATCAATGCGATACACAAGAAGGATAGGCAATTATAAAAATTATGAAATAAATTTATGTCTATGAAACAAGGGTTCCTCTGAAAACCGCAGAATTTTTACTCTGATTTCAAAGCATTGATGGAAATGGGCGTGTACCGTACCTCAAAAAATTATGCATATTCCACTTTGTTGTGGTTTATTAAATTTTCCAACTTGGTTCTGGAATTGATGGTTAATACCATCAATTTCTATACAGGAAAAATAGTTTGTTGTATAATAATAAAAATCACTCAATGAATTAAAACTCGTTTTGAGAATGCATGATTATTCGCGTTGAATCTAGCATTGATTTAAACATTTCACGACAAAATTAAAATGTTTTGGTTGGTATTGACGACAGTTTACAGAGGAATTAAATGTAGTTGTTCATTTCAATAACACTAGCCTGCGAATTTAAACTTTTGTTTGTCGCCTGAAGTAAAATATGTGATTTATATAAAGTCGATGTGCTGAATCCGAATTTTAAATCCGTTTACTTCTATCACGTAAGGTTCTCTTGCGAAATCACTTTTCATGTATGGCATAATTATGGGTATAGCATCACAATCGCTTTCATAATACTTTTTTATTTTAAAGGAAAAAAAAACAATATTTAATATACACTATTTGTTGAAATTAATGTGTATGGTTGTTAATACACGTCAATAGGGTATTTTTGCTTTATTTCTCTTGTTTACATCACAATTGGAAAGTTTCGCATAAATTTTACCCCGGTTGCGTCTTACTTGAGAAAGTCCTCCTGTTCTTTTTTTCTTTTTTCTAGTTCGCTTTTTAACAACTTGGTCATATTGCGGCCACTGTGATTGTTTTAACTGCAGGGGAAACTGTAGGAAGAACACGAATGGACAAAACGGGCACATACAAACATCCACGCTTGAGGCGGGATTGAAACCCACGGGCCTTCGAGGAAGATATGGCCCTTCAGCCTTAGCGACCTCGGCAATCGAGGCCGACTCTTCAAGCATTTCACGTTTTAACATCCAACAATAGTCTGCAAGCTTACTGATGCTCCAGCGTCCCCGGTACCTCCTTTCAAACTCCAGCACATCCTTGTAAAATCATTTGTCTTGATCTTCGCTGAAAAATCCTATATTTTCTGGGGAATAATCTAGGAGAGAAAATAGGAAATGGATTTTCATACTTAGTTCCTTGTATGCTTCAATCATGATGTTAGCCACAATATTTCGGTAACCGGTTTCCAAACCATAGATATTCCAAAAGATAGCGACGGCCTTTTGATGTTGACCCAAACCACAAAGATCTTCAGTGCATACTGTACATACTTTGCGAGGTGCTCAAGGATTACTTAGGTCTCCAAATTTGATTCCAAACTAGGCAAGATATGATTGTTTTGACTAAATCTGTAATATTACGCCTTTGCTTAGGCAATATGTATTTCCCACATTTATAACAAAAGTTGTCTTGTTAATTTATACATGAGCGATGCATTATGGTAAATATACTTCCGAATTTAACTACAAATACAACATTCTACTACCCAATACAGCATGAAACTGATTTATTTCCAGATGACACACTAATGCAATGTGAGAGAAACTAAGATGGGATGTGTAAGTTTTCATAAAGACAAGACAAGAATGTGTCAGTCACCATGTAGTGGATATCTACATAGAATAATGGCAAGGGTGGACGTTAACTCGCTCTAGCTTCCTTCCGCTCGCACCCCGTTTCAGATAAGAAGCATCTGATGCTCTCGGTATTTAGTACAAAACACATTAAACACATTCTAAATACATTTGGTTTTCAAATCCTGACATTAAAAACTCCACTTGGTAAAGTATAACAGTTTATGTAATTACTATTGGGTCATGCGAAAATTTCACTATAAAAAATTAAATTAAATTTTTAAACAATTAAATGGTATGTGATAGGAGATTTTTGGCTTTAAATTTGATTTCAGCATGCTAAAAATACCCCAAAAACATTCAGACTTCGGAGGCAGCTTTTTCATCGCAGACTAGTGTAATTGATGAGTAGGATATCGATGAAATAAGGCCATATTTGATGAGATGAGATTGGTAAATGATACATCTATCAAGGAATACGTTTCACTTTCCAGTACCATCACGACACAGTTTTTGTACAATTCATTCTCAGACATTTCTCGCGGAATCAGGAGGAAGAATAAAAGCCGATGGAAATTACTATGATACACATGCTGTCAATGTATTGAGGAAGTGAGAAATAAATTTCGTTCAACTCATTCGCTTTTCTTCATCTGTTTATAACCTTTTCCGTTGCTGATATAATAGAGACTACTACCTGAAGGGGCCGCTTTGACAGCTACTGTTTGGATACTGTTCGCAACATAACTGCAGGTTATGTCCAAGCATTCAAGTTGTTAATGCGTTCGTTTACAGTCAGCTCAATTGTAATTGGGTTTATCACTATCTCTTGCCATGTCATCGCCCTGCATGACGTTCATTTGTTTCCCGACCTTTTAAACTGGCCCCTTCTTAGAGTAACTCCTCTGTAAACGGCACCAATGTAGCAGTAGATAATTGGGATCGAAGCGAAGCTCCCGAATCGATCTTTTCCGACAGTGTCAGCAGCCATCTTGCGAGGTGAATTTTTTTTACTTTCTCGTAACCGCTTACGCAGTAGAGAGAAAGCTATGTAATGCTGCGCGAAAAAAAGGGGAATTTTCCTCAGAAAAAGTTTTATCACAAGGTCCTAGTAACGAAAAATTGATAAAACTAGTTGCTAAATTTATATCTAATGATCCTCCTCATTGCAACCAAAGCTCCATGATTTGTCAGAATCTCAACCCTCTATTCAGATTTCAACCTAAAATCCATAAAAGAGCAAATCATTCACATATCCCACAATTTCTTCTTCCACCTACCTAACATAACCGGACCATCCTATTACAACCTCGGCATAGATAACCCTCCCTTCCTGAGAATAAAATACATATATCCCCTTCAGTCATTCTTAAACTGCTTTTCCACGTTTGAATTGATAATTAACTTCTGTAATTAAAATCAGCTCTACTGATGTTCTGGCGGTGCTCATTGAGTTTCCCCACTCGTAATTTTTAAGATTAGAATAAGACACCAATCATCTGTAGGGCCGAAAGGCTGAACGATGTAAATTCAGAAAGAATAAATAAATGAATTGAAAAAAAATCTAATGACGGCAAAACGTCTGTCCGTCTGTCTGTGAACAACACTCGCGGCTAAACCGTTCAGCCGATTTTCTCCAAAATTGATATTCTCCAATTGATCTAGCTGATGTCGCGCCCCGTTGAATTTGAAATCGATATTTTAATTTTGGGGGTACTTTACATGAAGCCCCTGGGACATTTTCCAAATTGTCAAAAAATAGCCCTATAGTTTTTTATTAAATTTTATTGTTGGATAGTGAAGGATAATGGTGGAGGTCTCATTTTCGTAGAAAACTGATTTTTCGAAAATTGCAAAAATTCCAAATTTTTTCGGAGTCTTCCTTCACCTACAATTATGAAGATAGAGATTTTTCCATCAATGAAATCTGTTCCTTAATGATAGATTTTGAAATAAAGTCATCTACAATTTTTCGAAAATTTGAGTACTTTTCGCGTAATTTTGTGTGAAAATACGGGCGAGAAAAAGTACGTGCTGTGTAGTTTTATTTCTCCTATATACTACGCAGGAAGCGGCAGTTCGCAGGAGCAAGTTATGATGCCGTATGTGAGATGACGATTTTTCGACAGGAAACGTTTCACGTTTCACGTGAATCCTTAAATATTGAGTTTTCTTTCTCCATTACGTAGTATACTAAGTTTCTCCTAGAGGAAGTATTGTCAATGGAGAAGACTAAAATAGGAATTTAGAACGTTGCAAAATTACTTTCGACACTTTCCTATAAATACAATATTTAAGATCGAGATTACCTTAATTCCACAATATTAGATCTTTAATTCATTTCATGTTCATTGTAGAAAATATGAGCACTTTTCAGGTAAATTAGAGATATGTTTAAGATATGTTTAATCATTAACAATTTATTATAGGGTAATATATTTTATAACTTTGTATATGATACAACCTATTCAATGATAGAAAGCAATTTTCATTATTGTAGAATGTATCTGATTGCGTGGTCCTATATTAGTTAATATAGGATTGCTCTATTAATAACTTCGTATTTAGTACACACTTGATGGAGAAACAATTTTCTTGGCGTTCCATTATAGAAAATTAATAATATTGAATTAATGTAATTTATATTATGGAAATGAAATAATACTATGAAATAATAAATATACTGATAACCAGGGATCGGATTCTAATGTCATGGCATCTTTTCATTGCTGCATTCTAGTCGTAGCTAACTTGTATATGAACGTTTATCACATATAAAGAATTGAAATGTATAGTTATTGGGTCATTTTTTGCCAGTTTTCAATTTGCACGTAATTTATACTTGTGCGTCGTTTTTGTCATTTTTATGCATTTTGTTTCCTTTTCGTGATTTTTGTTAGTGAATATTTCATGAATTTACGATGACACTAAAACAAAGTCATTATCGTATCATCACTTCATGACGAAATTCACTTCTGTAGTGGGCTCTGTTTTTCGAACTCTCAAAATTACATTGATCTGTGGTAACTTCCTCGATCTTTCAAAACTGCTGGTTGGAAGATCGCAGCTAAGGATTACATTTCTTCCTAAAATAATGACTTTATATTAAATACAATTTTATATAAATAAGTGTTTTTTAAAATTGTAAAATTCATTGAATAAATAATTTCATACAAATTTTTTGGAGTATTTAAAAAAAAGGTCATTTTCCTTTTTCTAAAGTCGTTTTATAGATCGTTTTAAAAGAATTGTGAGAATTGTTATCACGATCTGAGCCCTGGTGATACCAGTGAAGATACAAAATAGTGAATTTGTGAAAGAATCTATTGTGATTTTTTGTGAAGGATATACCAGAGGCATAAGTGAGCTATTATTAAAGTGATACTATTAGTGTGGAAGGACAAAAATTTCGTAAAGATGAGACTCAACTGTTACCTTACGCTCAACAGGTTTTAGGAATTAAGTTACTTATTTACTGATGGGACCGCTTCTGTAATGCGGTTATAGCTGATAATCTTTGTCACTTACTTCCTGTTGTTTTCGTTCATTTCTTTGAAGATATTGCGTGTCCTAATACAATACGTAGCTGAAACCAATCTCTCAATACACGAATTCCCGCAGAACAAGAACTGCGAGGAAAGCCAAGTCATGATAGCTCAAGAAGTTCACGGCAACGCAGCCGGCAGCAGTATCCCACTTAATGGCCCAGGGAGGATTGGCTGCCACAGCACTGCGTTACCGATTGTAAAGAGAAGTAGAGCAGAAAGAACGACCGTCTGGAGAGCGAAGTGCCGAGGCTCGAGTGGCTGAGAATCCGTGCTGATGGCGCCTGTCTGCGGGGAAGGCTCCCGAATTAGTCGTAAAGCGATTGAGCCCTAAGAACGCTCTTTCAAGCACGCGCGCGGTCTTAGAGCGCCGTGGCTCTTTTCATGACTAACACGAAGGGAAACCCGGTGTATGGAGATAGATCGCGCTGTGGATTGGATTATGAATATTTCTAACATGCTAATTTATATACAGGGGTTATGACATTTCGAAAGCGGGTAGCTTATTAGGTCAATATAACAATGGGTTCAGAAAACGAAGTTCATTTAAGTCCTATTGCACACATCTTTCTCAAGTGACAAAGGTCAAACAATAATTTGGGATTGCTAAAAACTTTTGTGTATTAGTTTAATTCCGGTACACGGTGAATATCAGTTTGGGGTGGAGGGTCAACAGTGGACCTCAGAACTGTAAAATAATGGAAGGAAAATTTTATATATTTAAGAACTAATATAATAATTAACAATATATTGTGTGTGTGTGTGTATTTCGCAATATTTTCCGTTCTTACGATTCTTTCCACGCGGTACAGATGGTCACGTTCTTTGGTTTTTTAAGAACTAGTTCAACATTCCCTATGCAACTCCCAACGTAAAAATATTGCATGGCGACTGTTTCGAATTGTTTTGTAAACACCCGATAAGCATAGAAAGACGAAACTATCAGGTTCTAATTATAAAAGCCCTAAACAACGAAACAATAACCGCGTACTAAAAGCAAAAGATAGAGGAGAAAAGGTACGCTGGGCTCGTTGACTTTCACTTTTGAGAAAGATGTTTACAGGAGCGCGCCACCGTCTGTGTTTACACCCGAAACGACAGAGACGGAGATATAAGGATTCTCAATTGCGAAAAAAGCGCGATTTATTTCGTTGCAAATCTAGTATTTTCCCAATTAATATTTTAACTATATTTGGACATGTCTGCACCTCATATTGAAGAAAATAAAAGTATACTTTTCTCTGAAAAACGATTCAACATTTTGAAACTTAATTCTTTCGATGAGCAGTAATATTCATATAAATCACTTATTTCAACTTAAGTAGTTTCTCATAATATATACCACATAAAATTATTTGTGTGTAAGAAGTAACTACCACCTTAATTAATAATATTGTAGATACTTATGACAGTAAAGTTAATGTTTTGGTACTTTATTGCATACCTAACAAACCGCCTAAAGCCTATGGAAAAAAAGTTGAATGAAGAAGAATACAAAATGTTTAAATTCAATGAATAAGTATTAAAAATTCAATATAAATAGAACTTTTTATTACATTCTTGTACTAGAACCGTGAAAAGTAAAAAAAAAAGCAAATTCTCACTGATTATTTCATTTCAATATATCATTTCTTTGCTTAGTAAAGGAAATGGGAATTAATATACCTACATTTGGAGAAATAAGTTTCAACTGACTTCTCCAAATGATTGTCAAGCGTCAAATATTCAGTGCCATACCGCCACTCCAGAGCATTGTTCAACCTTTACTTTTAAATCTCGCTCCAGTTGTTCTGGACGCAGTGTCTGCGAACTCTAGAAGCTAAGTTACCTTGCCTGGGACCTTGATATGCCTGTTGTAAAGTGAGGGATTTCGATTTCTCGGCATTCACACATCTCGTACTTCTTTGCTGCTTCTTACGAATTCTTTAAGAAGACGTTAAAAGTCGTCTTCTCTGTGTCATTAACACGTTTTCATCTGCTGATATACAAAGTTAAAATTGTTTCATTCCTTTCTAAAACAAGACATGTTTCATTTTTTATTTCATATATTGCCAAGTAATAAAGAAGAGGACTCAATCTCCATCCTTCTTTATCGGTTCATCTTGCTTCGTTCGTATTTCATGTCTAATTCTTGTTAAATTGTCTGTATAAATGCCTTTAATTAATAAAATTAAACCATTAGATATGTCACATTATTCTAAAACTTTCACTATATTTCAGCTAGAGCTAATCAAAACCTCTTTTTTCTCCACAAAGCGATAAAATACGGAGTTCAACTCCGAAGGTCGATTTTGCAGTTTGACGAATAACAAATACCTTGCAACACCTCGACTTCTGAATCCGAATCATTACTCAGTTGGATGATTTTCTATAATTTATGCACGACTAATTCAGCAATTTTTAATTATATAAATTATACTTTTAATTACACATATAAAAATGTAATTTAATTGACGGATATTACTTTAGGTGTAAAATTTAAAAACTATTGAAAATCACTGCAATATATTAAACAAATGTCCTCAAGAGACACCTAATATAACAACTGCAAGTAAGAGAAATCAAATTCATTACAATGTGTGTGTGTGTGTGGGGGGTATGTATGTCAAATAAACATTACATTATTGTCTTTTCATTATAAGTTTTTAATTATTTGTGGTTTATAAGTGTTAATTTAATTAGCTAATCTTTTTTTTGTTAAAGTTAGAGTATGATAAATTGCTTAGTGTTAGTAATATTCATGAAAAATAATCATAAACCATGATCAAAGATAAAGGTGGACATTCTATGCTCATTTTCCTGTCGCAACTCTAGTGTTTAACTGTTTGATAACTTAATATGTTTGTGTTAAATTCCTGGAGCTATAACAAAAAAAAACAACTCTGCCCTGTCATAATTAATTTTCATAATTAGAGGTCATTTTTTGCCCTTCAATGAATTTCAAATAATTATTCTTTCCACGGAATTCCGGCATGTACTTTGCACCTCTCAGCACTTGCTCGTATAGTTACATGAAGCTGTTCCTTGAAAGAACGTGGGCGCCGATTGACTAAGGCGGCATGGGGAAAGTATGCTCACTCCTCCCATCCCCGCCCTGGCGGCCTGGGCGCGGCGCTAGCCCGCTTGTGATGAAGATTGATCCGCCCAGGAACCGAAATCAAAGCGGGACAATCCGCCGGCTTCGATTGGGCCGTAATGCGCTTACTGGGCTTCGTGTACACAGCGGTGACGGAGACGGCGCGGAGGGCGTAGAGGCTGGGAGAAGGTATAGGAAGATGGTGGCGGAGCCGAGTGCAGGGAGAACACCGCAGATTGTGGAAAAAGCCGGGGGATGACGGAAGGAGGCAGAGGGAAAAGGGAGGAAGAATATGCTGTGATAGAGGGAGGTGAAAGAAGACGCGATGCCTACGGAGTTGGTGAAGGAGGTGTCGGTGTCGGAGGAAACGGCCGTGGCGGAGGTGTTGGGGAAGGCAGAGAAGGACACGGAGGAGAACAAAAAGAACAAGAAGAAAAGGAGGTGGTGGAGTGGAGGACGATGAAATGGCGGCGGCAGGATAGACGGAGGTAGCAGAAGTGGAGGCGATGGAGGTGGAAGACGGCGGCTAATGCTGTGGGGACGGAGATGTGATTGGCGAAGAGGAGGGGGGGCAAAGGCGAGGGAGCAAATGGAGGGAGCCATGCCAATAGGAGGCAGAGGCGAAGGACGGGGCGGAGGTGATGAGAATGGTGACGGCGGAAGAGAGAGGATGGGAAGGCAATGATGGCGGCAGAGGGGGAGGAGGCGAAGGAGACGCGCAGAGGGGGTTCAAGTGGGGTGGGTGGGAACGACCAGAGCGGCATGGCGGGGTTAGACCAAGTTCTTGCGTACATAGAGGGCGAATGGTAAGGCCCTGTTGGGGCTGCGTTCAGAGGCGGAGAGCGATGCTTCTGGGAGCGGCTGGGAGGTCGGGGGGAGGGGGGGAGCGTCGGGATCTACGTCTGCGTGGCTTTGAAGGCTCTCGCATCCGTGTGTGTGAATGTGGAAGTGTGTGCTCGGCGGCCGGGACGTTTGACGCCCGCAAAGGGCAGCCAGAAAGGGGAAGGATTCGGATCACCGCAAAAGGAAAAGAATAGATGAATTCAGACCGTACAGGTGGCACAGTGCGTTCTGGCACCGACGTCACTACATCAACCCAATCTCTGCGTTTCGAATCTCGACTTGGTGCTGAATATTTTCGTTATGCGTTCTGTAATGAATATTGAAGTACGATTTTCATCAGCTTGCACGAAGTTGGGCATTCACCCAGAGTTGCAATTCAAAACATACGCACAATATTTCATAAATTACATTTACAGAATAATGCACATTACAAAAGTTTTGTGTTATACGTAGCAGCAATTTAATGATTGATTGTAGTATGGTTTACCCTCTTGTATTCTTTTACCCTGTCGTGTATTGTTTTTGTTCGATTTGTAATGGAAACAATTTCACAATATTTGGTAGTTTCGCTCGAGACCATACATGTTTAAAATAATTTTGATATGTGCTTTTTAAATATTATTAACCCTCAATTTCTGATCTTATTTTTTAATTCACGTTTTTGTGGTCTTACAGTGTTAGTCTGGGAGGTAGTAACTACTTTCTTAGTAGAATTTTATCGTGATAGAGATAACGAAGAATTATTGTTACTATTATTAACTATAAATATACATATCCACAATAATAATTTAGTAATTTACACAATAATGAATACATTGTCTTAACTTGTTTGGTTCCTTGTTATGTTTAAACAGTCACTCGCAAAAAGGGACCGAAAATATTATAAATGATAGTAATTGATACGTTAACTGGGAAGTGTTAAATTAAAAAAATTAGGCTATTAGACTCACTAGCACGATCACTTTGAAGGACAAATTTATACTGTAAGTAAGGCGTTGTGTAGTGACGAGAGGCTGGAAGTCACTCACCGGCAGGGGATGGCTTAGGTCGAGGAGTGCGGGGCAGATGAACTCGTAACAGCAATCGGATCCGATGCGGAAAACACGACGGGCAACGAGAATTATATTTTGCTTATCGCCTTTCGTATGGAACAGTATGCTCCGACACGCAAGAGGTCAGGAAGAGAATTTGAAAGCAAAGACGATGAATAACGATATTGAACTTATTGCAAATCTCTTAGTTCTTGTCATCGTAAAAGTCAGATCACATTGCAGTGTCAAGTTGCATATTTGCAGACTATCACGTACCAAAAAAGTTTTTTGGACTTAAAAAAATAAGACAATGAGAAAATTTAAAAAATAGTATGAAAGATTTTAATTTGAAGATGTAGGCCTACGATACATAAACGCGTTCAAAATAAAAAAAATAAAAATATACGTTTTTCGTGGATGTATGGGGGCAAGAACCAATCGAAAATTCATTTTGCATCAAACTCATTGTACTATTTTTGTAGTAGAATACATTTTTGTAATTTATTTGGCTTTTGTAGTCTTATCATACTAGAATATTATTAATGATGAAAAATTCTTAAATAACTAATGAAATTGTATGTTTTGGTGTACACAATTAACATTAAACCGTTTGTACAATTAAGAAAGTTACTACGAACGACCAAAGCGTTTGTTGCGCTCAATTCGCAGCTTCCTGTCCCTGGGAACTCATCGGTTCCGCGATACACAATGCGTTCGTCCCACCGTTCTGAAGGTCACTCGCTTGCCCTTTCGCCGAAGGCGCTGCCTGCTCACGTCACTCGACACCTTCCCTCCCCACCACGAGGGACCCTGTGCTCGCGATAACTCTCGCCGCAGCTCGGAACGGAGATCAGAGCACTACCCGCACTTGTTTGGAGCCAGGAACCAGTTGAGCAGGCATTGTATTACCGTACAATTTAATTAAGCCGGACTCAATTTCGACAACAAATTCCTGTTTAGGGAAGTTTCCGTTTTATGCTCGGTTGTCCATTTTATGATACTCGTGATAATTATAGTATTTCCGTCCCGAAATTAGTAAATTGCATTTTTTTTGCCCACGAATAGGCCGTCTTGGACCACGCGTGCATGTATCCTGTACTTACCGGGGCTCATTAACATTATCTCAGTGGCAGGTGCACGTACTTTATCAGAGGATCAGCATTTAGCTGGATCCGATTTTTATCCTCCAGGGTTGTTAACCCTGGGAGTATGGAAGATTAAATGATTATGATGACGAAGGGTGAAAGGACGATACACACATACAAACACACCCATGCCCGAGGCAGGACTCGAACCCGCGATCCTTCCATCCAAGATCGCCACGGCACTACTGCTTTAGCGATCTCGGTTAAATTAATTTATTTTATTATATTACTTTTAATTATTTATTCACGCTTGGCAATTGGTCCTCTACACCCGCAGAAGACAGTATTATAATTATTAAAACATATAAACATATAACGTATTTATGGAACAAATCATGAATAAATGAGTATTTAACATTCTTCATTGACAGCTTCTGAGTTTCTCATAAGTTTTACCTTTCATCTAAGGTTAAAGTTTTCTCTTTTTTTTAACCACTGGTTGTGGAACTCATAAAAATCCACACCAACACACTGCGTAGTGTCTGCAGTCGGACCTCTTGCTGAATCTTTCAATGCACAGTGCCTCACAGCCCGAGTACTGTCTTTCTGAACCCTCCCATGGCCTTGAGCAATGCGTCTCCGGCCGAAGGGTTACGATTTTCAACGCAGAACAGGGAGACGCCCGAATAGAAGCAATTTCCACGCTCAGTGTCGGCCGGGAGGGAATTCCCCTACGGCCTACACCAGGCTGTTCCAACTCAGCTGCCCGCGGGCGGGCACGCGGGCGCCTGCCAGCCACCGCGGGTACTGGCGGAGACTGGCGGGCACAGACTGCGTTTGGGAAAAATACCATTTCTAGCCTATTGTTTAAAGAGTAACAAAATTTCTTTTACGGTCGGTTTCGAGCGACAAAATAGCGACAAATTCCCATGTAATTATTTTTTGCTTATTATTGTTATTTCTCGGTTTTCTGGAGATTGTGAATCTAACTTGACCACATATTGGACCCGCGTTAGCGAAAAATTCCATTTCTAGTATATTGTTTAAAGAGTAACAAAATTTCTTTTACGGTAGGTTTCGAGCGACAAAATAGCGACAAATTCCCATGTAAATAGTTTTTGTGTATTTAGATTAGTTCTCGGTTTTCTTGAGATTGCGACTCTTACTTGACGACACATGAGACCCCATTTTGCGAAAAATTCAATTTCTAGCATATTGTGTAAATAGTAACAATATTTCTTTTACGGTAGGTTTCGACCGACAAAAAAGCGACAAATTCTCAGGTAAATATATTTTACTTATTATTGTTATTTCTTGGTTTTCCTGACATTGCGTTGGAAAACAGCGTTTTTGGGAAATTACATTTCTGTCTTTGTTTGAAGAGTAACAAAATTGGTTTTATTGTAAGTTTTGAGCAACAAAAAAGCGACAAATTCCATGTAATTAATTTTAATTTATCTGTGTAGTTTCTTGGTTTTCTAGTTTTTGCGATGCTAAGTCGATATCAAGTTAGCAGCATTTGTTATTGCAGTGTCAAATGAAGAGCGACAAATTTTTGTTTTGCGTAACAAATTAGCGACAAAAAAGCGACAAATTTGGAGATTAATTTCAAATTTTTTGACAACTTTGCGATTCTAACTTTACGGAGCTGGCTGGCGAAATATAAGTCCTCGGGACGCGAGATGGTCTTGGCCTTTGGCGACAATACGTCGCTGATAGCCGAAGCAGGGAGCGGTTGGGTTGGGGATAGAGATGTGCCTTTCACAGCTAACTGTTATTTCTTAACAGTTAACGTTTAGTAACTGTTACGCAAAATAACAGTTATTTCATTTATCCTGTTATTGGCTGTTATCGGTTGATATTCGTAGTACTCCAATCTATTGGGCCAAACCCGAACTACTACAAGCTAGCGCGGCAACTATTTTGTACGACAACAGTTTCACTGCATGTAATCAATCGTGATTAACAAGTGTTGAAATTAAAAATTCATTACTACATAATTCGTGATTATTACACACCAAGTGCCACAATATTTGTATATTTTTATGGTAAACGTATGGTACTACTATGAGAAGTTTGTCCTTTAAATTAAATCCGTTCAGTATGTTTATTAACTTCTTTCTGTCCCGTTACAGCTTATGTGAGATCAACTAATATTTCCCTAAGTGTGATAGAATACAATGTGTTACCGACAAATAACTCGCATTATAATATTTGATATTCAATAGTCATTTCCACTTAGCCTGAGGGTAAGCAAAACACAGTTACTACTTATTATTTTTGGCACTTGTCACTTCACTATGAACATGTTTCATATTGGAAAGAATATTTGCAATTTGATCACGAATCACTGTTATTTTAGTGATATTCTATGTACATTAGCTACTCATCATATTAACTATTATTCTTCCTTGGTAGATCATGGGTTCTCGCTCATATCAGCTGTTTCTCTGTCCGTCCCTGCCCAAATATGTTTGGGAAAGTAGTGCAAGAAGCCGCCGTAAGGTAGTTGCACAAACGTTACGGTGCTACCAACGTTATTCGTTTTGCCTGGTTTAACTCTTAGCAGTCGCCACAACTCATTTAAGCCTTAACAGACGGCCATGTTAGGTTACTGATCATGGACGTGTTATTTTTCAACTGTTATTAATAACCGCTATTACGAGTCCACTGTTATTCCGATAACAGTTATTGATGCAAAGCTGTTAAGCCCATCTCTAGTTGCGGAGCGGAGGTCACACCGGCAGTCGTACTCGGAAAGAGACCCGTAAGTTTAACAGGAAACGCAAAATTCTACAACAGTTCAACAATATTTTATGAAATTAATTTTAGACTTCTTCTTAACAAGTGAAGCAATATCTGTTGTCAGTCCTTGGGCTATTGCGATAGAACGCTCTTCAATATCTTGTCCTGAAGTTGGTTATTTCTTTGTTTTTTGTTCTTTTCATTGCAGAGAAAAGCTGCTCACAACAATACTATGTCGACTCAAACATAGATATAATCTTCGCTGCATTTAATGAAGCTTGGGGACGACTTCCATGGTAAATTCTGATACCATACCATCGTGACAAATTAAGGGTATTAAACTATCTGTACTTTAGAAGTAGAGAAGTATTTCCTACTACATCGGCGATGGCATGGTATCATGTGCGACAGAAAAAGACGTTGTGACTTCCTCTGATATTGAAAATACTCGAAATTTGCGTTACGTAATTTATGGACGGCCCCATACATAAAAATCCGATCTCTAGTGTCAGCATTCACTTAATTGCCTTTAAATATTTTCATTAGTTTAAAACATGAATTTTCCTAAACACTCGATGTCTAGTTATTTATGAATGGTTTTATGAATGAACAAATTGACTGAACGAATTAGTTTGGTAAGGAATTAGAGAAAGAATTTAGGAATAAATAATGAATGACTACTTCGGTCTCTAGTCTCCGAATTCTAATTCACAATGCCCAGAGATGCGGGTGGAACCTTGACGTGTATTTCTACGGACTTGCGTGTTGCGGATGCTACTGCACCTGTCTCGTAATTGTATTTGCATTGATCTCGTAGGTGAAATGTGACTAAATGTGAAAACTGCGGGACCTTCAAACCAAGGTAACCATCAATGAAAAAATGTAATGGGATTTTGATGACCAGGTGTGTAGGACGAATTATTCACACAATCAGAACTGTTCACCTTCTTGCATTAACTGTGGAAGTATCCCAATGTAAAGGTGTCCGAATGGTTTGTAATCGTATTTCACTTCGGTCATAAAAGTTGCAGACCATATTGAGTCGCGCTCTATAAGAAGCCGATGTCATGCGGAGGAACGACGTTCGGTCCCGCAGCGCCCCGTTTCAGCGAGTTGAAGGAGCTCACGTGGAAAGTTCGCGTTGGAGTTCAATCGTCAGCCTGCTGTAAAAGTTGAACAGACACTAAAGACGATCGTCTCAACGCAGTTTGACGGATCATGACATTCATTGAAGGCCAGTATCACTCACATACTAAATCTATATACCTTCTAAAGATATACTCACGAAAACCAACATAGACGTGTCACACGTGAATAATAATTACAGTAAGAACCTACATCAATTTCAATAATTACAGTTGTAAAATTATTAAAACGTCCGGATCTACAACTGAAATAAAAAACGTTTCGATCCTGTCTTCGAACCTTGTTCGGGGGCAGAAATCTATATTAATATTGTAAACTTTTCCTAGAGTTCATGAAGAAAGGAAGTAACAACTAATATTGACCCTTTTCTATAGAGTCTATTTTGATAAAACTCTAATAAATTAACATGAAAAGGAACATTATTATTATTATAAAATTATAATATTAACAAAATTATTAATTATTTATTTATGATATTTAAGTATTTCAATTATTTATCTCCTCCTGAAGATGGAAACTAATGTTTTCCGAAACGTCTATATGTAACTGATACCGTAAACCAGGGGGCTTTGTGATACTTTAGGACGATTATATTAAATAACTCGTTTATTTTTCATGAAATTAACAAAGTTAAAGCAGTAAACTAAATTTAAAAACATGGTTTGTCTATTTTGTGTGGTGATAATTATTAACATAAATATCTTTGAACAAAAAATGTTACCAAACGTGGGATAAAGTCACCTCGTGGGATGAGGTGACTTTACGCCACTACATTTACTGTGCATAATTTAATGTTGCACGATACGCGGCACAGTTTCACCCATTCTTCATGATTGCTTTGTAGCAAGAAATGAATCAAACTGTTTTAAACAAAGTTTTTTAAAAGTTTAAATCTGTATTTAATGATTTTTTTTTGAGTTAAGTAAACATTTTGACATTGGTAAAGATGAAAGCGTCTCATTTCCCTCAAATTTCTTTTTGGCTCGCGAATAGTGAAGAGTTCTCTTTTTGATTTTAACTCAAGGTTATGAATTTTATTGGATTATTTCTTCATATTTGTAAAAAAAATGCATCCCTATTCTGCGGCCATTTCCGAAACCTCTTGAATTTCTGCAAGATATTTACCCGTGCCGAATAATTTTCAAAGGGAGTGATTTGTTCAGGAAACAGCTCTCCTTCATACTACAGCATTACAAATTCTCCTACTGTTATGAATAGAGAAAACACTGCAGTAATTGTTAATCGTACAATTTCCCGTTTTCACAAAATACTACATATCTAATTTAACTCATTTAAAGAGAAGTATCAAAATTTGACTTACGGAATCAGAAGGTTCTATCGAGCAAAATGACACACATGAGAAGTACTCACAAAATTGAAGTACAGAATCAGTGGGCCGTATGTAAACTGCGAACCAAATAATCCCTTCATCTTGTCTCGTGATACTTACTTTCTAATTATATAAGTAAATTGTGGACCAAAGCATCTCAGGTGAGGAAAAGGGCTGAGGAAAAGGAAATGCAATTAAGCGTGTTAAGGGGCCGCCGCTGCCGCGCTGCTGTTCAGCTTTTCCTTCTGCGTTAGTGAAAATCTTAGACTAGCTTCTACATCAAAATGAAAAGAAAAAAATCACTAGAAGGGTGTTCAAATTTTATATTCAGCTCCGTACAATATTAGCAGAGAAAAGAGAAGAGTATAAAAATGGCAAGATAAGCAGAATTCATTCAATCAACAAATGATTCAATTGAATGAAAATCAACTTTAACCAAACCATAAAACCAACAAAATATGCCACTCCTAGGTCTGGAAAATTGAGTAATTGTGTTTTAGAAATAATGACTATAAAAATTTTATTCGAAAATAATGTCACCTTTCACTTTTACCTGGCAGGGCGGTAGTCCGTCCCAAATTTACGTATGTCCTTCTCTGGGTCGGTCCGCAATTTACATGTGGGTTTAACACTTATTTTCCTTCTGGTCCACAGTTTATTTACCCCGAATCAGTGACGCAAGCACACGTAATTCTCCGCATACGGAGATATTTTAATCTTGGTGACGTATTTTCAATTTTTTATTCAATTTTGCGTGACGCCTAAACTATTTCTGAAAGAATCATCTCAAATTCTCGCCTTCAACACAAACCGACCATTAATGGGACTGCGACTCTTTCATCCGGTGCCAAGGGTGGAAAATGGCACCGCAGACATCCGGAATAATCAGATTGAGATAAGATATGATTTACCAATATTAAAAGATTACAATTGACGACACGTTGTGAATAAAGAATATTAAAGCGTCGTATTGGAAAAGACTCAATCTCTCGCAGGCCGGGTTCAGATGCTTAGTGTGGATGAAGTAGGGGAAACTGCGGTGGCAGCGCCGCAGGACGAGGGAGCGAGAAGGGCGGGAGGGCGGACGTGGAAAATCGAAAAAGCAGCCCGGAACTTTTCATAGTGTGGAAGCCCCACCGCCTGGAGGCTGCCACTATAGTGCGATTTTTATAACTGTGCCTCTCAAGCCCCTATGGCCACGATGGAATATCACACGGCATTTCGCGGCTTTCTCCGTCCTGCCGCTAGATGTCGCATGATCGCAAGCCCTGCTTAATACGGTGGCGATCACGCGATATCTAGAGGCACAACTGAGAAAGACGCGAAATACTGTGACATATTCCATCGTAAAAACGGGCCTTCAGGGGCGAAGTTACCTCCCTCCGCGGCTACCTCCCTCCGCGGCTACCTCCCTCCGCGGCTACCGCCCTCCGCGGCTACCGCCCTCCGCGGCTACCGCCCTCCGCGGCTACCGCCCTCCGCGGCTACCGCCCTCCGCGGCTACCGCCCCCACGAAGACCGCCCTCCGCGACTGCAGTACATTGTCACTGCAACTGATTCTCTACAACCAGTTCAGTAGAAACAATCCTTGTCAAGAGAGGGGGAGGGAGGGATCCGGTTATAATTCTCATGAGTTCCTTTCTTTATCTTCCTTTCTCTTGCTCTCGCTTTTTTTTATTTTATCTTCATTATTTATCGTATTGTGTTCTGCGTAAATGGCCTTCCGTGTATTTTGGACACCAACCCATGTGTCTGTAGTGCATTGCGACCTCTGGCCGAATTCAATCGCTCTCTGGGGTAGAATTCTAACACGCGGATGCTCTGATTGGTAGTTTTCTGTGGTTTCTCCCATGAACGCCAGGGGAATGTCGGAGCCCTCCCTCCCAAAAAAAACTGGCCTCGGACCGCGCGCGATCTTTCCTTCCTCTTCCTTGTCCTACTCTCATCCCTTACTTACATACACACACATTTACATGCTCTGCACTACCACACATACCGGGAGGCCAGTCGGGAGCTTAGAGCTTGCCCTACGTTGCGGAGCTCCTCTGGTAGTAGCTGGTTGGGGAATAAACAGCCAGGCGCCCTGTAGGTCGGGGCCGGATCTCGCCATTCAGCTGAGGAAGATCACATCCACAGTCTTTCGACAAACACTTGGACTACACTTTAGGGATTAATGAATTTAGATGTTGACGAGCCCGAAAACTCTAATCAATCAACCGACCCTTGTCGAAGAGACTGAATGACTTGGGCGTTACAGAGTTCGTTGTATGAGAATTTCTGGTGTGGACTGGATAAAGGAACGGCACTGAGTATGCAACCCGCCTAACGGAAGGGGACAATGCTGTTAATAATGATAATCATGTTTGCACTAAATCGACTTCTTTGATTTACAAATTGAGGCTATCGTAAGTAATGTTTAAGGTTTTATATAGTTGAAGGCAGGAGGCGACATGCTAGTTGCTTGTTGAATTTGTATTACACAGTATCTAGCAGCATTTTGGTTATCCAACATTCACTGGTTACATCTACTTTTTTACCAACAATATTACATACGCCAAATAATGGACGATATCTGTTCACTTCATAAATAATACAGTTGTATGTTACAAGATACACAAGTAATGGGTAATTAAATGAGTACAATACTGTGTCGTGTTTTGTAATGCGGGTTGGATAATAGCTGAGCTGTTTTGCCCATCAAACAAAAAGTTAGAACAGTAATCCCTCAACTCTCGAAAGAGTTAGGTTCCCAAAAACATCGCGAATGTCAAATCCGCGAAAGTTGAGTCTATCTTTAATGAAGAAAGGTGGGTTAGGTTCCTGGATTTCGAAAAGCTGTTTAAAAGAGGAATAAAAAAGAAACTGGCAATTGCAGTAGAATGAGTTAGCACTACTACAAACACAGTTCACAGTTAACACCCCAAAGATATAAAACAGTATTTGAAACTTATTTCAAAGTTGAAAGTGATTGGATATAGGATTTGGTTATTTTTTTGTTTAATCACCATTCTCATTATTGTAATATCCAAGTATGAAAGAGTTGTTGCTCCTATCTCTCTCTTAAATTTCGAAGTTATTTCCATTTTTGGATCACATTCGAATGCCCTTTCAGTTTTGAAGTTGCTCCACGACCTTGTTTCGCTCCCGTTACTTCATCATTACGTTCGAGAAGATTTTCTTCGCTGATGATTTCCCGCGGTCGAAATTCAGTGAGGGCTAAAGCACGGATCCTGAATGGCTTTTCTGTTCATGTGACCAAAACCTTTGCCTCTAACTTAACGCAATTAAATTGAATTATTTTACAATTTTGTTTTTCTTTTAATGTAAATGGACATTCCAACTTTGACATTTTTGCAGAACGTGATATTTTGAGATCTGGTGTATGAAGGGTTCGTTTCCCAGATGACTGATGAAGGAAATGAAATGTGCTCGCTTTCAAAACAATGTAGTACGGCCCAATGACGCACTCACGAATATTGAAGTCGCGGATATTAAAACCCGTAGCATTTCTGTAATAGCAAATGTTCGGAACTAGCGACTAGCGAATTCTCGGATGTCGAGGGATTACTGTAATTGTTGGTTCTGCTCAGAAAGGTTCATTCTGGATGTCTCAGACGCGACGGTAACTTAGGGCAGTCATGCACAAATCCAGTCTTATTGACACTGCCTTGTTGTTGATAACATTTTTTAGTTACCCATGGGAAGAAACCCCGATAGTTTATTTTATGGTTATCGAAAAGTAAGAACTGAATGTCAAATAGGTGATTTAAGAGGTAAAGGTTTATTGGAAAACGGGACTGTAGCCAGAAACTTTTGTAACCGAAGACCATAACTAAAAGATAACTAATTAGGTAGGATTCCAGGGACATGATTTGAAGTTAGCGCAACTATTAATGCTGTAGCTTCAACATCTACGTCATTAGCGACCACTATTGGGTTTAACGTTAAGGTAACTGTGACGATGACATGACACGCGTAAACCAACGTGTCACGTTCGGAGAAATGCCGAAGTAACTTCTTACACACGTTCTCTACCGGAAGAAAGTATCTACGAAAAAACGAATGATGAAATATTAGATGGATTTTCATTTTCGGCACAAGAGAACCTTTCGCAACACTTCGTTTATTGCCCTTTTCAGCTCATTACCAAATTAGATTACAATTTCCCATTTCCGGTCAGATTCAATACTGATTCCATATCGGTCGTGTCTCTTCAGAGACTAGCATGTATAAAAGTTGGAAAGTAACTTGCCAAAATATAATGCTACGTCTGACAAAAAATCGAAAATCTCAAAAGAGCTCAGATATAACCCGATTCAGCGGAAACATGAAAACAGTTGAGAGCCAAGAATCTTCTTTTCCGCTTAAAAGCAACGGAAGAATCTTATCGCATGAAGCATACTTAAGACAGACTGATACGAGATAGCTTCAGGTCCCATAGTACTACTTAAGCGGGACGCTGCCAAGAGGCAAGGAGGTGGGCCACTCCGAATAATACGATACCTGTGACACGAGGCACCAGCGAAAGATGCAATAACAGGTCAAGACGCGTGACCTGTTATAGTGAAGTAGCGAAAGCTACGATATATGAAAATGAAAGAATCAGAACCTAAAAACATTTTCGAAGAGAATGGGACCAAATTCAACTCTCTCATTTCTTGTTCTCTTGTGAATCGTGCTCTCATGAGAATTGGATAGGATAAGAGACCCAGCACATCAGGAAAACGGGAAGAGGGGATCGGGAATAAATGGAAAGAACAGGATGAAATGAGAAAATTCGGTGATTCCAAACTCGCTCCTTTCATCAAAAATCGAAAAACGATAATTGATTATTTCAAAGTTCACCAACTCCAGCAGCGGCGAGCGTGAAGGCAACGCCTTCTGGCTCGAGCGTAACAGTGATAGGAAAGTCTCGGGTTCGATCCCTGCTAGGTGCCAGAGCAGTGATTGAGTGTGTTTCTGGCGCCTGTCCGAATCAAATTCTTAGGTCGACTGCTCTGATTAGTGTTTTAAGCTATTTTTAGCACTTCCAGGCGAATGCCACTACGGTAGCCTATTAACGTGCGAAGGCTCATACACTATCTTTTCTTTCCATCATCATCATCAACATCATCAGAATCCGGACTGGGACGTCGCGTCGTGGGGGAGCACGAGCCGTTCTAATACACCTCTACCTGTCATAACCCGCATATGCCGGCGGGGAGTCCTTGCAGATCCTGTAATTGCGCGGGACTACAGTTCAGTAAAGTTAAACTAAAAAAAGCCTGCGGAAAAAATCCCCTTGAGCCGAATTTTCGTTGAGACCTTTGTCTTGACGTTTTATAAAAGGGATGAAAAGTTCGGATCGATATCACGTGTTCGTTTCAGAATATTAGAGGTCAAAGGTCACGAAAAACCGTTTCTAGCCAATATCGTTGTCCCTATGTATTTTATGTTGAATAATCTTTTATAAGATTTGGAGAGAATTATAATATTTGGTTTAATTTTTTTGCAACTAACGGTTTCGAGTTATTTAAAATTAAAAATCGCAGAAGAAAGTTTTTCGCAAATATGCCATAAAACCAACGCATAAAAATGATGTACGTCCAATTCTATTCTCATCAAACTCGTAGGAAATAAAATTTCCTATAAAACTGATTGTTCATTGTTTTTAATACGGGAAACCGCACGACGATGGGGCGCGGAGACGGGGCTTCGTACGTATAGGGTAGAGTCGTTTCGCTTAGAGTTTAAACATGTTTACAATACTTTAAAACGTACAATCAGTAAACAAATGTTAGTATTAGTATAAAATTGCCCAAAAGAATAATTGATATAAAAATATAATATGTATTAATATTCGATACTGCAATTTACTCACTGTGTAATAACAAATGAAAAATTGATGTTAGTTCCAATGAATAGAGCGAAAAAATGTATAAGTTGTAAATCCAATATATGTTTAACAATAACGGAAAACGAAATATTGTTTCCCAAAGGTGCGAAAATCTAGTAGCCACACATAATGACGCTGCATGCACAATTCTATCTCAAAAACTATTTGACTTATAAAGCTACAACTTCACCAAAGTTCCTTTCAGACTTATGGAACTTGCCCTATTAGTTTCATCAAAATCAAGATGATCTCAGAGAGCACTTTTCCAAAATTCGCTTGGAATTACCCGTTTTATATCTCCAGAACTTTTCACATCACGAGTTCAAAAAAGGCATTTTAATTTAAAAATTTGTGCTAGAATATTGTTTAAAGTACATTTTATTACCTTTCATTCACAACCAAAACCTGGCCCCTGAAACCATATGTGTGGCCAGGTCTACAATAGAGTATTGATGACGATGATATGTATTATTTCTGTGCGATATTAAGGTCAATTAATTTCTCATATCAACTATAAAATAATTCTGAATATAGAATAAATCTGAATTATTCAAAACATTCCACAAACAATGCAACAAACATTCTGTGTTACTTTTTCGCTACCGCTTACGACGCAGTAGGGAGAAAGGAATGTAATGCAGCGCGAAAAAACATTTATTATAGGGCCCTGCCAATGAGAAAGTGGATAAATCCAGTTGCTAAATTTAGAAAAAAAATCTCGAACACATGGTGCAGCCAGAGTCCCATGCTTTGTGGATCCTTGTTACCGAAAAATCGAATGGTGGAAAAACGTCTATCTGTTCGTCCATTTGTGAACAACGCTAGCGGTTAAACCGTTTAGCCAATTTTTTCGAAAATTGACATTTCATAATCAATCTGACTGATGTCGCAGCACCTTGAATTTGAAACCGATATTTCAATTTGGGGGTGCTTTACAAAAAGGCCCTGGGACATTGTCCAAATTATGAAAAAAGTCTCCATTTTTGTAACAGATAACGACGCAACCAACATATATAAGTTTATAAATTTAGTTTATAAAATTTTTCCTCTTAAGTGCTGTTCAGAAAAACTTTAGTATTCTGTGAATGCGGAGTACAAATCGATTTTTCAACGAAATAAATGAAAACCTCTTTCAATCAGACGAAAAATGCTGGGGTATCTGAGCGGTTCATTGCATGTATTGATGCAACTCTCATGAGAGGTGGGATTACCTTCGTGATACGGACCGACTTTATTAGTTGAATATACCATAGAAGGAAGACTTTAAGGTCTTCTACATGTTCGTTTAGTTCAATTCTGTACCTTTCTTACGCACATCTTATCGTTCTTCTCTATTGCTTGTTGCTGTCGTTTCGCAAGGAGAGAATTGCCACTAATGATGGTTGACCACTGACCAGCCAGAGGGCTAAAACAACGGTAACGGCAGCTAAAAAGGAAACCTTCCTGAAAGGAAAGGAAGGGACAGTTAAGGCCGCAAGACATGTCCCAATAAGTGAGCATCCCAAACGAGGAGTTAGGTCCCTCCTCAAGATCAAAGCCCAATTCGAGGCGAGGAACGCAGCGCAACCGGAACGGAGCCGGCTGATCCTCCGCCGCTTAGCGTAAGGCGCGGCAAGCCCGAAGGAGAAGGCGCGCAGGGCGAGAGAACCGACGAGGGCAGGGCAGTCAAGACGGAATGCAGGGAGGGCGGCCGCGATAGGCGGGCTCGCCGGCCGGGCGGTCAGCAGCTCGGCCGAAGCCGACGGTCGGCGGAGAGCCGTGGAACGCGGGGGCGGAGAGAGAGAGAAGGGATTGAGGCGGGGGTGGGGGCGGGGCCGACCCTGAGGGGGAGTGGGAGAAGGAGGGGCGTGCGTGCGGCTATCCTGGGGGCCGCGAAGAGAGCGACCCATCGATAACCGGACTCGTTTCCCTCGTTCGCAGCGCCCGCGCGCTGCGGGGCGGCCCAGATAAATTTTAAAAAATGTGATTTAGAGAACAGTAGTTCTTGGCCCCGCGTATCGACCGTGCGGCTGGCCCGTTAGGTCCACGTTGCGCTCCGATGGAGCGCGCGGCTCGGCCTACTGCAGCGTGTGTCCGCGCGCCGCGTTGCCGCGCGTTGGGCGGACGTTGTAGCGAAATAAACGAATGCGTTGCTTCCGAGCGGCGCGCCCGCTGCTTGGAATAAAAGTTGCGTATTCGTAGCGTTTTCACTAGATGATTCAATTAGTGAGGAAGTATTTAGGGTTTCAGGGCGGCTCAACGAATGGATTATTAGTCCAGTGAGTGTAGGTCATTACTTCCGTGAGTGTAGGTCATTACTTCCGTGAGTGTAGGTCATTAGTCCGTATGTTATAGCCGGGAGGTGAAGGTAATTCGCCTCTGCTGGGGACGTGAAATCCAGCGCCGACTACATGTCGGCTTGCGGGGTTCTCCCCTCCAGGGATATCCTCTACCTCGCCACAACCACCGCCACCGCCACCGCCGCCATCACCACCAACGCCACCGCCACCACTGCCGCCGCCGCCACCGCCACCACCACCACCACCACCACCACCACCACCACCACCAGCACATTTTGGATAAATTCTAAGCTCACAATTGGTCTCATGATGGGTGTTAGTATTACTGTATACAAATGGGGAGAGACAAGGATGGGGAAAGGAAGATCGCGCGTGCCTCGTTTCTTAGTATACTAGATTCCACATGGTACTGATAGGAGAAACCACGTAAACTACTAATTAGAGTAGCCGACCGCTGGAAGGCCGCTTCAGGCAGTGGCTGAACTCGACCCAGCTAAACAAGCTACAGTCCATACAATCCACCACCGTCGGACCTCGATCCCTGCCACCAACCAGTCGGAGACGGTGTATAGGCAACCCTTGTCACACGGTCTAGGAACAGTGATAGAATTGTAGTGTCGTATCTCGTAATGTGAATTGATCTTTGTACCGTAGCAATGCTCATTTTGTCACTATTGTTGAGAGCCACTATTGTTGAGAGCCACTGTGGGTTGCTTTGCTGTTCAACGGCAATTAAGGTTTTTGAATTAATCTTGACGGTTTTCGTAACTTACTGTTTCTATAAGGCCCGGCACACACGTTCTGGTATACCGGTGAGGTTCACCTGTACAGGTAATGTGTGCAGGCAAACCGGAGTGCGTATGCCAGCCGCTGCAGGCCGTTTGGCTGGCGCACACCCTCCGGTTTACCTGTACAGGTGACCAGAACAGGTATATCTCACCGGTATACTGGAACGTGTGTGCCGGGTCTGAGTTCATTTCCGCATGATTATTTCACTCGAAAAGCTACAAAGTCCGCCTGAAAAGCAGTAATGTTTTTTTTAAATTTATGTTTTGAGCCACATTACAATATACTTACACTAGTATCTTCAAAAGTGCGTCCTGGGCACCAATAGTATTCCAGTGGTTCTCCCACTGATCATAACACCTCGCGAAATCCTGCGCCTGAACGCTTTTCAGAGCTCTACGTGTAGCTACCTGGGTTTTATCTACGGTGGCGAATTGTTCTCTCTTTGAGCTTTTCTTGATCATTGTGTACAAAGTAAGCCACACGAGCAACGTACGGGTTACAGACCGGATGAGATCAACGCTGAGTAGGGTCTTGCATTATCGTGGAACAGAATCCACGAGCTGACACGTTCTTGAACGGACTCTTGAATCCATCTCGATCAGGTTTTTCGTCCAGTTTCCCTGATCCTTTGAGCAAATGTTGAGATGGCTCTTGTTTTGCTTCTGGACATACATGTAACTTCATTATTTGTGCACGTCTTCTAAATTTCAGTGGGAAATATAGTTATTCAAATTATCGTTTTCCATATTGTCGCGGCAAAAAGTATTATACTTTCACGAAGAACATGATGAGGGTTAAGGGCACAACTTTATAGCTAATATACCTCTGAAAATAGATTTTATTATATAGGAGCGAATATTTTGTCAACAAAACTTGAAAAAAATGCTCTTTTTTCTTGTATTCAAAATTCGACCAGAATATGGTTTAGGATAGAGATCACAGAATTATGAAAACGCGCACAAATTTCATTTCTCCCCATAGCTTGTCACACACTGTTTTTGACGTAAATAAATAAATAAACAATCTTTTGCGCAAATACTCCAGCATGAGGGGCATTTACAATCCGCTCTGGTGACACAAACTCTTTGAGGATCTCTTCTCTTGCGTCAAAAAAATCAGCACGTTTTGACTCACGATTTGGCCATGCGAGTCTTCTTGGCTCCAGGTGATACAGAGTGTCATACCGCACTTTGCCTCTTGACTTCGCGTTCGTGCTGAAAAATCCAGCTTTCGTCAGTCGTTATCAGTTTTCGAAGGAAGCCGAGTTCTTTTCTCACGCGCCCCATCACCACATGTGTTCTAACACCAAGCAAAATTGTCACATTGTCAGTATTCAGAGGTCAAACTCTTCGGCAGGAAGTTTACACAAATTTTCCTTTTTGCAGTTCCTCCGTAACAATTGGGAAATATTCGTTTTTGGCAAGTTTACAAGGTCCGAAATCAAAAGCAAACTTAAACGTCGGTTTGTGTCAAGAACAGCTATCATCTCCTTACATTCTCATCCGTAGTCGAGGATCAAGTGTACCCTTCACGTGGTTCTCTTCGTTTTTCCGGTCATCTTTAATCGCCTTGTGCCACTAGTAAACTCGCGACTGGACACGTATTCGTCACCACAATCTTTCTTTAACATGTCCAATGTGTCACTGCCATATTTACCTAACTTCTCACAGAACTTAATACGGTAACGTTGTTCCAGCGTTCGCTGCATGCCGCTCCATAACACAGGATGACGACGCGCACAAACAGGGTTTCACTTCTCAACCGATCTGCACATTTAAACACGTTCGCTCCGACTGAGAGCTGATGCCAACCTCAGCTGAGATTCGCCACCACCTCTTTATTCGAAAGAAGATGCCAGGATACTCGTGAGAAACCTGTGGAAAAAAATCTCTTTTCTTTTGTAGAGGACCTTGTATTTCAAGATGAAATAATGAACGGAATGATGTGAATTTAAATATGGTTTAGAAGAGATAACTTGACTCTGTTTAAACAGTTTACCTGAATATGCTACGCGTTATAATGAAGCATTGTCCGTAAATATGTAAGCGAAAATTTTCTGAAATGGGAAAATTTTGAGTAACAATTTTTGTGTCTTCTATCCATTACTGCAGATGATGACGATGAGTATAGGTTATGTAGGATATGTTCTGCCGGCGTAGCTAGTCGAAATGCTCAACTACGCTCCGAAACGTCACGGACGTTAAGCAACTCGACGAACATCATGAACGTGCATCCGTCTGGGAAACCAGGGTACTAACGGTGCGGAGTGCCTGGCCGAACGGATAAAAGATACTGATTAACTGCGACCATCTCATTACCTCCATAAAACGGCCAGATAGACTAACTGCTGTTTTCCTCCGAAAAAACAACATTGAGTGGTCACTTCAGTCAAGTTTCACTATATGTAAAACAACGCAAGTAAAAAAATGTATTTCATTTTGCATATTACGGGTTTTGTAGTGTATTGTGCAATATTTTAGACATTAAAGACGTGCTCGGAATTTCCTAAGATATAACAAATCTACCACGAGCGTGTAACATCTTTTCCTGTCAAATCAGCTAAAAAGAAAGAACTTTCGATAATTGAACACTTTCTTCTTTATCAATATTAAGATGGAGTACTAAGCCAAAATAATCATTAAATGATGAATATTGGCAGTTTCTCTTTAGTAATAATAAAAATTATATTAAAAATCACCGTGAGTGAGGAGGATCTAAAGATGATATGGGGTAGGACGGGATGGAGGTGACAACTTCATTTTCTCTAAAATATCTCGGAATCTGTTAGGTTTAGCTCGAATCCAATTGATGTTAAAAGATAGTACATAAAATTTCATACAAAACTAGTCATGGCCTTTTTTCTAGCGCTAGTAATTTCAGAGATAGAGATTGGTGAAAATGGTATTTTTTAAAATTTATTTTTATGGTTCCTGTGAATTTCTAGGAATGTAACTTACAACGTTGTTGCGCCCAATGCTTTAATTTATTCCTAATTTCGTAGTGAACGTGATATAAAGATTTCAAAAACTGATATTCTACATATTTCGTTTCTGATGTTGTACAAATTACTTCCGTACTGCCTAGCCAGGAAATTTTTTATAGGTTTTAATGATATTAAGAAAATGGTAATAAATTATGTACCTATAATTCTCTATACACATAAACTATTTTCGTCATCGAAAAACCGGATGTAGGTTTCTTTCAGCCATCCATTTCTATATATATTTAGGTTCGCAAGCCCGTCACTGATTCGGTTCTCCGTACTAAAAACCTTTAAGGCAAAAAGAGAAAAAAATCCACTAGCGAAATGGGAATGGCGTCTCCTGGCAGACATTATGACCGTACACGCGAACTAACTTGCCATAAATATTGAGCAGAAAATGTGCCATAAATGTTCCGTATATGTGTCCGCGTGCAACGGAGTGTAGGAGAGGTATATCTGATACACGGGTAGTACCTCAAGCCCCGACTTAGATACGATGTGAATAAATTCTAACGCGCGGCAGTCGCGTGAAAGCGCAGTGTCAGCCGCGTGCGCAGCGCTGAAAGATATTTATGTAAAATTCACAGCGTCGGCGGTAAGGAAGTTCAGAGGGGCTCCCGCGTGTACGCAGATGAGAAGTTACCAACTAAAGAAACGCATTCCAAATTGAAGCCGTTTTTATCTTTCCGCCCGTTGACTCCCGTAATTGGAAGCCTCCCATTCAAAAGCGTAGGGGTGGGGGTGAGGGGACTAGCGCGGGGGGAAGTGAGACAGTCTTTGCAAAAGTCCAGGGAGAACAGGGCCTTTCAACTCGCTCATGAAGTATAGTGGGGACGCTTACAGTAGCGCGCTCTACCCTTGCACCTTCCGGCATGAACGAAAAGACAGATTGCTACCAACGTTATTGAGAAGGCGCGTGGGCCAGGTAGGGGCACCGAGAAGAGGGTGGCGGCGGCGGCGGCAATTGGGGCAACATTCCCAGGCCCCGACATAATTAGGTCCCCGAATTCTTTTTCATTCATAACAAAAAAATGCTTATTTCTAATACAAAGCCACCGCTGTAAATTATTTCTTATGCCCGGAGAAATGAATTGTTTATATCCACTATTCGGGGTGGGGGCACTTTTGTTTGAAATGTGGAACTCCCGTGAATCTGTTACCCCAGTACTCTTTTCTCTGGGAGCCCCCGGAACCAGGCGAGGGTTCTTAGGATACAAGCAGCTGCACTCAGGGGAAAAGTCTGTGCAATATTCACGGCATGCAGCCAATGCTTTCGTGCACTTATCATTGCACATACTTGATTCCCCCTCATTTCGTGTTTCTCACAAATGCGTTACTTTTTTATCGTGCAAAGTTGACGGTCGTTACGCAAATAGCACAGTGACATAGCATCCCTAAGCTATCAGTTTTCGTTGTAATCAGATAGATTCATTTCATATACCATTGACGATAAATATTTCCATTTATTTTAACAATTTATGCATAATAATTTTGAATTTATTTATATTTTTAATTAATTTGTTAATTTTTAATGCTTTAGTATAAGACTGAATAAAAGGAAATATTTCAGCAAGCAAACTAGAAAAAATTTAAATACAATTATCGGCACTACGTAACACTAAACTATGACCCCCTCCCCTATGAAACGCAGCGTAACGCTGTCTCAAAACCCCTCCCCCTTCCCTTCTTGAGCGTTACGTAATTTATCGAGGACCACCATAGTCCTGAGAGAGAATGCCTACGCACACGCAATACGGGGGATTTGGGAAAGAGGGCTGGCAAATGCGTAAGACAGAGGGAGTCGAGGAAGCATGGATGGGAATGATCTACAGAGGTGCCTGCAGTAAGAGTTGTGCTTTCAAATACATCGTTCATTTAGTGCCACAATTGCATAACTCCATATGTTGCTGAGTGATTATTTCGTGTTTCTGGACGCGGCAACAGCTATAATCATTAATCCCATAAGTGCAGTGCATTTTTTATCACGGAAATGTGTGGTATTCTCCCCCGCTGGATGGTGAGATCCGGCGCAGACCTACACGCCGATTCGCGTTAGTTCTCCATCCATATATCGAACTGTCAGAACAAGCTCTAAACTCTCGACTGGTCTCTCCCGACAAGTGTTGTATTATAGTGCATGCAAATGTAAGTGTATGTAAATAAGGTCTGAGGATAGGTGAAGGCAGTGGAAAAAAGATGGCGCACGGTCCGTGGCCCGTTCGCTAGGGTACTGCTCCGGCATTCGCCTGGTGTTAATAAAAGGTACCACGGAAAACTACCGACCAGAGCAACCGGTCGCATTCTTCTCCAGACAACGGCTGAATTCGATCTAGCTATCTAGCTACTCTTGAAAATCCTGCGGCCGTCGGGACTGGAACCCTAGGAGTCCTGGTCAGAGGCAAGAGCTAAGAAAGGGAAAACCGCTCGTAGAAGACGCCATGGCTGCTCAGAGTTGAAGGTAGGAGGGGGCCAAAGGAGACCTGGGAAGAGGGAAAAGAGCCTCTCTGGGACGCGACTCCCTCGGAACTCGGCAAGCGTCGTGAAAGGAAGCAAGGTGACGTACTCCCAGAGGCGAGTAGTTTTCTGACGCGCTGCTAAAGCCTCGCATGATAAATGGAATTCGTATGGAAGGCGACATTTAGAAAGCCGGGGATTCCAAAAGTATTTGGTTTGAAAGTGGTGGCAGACGTACGTGCTATTTGCAAGAATAAGTATGGAGATGTTGCTAGGCAAAGAATGGCGTTATTAATCGCGATCTCCGAAGGCTAAAGTAAATTGCTGGTGATGACGGTAAATGGCTTAGGAGGGACAATATGTCAGACTTTCGATTGATTGATTAGTGCTTGCGGGCGCGTCAAATGCTGAAGTCATTATTCTCGTAAGTGTAGTTCATGCTTTTTATTCAAGGAGGTGGCTGTGATCTAGCTGACATCTCCCGCCCGATGGCGAGATCCGGTGCCGACCTACAAGTCGGGTTGCGGTTTTTTTCGAATAAGGTATTTTTACCAATGTGGTACCGTCACAGCCCGACGTGTGTGGCCATGTGTTGCATGTAAGAGTGTGTGTATACGTAAAGGGTGAAGATAGTACAAGCAAGAGGAAGGAATGACCGCGCGCGGTCCGTGGTCCGTTTGTAAGATTATTGCTCCGGTATTCGTCTTGAGTTGATAAGAGAAACCACGGGAAACTGCGGATCAGAGAAGCCGATAGCTAGAATTCTTCTCCACACAGCTCCTGAATTCGATCTACCTATCTACGTTATATCACGAATATATTACGTTATATAACGTATATATACGCTATATATTACGTTACGAATATTCTGGCACCGTCGGGACCCGAACTCTAGGACATCCCGATCAGAGGGACTGCAGTGACACAGTGGATGCCCTTAGCCACCAAACAATTTGGAACCTAAAACTAGAGGGGGACATGTGACACATTTTTTTAATAATAAAATATGCAATTAACCCCTTAAAATGTAGATCCCTTACTAATTCATGCACAGAAAATATACATTTGTAAAGTGGTGCGATTAAACGATCAATGGGCCAGAACACTTTGCTTCTGGTAAATGAATATTGCCCTTCTGTACTACTGTGAACTTAGCAAACGTACCATCTCTTTGACCCTTTTTTCAGTAAAGGAAGTGGCTGGGCACATAGTTATTACAGCTCTCCATGGTACGTAGAACGTTTTACGAGAAAAAAATCTCGAGATTACCTAGACTCGCCACTCGTCACACTACATGTTTTCTTTTTGCTTAATTTATTACAATGTCCTTCCTACCTTCTGTTCTGAGATTCTTATTTACGGAGAGACACAGAAAATCAATATTCCGGCCCACTACAGGAGATTCTTTAAAATATCAAATGGGACTTACGATGTAAATGAGTGGCACTAGTTCTTTGTCGCTCTTTGCCATCATATGGCATGCATACACTTAATGCAAACTTGTATTTCTCGACTGTCAAGGATCATACACATACACTACATTGCATGTATATTTTATTACAAACGAAGAGTTGAAATGTTGGTGTATCGTTGGTTACAAGTAGAATTAGGATTTTTAGGGATGGGACCTAACTCTTAGGATAAAATGAAAATCTTCGGAAAGATTTTTTTTAATAAAATTCTGGCCCTCAAGAAAATGTGCGCAGATAAATTTCTTTCCCCACACGTCATATACAGTTTTTACTGTTTTTTTGACAAATAAATAAATAGAAAAGTCTGCGATTATCTATCTAGTTGGGAAAGGAGGCATTTTTTTGTACCACCTTTCCCACCCTTCTTGGTACCTTGTATCCCTTCTCAGCGGTGTCCATAATCCCCCTCCTTCCCTCTTTCCTTACACGGTAGCTTTTCGATAATCTTCAAGGGTTGATTTTATAAGATGATATGAAGAGATATGACTTCATGTTTCATTCGATTTTACTTCCAGTACACGCGGTACTGATAAAACACGTGCGAAAATGGAAAATAATATTGTGTGTGTGCAAATCCTCTTCGTCACTTTTTATGGACAAACATTTGTCGCTACACTGGAAATGTCGATTTCATACCATCAACTTCTGCAACAGTGGAAAATAATATTGCGTGTGCACAAATCCTCACCCTCTTTCTTATGGACAAAAATTTCTCACTACAATGGAAATGCTAATGTCATTCCATCAACTTCTGCAACAATTGAAAATAATATTGTCCCTGCGCAAATCCTCTTTCTCTCAGATCTCCTTAACTTAACCAGAATCAGTAATCTGTTGATCATGAGTTCAAGTTTGTATTAACCGAGTGCATTTTTGCCATGTCCAAGGTTCGCAGAGCTAATGTTTTTGTCTCAGGAATGCAAACAAGATTCCATTGAAAATGGTGGAACTGTAATATGGTGTAGTATTTGTAGTTCGGGTATTTTGTCAGATGAAAAACGCCAGCGAGATCGCATCAAACAACACATTCAATTGTAGGCATCAAAGAACAAGGTTCTCCATGCAAATAAATTGCGAGAAATTTTACTAACGAATTGATTTCAACAATGCTCATTAAAAATTAAAAAAAATGAAGGAATTGAACATTGATTTATGTGTTGGGCTTACAGAAGCTGGAATTCCTCTCAAGATGGTAAACCATCCGGCTTTCAAAAGATTCCTCGAAATAAATACACAAATATGTCACTGCCCGATGAGAATACAGTAACAAAAAAGGTACAAGGTGTACAAAGAGTACACGGTGTATGTTTACCAAGAGACCATACACAGAATAAAAGAGAAAGTGACTGATTGTGATGTGGGAATCATGCTGAATGAAACTAGACTAAATAAAACGAAACTTTGAACATTTTAGTTTTCTACTTCCTCTCAAAGGAGAAATTTAAGCCCATGTTGTTTAAAATGTATGAACTGGAGAGACCCAATACCAGTACAGTACTGCAATCAATCACGGACATGTCAAAAGCTGTGGCCAAGAGATACTGTGCTTGAAAAAACTTCTGGTGTTTACGGACCAGGCTCCATACATGGTTTTGGCAATTAACCATTTGAAACATTTGTTCCCGAAGTTAAAGCACGAGACATACTTAGTCCACGACTTTCGCAGGGTTTGTGAATCCTTAAGGAATGAATACATCGCAAACGAATTCATCTATGCTCTGAAGAAGAAGCTCAGAGACGAGTTGTTGCGCACAAAGAAATCACCGACGCCCCCCCTTCCAAATTTCCCGGTCGTTTCTCGCTAGGGCTCGTGAATACTCTGTGCTGCTCTGTGAGAATTTTGACATGATAAAATAGTTTAAACTTTCATTGGATCCAGTGGACGCAAGTGCCGCTACCAAGACCCAACAACATCTGCTACCAAGGAAAAAACAAACAAACATAATTTTCAGAGTGAACTTTTTTGTTTATGGTTACAAGTTCCTGACTGCAATTAAACAATTGGAAGAACAAGGTTTCCAAAAGGAAAAAACAATTGGATATTTTCACTTCGGTGAGGGGACCAGTTAAAGGACATTGCCAAAGACAAACTTGCGTATAATTTCCGAAAGAAACTGTATGTTGAGGAATTTGTCATATCTGTAGAGTTACCATTTCCAGTGAATAGGAAGTTCTCCCCACTGGTTTCTATGGATGACGGAATAAATTTTAGTATCTTCAAAGATGTTCTATCTGCTAACAGAATTTTTTAAATTGTAGAAATCCTTATTGTCTTGAAGTACAACAGCTCCGTGTTTTCGTATTTTTAGTGAGTAATGATTTAATGTTATTCTAAGTAGACTTCCTTACTTCAGTTTACAAAGAAAGTTCTCGTAGGTCCAGGTCTCGTAGGTCCAGTAATGTTTTGAATGGGGGAAGAGAAATAATGATAAATAAATTCTATTGAAAGAATGCTTTGGAATCACACTAGGTGCATGGTTTCTATAGATGTAACCTCCGTCCGACTAAACGTGTGTAGGATATGGCTTCCACCAGTGTCCAGGATTGTTGGAAATTGTAGGATAGCGTGCTGCGCAAAGCATTTCCATTTCTCAGATCGGCACATATGTGAATGTTTCCCTGATAAACTCAATCTACCACGAAATCCCACGACCATAAGGGAGTGTGATGAAGTGATCCGATCAGCCAATCATTTGCAAGCGACCTGGTAACAATTGAATCGTCACTAAATGTGTTACCGAGAATCTGTTGAATCGTATTTGCGATGTGCAATAGAACTCCATCTTGCATGCTCATCAAGAGATGCCCATGTAGAAGGCTTCGAAAGTTAGTGAAGCATAGTATCCAGCATTTCTGCTGAATCTTCAGCGACACTGACTGGTGGGCCTAGTCCTTGCGGTGGCAAATTTTCGACATTAGCTATTTAGCTACGTCAAACTCAACCGCTGTCTGTAGGAATATTCTAGTGGCCGGCTGTTCTGATCGTTAGTTTTCCGTGGTTTCTCTAATATATTCCAGGCAAATGCTGGAGCACTGCCCTAACAAATGGGTCACGGACCCCACACAATCTTTCCTTTCTCCTCCTTGTCCTCTCCTTTCCCCTTACGTACGCTTACACGCATTATACTACCACATATGTCGGAAGACCAATCGGGACCCGTTTGGATGGTGCTTCACTGGGGAAGACGTACTAGGAGAAGTGGAGGCCCCGTCGACGTGTAGGTCGGCGCCAGATCTCACTACCCAGGGGAGAGGAACAGTGCCACCCCCGGAATAAGTCATTCTTCACACCAATGGAAATAGTGACCAATGCAGTTCATGTGCCCGGACACTTCAGTAAATTAATCAAGCTTTCAAGTTACGCTGGATTCTGAGGGCTGTCAAATCGAGCACGCTTTGCAGCTTGACGGACGTTATGTCTACAGGAACACATGAGAAGTGTTTTTTATATCCTCTCTCGTAGACTCTCCTTGCCTTCATATCCTATTGATTATGTCTCTTCATATCCTTGAAAATAATCACTCGTTCTGCAATATGAGTCGATGTGATAGCGAAACTTAAATAAAAAACCAGGATTTTTTCAAATGTACTGTATTTTGCATATACTGAGAATAAATCGGACATAAGACAAACCACAAATAAAAATTGGAAGTATCTCACCAAAAACTGAGCGCGATTGTAGACGGATGTATTTTGGTCAAACGTCTTAAACCTCTTTCCCCATCACTTCCATTGCAAATTTTCTAAGAATCTTTATAATTCATACTCTGATACATGTATTTATCAATATTTCAGTTCCAAATCTTTAATTCAGGGCTCCAACAATAAAAATCACTATAACTACGTAGGCGAGTTCACTCCTCTAAAACAGTTTCTTATACTTAAACCCACTACTACTGAGAAATGCTGGAGTTGTCCGATACAATCAGAGACCACTTGAACTGGCCACATTTCCATATCCAAGTGGAGGATATTTTTTCAATATTATTAATGAGCTATTACACATAATGGAACTCACAAATGGAGGATGTAATATGCTTCATAGAGTGCATGTTAGAACGAGTTAGAAGCTACGTGGAATAGAATTTGGATTTTGCAAGTACACAATATTACTTTTTTGCGACATTTCTCTCAGCCACGGCTGCGGCTTGATATAGCAGAAGGTAAGAAATGTTCTGACACATTATTGTGGTAGAATTTTTTTTTAGATTTTACTACTATTCTTTAAGGCCTTAGACATTAAGGAGGAGGAATAGAAGCAAGGAGGAAAAAAGATGGAGATGAGAGAATGGAAGAGGGAATAAATGGGAATTAGAGAAGAAAGTGTTTTGCAGGAATGAATAGTAGTAGAAACCATAAGGCAGACCTGCACAGCATTTTGCACTTTTACTGACGTCAGGAGCTGCGCGCGAGAAGTTCGGGGGCAAATGCGAAAATCGATGAAGGGTGGGGATGAGACTCATTCTAAGAGTGGGGACCACCAATTAGAAGGCGCAATTCGAACCACAGCGTGTAAATTGAAAGAGCAATCGGCGAGATAATGACTGTCACATGTAGTTCAAGTAATATTGCCTTTTGAATTATAGTGTATATGTTTGTCGTCGATATACGACAGTGCGAAATATGACACTACGGCTAATTATACATATTTGATTCGGACATCAAGTATTATAATTGCTGGTAGGGCTGATAAGGTAATTTGCTTTGCTACGATATACTCACAAATTTAGTGTTTTGCTAAACACAAAATTATGACATTGAATTGTTTTTGTATGATGATGACAGCAATTAACTATTTTTTCATTAACTATGTTTAATTGAATAAGTCGGTTCTATCAAAGCTAAAACTTATTTTTTACTTTCCCGTATACATACGCAAATGCGGAGTAATGTACGTAGTATAGGGAAAGTTATGTAATGCTGCGCCAAACAATGGCGAACTTTCGGCAGAAAAAATTCATTGCCGGGCCCTGATAACAAAAAAGTGGATAAACTAGTTGCTAAATAAAGAAGAAAAAAATCCCCTAAAACGGGGTGTAGCCAGAATCCTGGTTTGTGGCTCCTCGACATCGAAAAACCGACTGAAAGCAGAACGTCTGTCTGTCTGTCTGTCCGTCCGTCCGTGTCTGTGAATACCACTAGCGCATAAATTACACATAGGAATTTTTTTCAAATTGAAGAAACCCCTGTCGATCTGGCTCCAGTCGAAGCTTTGAGATTTTGAAAAAGATTCTATAAAATTTGGGGGTACTTTACATGAAGCCCCCGGTTATTTTCAAATTTTCTCAAAAATAAATTCAAAATTTTTACTTTAAATTTCTTGTAAGAATAGAGTAAAATTCACTTCTAAATGAACAAAGGTAAAAATGTACTTTGGGATATCCTGATTATTTTCTGCTCTAATATCTGACAAGAGTGCATTCTATATTTCTGAAATCAAACCAACGAACACTATTCATTCATCGTTTACGACATCGTGTAAACATATCAAGCTCTTTGCATTCTCTTTAACAAGAACCCATGATAATCACATGATTGTCCGTAACATATCGTCACAGAGGTTTGTTCGTTGTTCTCTTTTATTCAGTTTCATAATGGGGACAATGGCCACAAATATACGTGCTGTTAAACATTACCCTACGTGGAATTGTCTCATATTTTACTTTTAAGTCAATCTTGATTCTCATAATTTTCTTCATTTTGTTATGATTTGGACATTATAACATTCCTAGCGAATAATCAATTTTTAAATTGTAATATTTCCCTAGTTAGGAATAAATAATAAAGTATCTAAAAATGTTACTGCTTTAAAATATTACTTAAAGAGTCGCAACGAGCATGTTAATTTTTTTTAATTAAAAAAGGAAAATGCATACAGTGATGGATACAAAGGTGGGTACGCAGCAGTTCACAGAACGTAGACAGTGAATTATGGCGTCTGTAACTAGAGATACTAGACATTATCAATTTAAACAAGTGGCAATATAAGTTTGCACAATGGATCACTGTATTAAACGCCAAGGCATTCAATTTACGCGCCGTGTCGTGCTACGTCGCACTTCTTCCCTCCCCGCAAATCTTCTACTCCCCACTACTTGCACTTTCGACGCTGTCGCGGGCAGACGGTCGGCTCCAAAGTGCAGAATGCCCGCGGGAGAAGGCGTTGTGCAGACCTGCCATAGGGTAAGGATGTACATCCTTAGTCCATGTCGAAACTTGCTGAATTGGTACGGATATGAGAAAGATCAGAGCTGAAACAAAGATGGGAAGGGAGAGGACCGTTTTTTCTTTCGCCCTTTCTTTTTATATTTTGATCTTTTAAGCAAAAAACTCCTGCCTGCCGGACTTCCTCCCCGTGAAATTATGTGCAACATGGCTTTTTTCAATACCGTTCTTTCATCTGGTCATGCCTTCTTTTTGTCATATTATCACGAACTTTATTATACTGGAAATAATAATTAGTCATTTAATCAATTGCGAAAATGTAAGGTAACACCATATAATAATCACATAAATGTATTTAATTTTATGAAGGAAACAAATTGTGAGAAACTAGATAAAGGAGCATCCTTGCAGTGAACTAACAGACCACTCTTGTAGACTCGAAGGCAGAGAAAATAAGCAATTGTATTTGAAATGACGAGAGCTGTGCCATGTTACGTACGAAAGTTAAAATAGCTCCCTAGAGAACACCTACCAAAACGTTCAGATTCGAATTGGCAGATTTGGGTGAATTTTAAGCAAATCTGCAATAAAGAGTGTCAATGTTTTTGAGGGGAGTGGGCTTGACGAATGCGAAAATACGGCGAATTTTTGGCAGAAAAACTCTTATTGCCGGGCCCTGGTAACGAAAAATGGATAATCCAGTTGCTAAATTAAGAGAAAAAACTCTAACACGTGGTGTAGCCAGAATCCATGTTTTGTAGGTTCTTGATATCGAAAAAATCGATTGACGGCAAAACGTCTGTCCGTCTGTGAACAACACTAGCGGCTAAACCGTTAATTTAGTCGATTTTTCTCCAAAATCGGTGTTCCCCAATCAATCTGTTGCGGCCCCTTTAATTTGAAATCAATATTTTGATTTTAGGGGGTACTTTACACGAAGCTCCTGGGACATTTTCCAAATTTTCAAAAAAATGGCTCCATCGTTTTTTATTCAATTTTGTTGTCGGATAGTGTAAAGGACGCGGGTAGTGTCGGATAGTGTAAAATGTAGGATAGTATAAAGGACAGAATTGAGACTAAGGCAAACGCCAACTGAAATGTATTTATTAGATTAAGAAACAAATTTTTGTTTTAAAGAGAATGGGGCAGGTCGTATGTCTGTTGAAAACTATTTTTCGAAACTTGCAAAAGTTCAAAATTTTTTCGACGTCTTTCCTACAACTATGATTACGAAGATAGAGATTTTTTTTAATCCTTGAAGATAGATTTTGAAACAAGGTCATGTGAATTTTTCGAAAATTTTGAGTGTGTTAAGCGTAATTTTGCGTGACAATATGGGCGAGAAAGTACGTACTGTTTTAGCACCACTAGTTTTTGGAAATGGGAAATTTATTGAGAATATTGGGAATTTGAAAGAGAGAGATAAAAACTCTGAAGGTAATCAGTCTCCAAATGTGGTTGGGACAATGTAGGAAATACAAAAGGAAGATACGCACGGAAGATTGTATTGGAGAAATGTATGGGAGAAATTTAAAGTGAAATCTGATGGCACATGAGTTTTCGTCATCCAAATTATATTTGTTTTAGGGGTTGGCAAGAGTTCGCATGAAACCATAATACAATGAGAAATAGAATATCTGTTAAACATAACGCACTGAACATCGTTACACACACTGGCGCGACGGACTCGTATTATATTGTGATATTGCAAATAATGTAGACACCTTTATATGATACATTCTACTAGAAGAAACAAGTTTTGTAGAAACGGAGCAACATTTAGAAAAATTCGAAATTCTAAGTTTTGTCTCATTAACGACTTTTTTCGTTGCAGTAGATGTGTAAATTATTCACACTGCTTGATTGAAAAAGGACGGAAAATTTTGTTCCAATAACCCAAAGAGAAGTCTGTAAAAGACATTTTCGTATGACTTCGGTGAAACGTATATAATTATCATGATTTAAAGTCAACAAAAGACTAATTCAAGAATGAATTGAAAGCGAATAAGAGATTTGAAAAAGAGGTTCATCTGAAAATTCATAAAAACAGCATTAACGTTATTTGCTTTATTAATTATTTTTATTGGATGCCCTAGTGACGTACTCTGTACTGTCTCTATGGAGAGGGGCCACGGGGAGAGGGACGCCGCGGAGAGGGACGCCGCGGAGAGGGACGCCGCGGAGAGGGACGCCGCGGAGAGGGACGCCGAGGAGAGGGACGCCGCGGAGAGGGACGCCGCGGAGAGGGACGCCGCGGAGAGGGACGCCGATGAGAGGGACGCCGAGGAGAGGGACGCCGAGGAGAGGGACGCCGCGGAGAGGGACGCCGCGGAGAGGGACGCCGCGGAGAGGGACGCCGCGGAGAGGGACGCCGCGGAGAGGGACGCCGCGGAGAGGGACGCCGCGGAGAGGGACGCCGCGGAGAGGGACGCCGCGGAGAGGGACGCCGCGGAGAGGGACGGCCGCGGAGAGGGACGCCGCGGAGAGGGACGCCGCGGAGGAGGGACGCCGCGGAGAGGGACGCCGCGGAGAGGGACGCCGCGAAGAGGGACGACGCGGTTGGGATTGTGGTCGAGATCGGGGACGGGGTGGGTATAGAGTGGCGGGGTAAGGGAGGCGACGGGAGAAGGGCCAAGGCGGGGACGGTGTGGTTCATCCCCGCAAGAATGGCGCGCTCTCGCTCGCAAGTGTTGCTTATAATTAGAGCGCTCGCGCCTGATGTGAGTTATGCCTGCAACAGAACCAGCCGCCGCAGGCCCCTGCTCTAATTAGCGCTCGCTCACTCGCCCACTTCCGAGTATCGACCCTCCCCACCCCCGAGCGCCGACCGTCGCCCCTCCCCTCCCCCCTCTTCGCTCCTTCTCCCTCTCGCCCGTGGCTGCGCCGCGCTCGCCGCTGGCTTCGCACTCGGACGCGATCCGCTCCTACCCTTTTCCGGCCCCCGCTCTCGCCCTCGCCCCCGCACCCGCAACCGCAAGCCCAGCGCCGCCGCAGCCCCTTGCCTGCGACTTCTCGCCTCTTCCGCCGCGGCTTCCCCGCTCCCGCCATCACTCGCAAACGCCTACGCCTGAGCTAATATCCTCCCCCCCGCTTTCCGCTCAGCGCCCTCCCTCTCTCTACCATACTCTCTTCCCGCCCACACTCTCTGCAGCATCATCGGCTCGCCCCACTCCAGTTGCCGCGTCGCCAGTTCACCTCCTTCGCACCCATTCAGCAATCGTTTCGTTAACGCTCTCCGCTCGTATGTATTCCCTCCAAGCACTTTCTTGTCTCTGTCATTTTTATTTCCGCTCTCCACTTTTTATTGTGACATCCACTTGCGCTTTGTTTCTTTGATAGTGTAGATGAAGTCTTCTCGTACGTGAACCACTGTTAAAAGGTCGCGCGTGCTTTATCATTACGTCCCTCCACTCGCAAGATGCTTAGTCTCTATCTTGGATACTTACTTGGATTCGCCGTATTTCCTGGCCCCAATTCATCTTCCAGTACATTCATTTCTTGCCAGTAATGTCCAAATATAGTCTGTAGTTATATAGTGGTGCTTTTTCTACGCGTTTGCACCTTCCCATTAACTTCTTTATCAAAGAACAGCGTATACCAGCTGTTATGGATACCTCCAAATGTATGCAAACCCTTCACACGTAGGAAGTGTTATCGGTGAATAATACTGCCTGGCCCCTCTTCACATTAGTTGTACTCATTTTACTTTCCCGTATACGTGCATATACACGGAGTATGTACGTAGTATAGAGAAGTTTATGTATGCTGTGGAAAATCGATTTCGAGATTCAAACGGAAATGACACGCTTTGGGGTCCCCTGATACCGAGAATGTGTTTTCAAAACGTCTGTCCGGCCGAGAAAGTTATGTAATGCGGTGGAAAATCGATTCGAGATTTCAACGGAAATACACTGTGAACAACCGTAGAGGCGCCGAAACCCATAAGTATGATTTCTTCCGAAATGAATATTCCGCAGCCGATCTGCGTCCACTCAGGCGCCGTGATTTGAAAAAATATTCTTCAAAACTTGTTCTTTAAATTTCTTGTAATAATAGAGTAAAATACACTTATAAAGGGGCATTGGTCCCATTTTCACGGTTAATGAATTTTCGAAAATTTCAAAAGTTTAATTTTAATTCGGCGTCTTCCTCCTACAAAAATTGCAGATAGGGATTTTCCCTTCAAATACAATTTTTTCTTCGTAGTGAATTCTTTCTTTCATAGTGAAGTCACTTACAGTTTTTTGAAAATTTTAGTCGTTTTGGGCGCAATGTTACACGCAATATTTGCAAGTTTAAGAGAATCACAAAAAACAAGATTTTTTCAAAAACTGCTCCAAATTTTTTCTTGTAAAACTTTTGTAGATATAGTGTTAAATGTGGCTCTATGAGATAAGATTAACGTCCATATTGCTTTTATTCTTTTATTTTTCAAAAATCACAAAAATTTGTTTTTTTTTGACTTGTCTCTCATGTGTTCATATTTACATTAGCGGTGATTTGTTCCCAGTATTTTATTATGAATACATGTGCTTTAAATAATGTCCAGTAGAGTATCGAAAATCGAATAGTTTTCTGTGAAAACTAGCTCAAAAATTCCGCAGTTTCAGAAAACGCTCAAACGGCCATTTTCTCGGAAATGGCTCCAAATTTTCGTCCAAACCTTTTCGAAACCGACATTGCTAATTGCACTCTGTTTTTATGGCGTAAAGGTTAATTTTGGCTATTTTTTTGTTGTTTTTTCAAAAAATTACAACAAAGGTAAATTTTTAAAGATCTCGCATTACCGTTAATAGCACATTTCCGCAAGTTTGTAAACACTAATTGAATTTGTGCCTATACGTTTTTCAAATTACTTAAAATGAATGTTTTCGAAACTCAAAAAATTCCTGTGAAAAATACTTCACTTTCGCATTTACAGTACGCTTAAACGCGTTTTCTTAAAAAACGGCTTCCAAATTTTTCAGATGAAATTGCATTTACGGCAAGTGTTTATATAGAGTTTTTATATTCTTACAATAATCTGTATGTTCTACTATGAGGCAGCCCTAAAAATTAAGGAAAGGTCAAAAAATGTACTTTGGGCGGCGATAGATTGACGGCTGTTCCTAATAATAGTGGCAAGTCCGAATAGCTAATAGAGACCAAACGGAAAAGAAAACTAATACGGGAAAAGTCTGTGCCATTCTGTAGCACCACTAGTTATTAGTCTTTCACATCACACACTGCATCAAACACTGCAAATGTAATTTGAGGAGGAAGGAAAAATTTACTTAATAGAAGACGGAGGAAGCGATAGCCACTGCTTTTCTTTCGGGTTAATCAAAACTGGATTTAATTCCGATCCAGATTAGAGTTATAGAGTCAGTGGTACTTTTGAAATTTGTACCATAGACATTAATTGTATACAATAAAAAAGAACGCCAGATTTGTTTCAAAATACAAAGGTATTTAAAATGTTATATTACAAAAAGTTAACTATTTTTGCCTAATTTCAATTAGCGAGACCATGAAAAAAAGAGATACGAATTTGACGTAGAAAAGTATTTATGCATAAAGTGACCAAGAACTTCTGGGGATAGTGTGTGACTGGGGTAATACACAAAAACATCGATAACTTGGAATCCCTTGATATATCCAATTTCCCTTTTTCGCCCTTCATCTTGCTTACACATTTGGAATTCACGAAATCGAAACTCATTTGGCAAAAATACTTTTGCATCGGAAATATTTCTCACAACCCTTATTTCAGGTGTCAGGTTTATAGATTCAAGGTATTAAGAAAAAAAGCTCGTTACAAACAGTAACATCGCAGACAAACTGACGCTTTCCGTCCTTTTGGTACTTCGTAGCAGTGGCGTAGCGTGACTCACACGTTTGGGGATGCTCAACAATAACACACAAAATGTCACTATCACTACTTCATCTAACAGGCGAACGCAACACAACGCAGATACACTGGGACGACTTCCAGGACGATCTCGATTGTTTACGACGGTGTAGGCGCTTCCCACAAATCCTCACAGCAGTCAGGGCTGCCGATGTCTTGAAAGTAAATTATACAATGGCTCAGCTTTAATTCTTATACACGAATGGCAATAAGACCATTTGTTAATTTATACAGTTGCAGACTTAAATAATATGTAGTCTATTTAAGAGATAATACAATTTCTTGCATATTAATTAAGAAAATAGTAGTCAGGTACTATTTCTACAGTTTGTACCCATGACCAAGCGGGGACTCCCGAGTGAGAGAGAGAAAGATAATTTTACTGAGAACGCCTGAAGTGTGCTGCGCCTCTCGTTGCACAAACGAGCTTCTTTTCCGCAGTAGACGCTAGCGTAAAGCAGTCGGGTTTCTCTGGGCCAGGGGTGAAGAGGGGAGAGGGGAATCTCGCCATCTGCGCATGCGTCTTGCTCGTCGCAATCTGGCGGCAGACGCTGAAGTATTTAGCTTACAGCAATCAGAGGCCAGCTTCAACAGCCCGCCGAATTCAATCATAGGAAATCAATTTTAAAAATTAATACAAAAACGTGTTTCGCTCAACAGACTACTTGTAAGATTATCATACAGTATTTAAGGTTCTTATATACGGGGATGCTCAGCATCTCAGCGTCCCCTGACGCTACGCCACTGCTTCGTAGTCCTTTTGATGCTTCGTAGTCTTTTTGGTACTTCCAAGTTCTTTTTCGTACTTGACATAGCCAACGTCGTAACTTAAATCATCGGCCTTGTTCCATTTTTCATTCCAATAATTATTCCTCCCTCGCCTTGTACGCTTTGCACTGGTCGCACACTTTTATTATCGCACACGGCCGTCACCGCCTCCCTGCGTATTCTCGATGTATTCGTCGATGCCTTCATCGCGACGGCACCCGTAGCCAACGTCCCCTCTAGTTCACTACTCCCACTGCCGCCTCCTCCTCCTAGCAGGGCCCCTCACAAAACACAAAAGGGAGCAACGCCGGAAGAGGAACGACAGGAGGACGCGCTGATGAGAAAGAGGACGGCGACAGCGGCCGCGGGCAAGGATGGCCCTCGGCGAGGCTCAAATAGCCGACTGAATGCGACCGTGGGCCTGGACTCAGAAATTAATCTTGCTGAGTTTGTGGTGATGAATGCTCGCTCGGGGGCGGTTGGAGGGGAAAGGGAAGGGGGACGGGTTTTAGGAGCGGGGGGGCGACGCGCACTTTCTTCATGGCCAATATCCGCACTCAGTCTCATTCCCTTTTTATGGCCATGTGACATTTTTGTGTTCGACGGCTCTTCGTGTCTCGCGCAAGCTGATTTGCTACGTTCGTATGATGCTAAGAACAGTCTCTTTCGGACGCACCGGATGGAGGAGGCTTGAATATCAGCCTAAATTATACCGCGCACGAGTTTAGTTACGGCTTTCTCCTGGGGCTCGGTTTCTGAAGCAACAATGAAGCTTCTCATGCGATTTTCTAATATTATCTTTGTTTAAAATACCCATTGGATTTTATTATATATTTTTTGAAAGCAGTGAAAAAGTGCGTGAAACAGGGAAGCAGGCGTTCAGCCTAACCCTGGCAAGTGAAACGAAACGTGGTTCCTGAATCATCTTGTCGTTATAATTGGTGTTATGACAGAACGGGCGAAATTAAATATTGTTTTCGAAATGCTTCAGAGAAAGAAAGCTTCTATATATTCTAAAAAACCTCGAGTTCGAAACAGTTTTCTGAATATGCTTTCATTTTCTGTTTACGGTGCGTTTCACAAATCATGAACTCGCAAATCATCATTCCATTCCCTCGCTTGGTTGAAACTGAAGGCATTGGCGATCATTCTTTCGGGTGAGATCGGGTGTCGAACGACTGTTGTATCGGATGTTCGCTCGATGAAAATGGCTACCGACTAAGACAAAACCATTTGTTCGCTATTGAAGGTTTCCGGGAAGCCGATTCAACAATTCGCGCACACAGATGATGCAAGGATGAAACCAGCAACCAACCTATTGATACATATGAGCGAATTAACTATAAATCTTAAATATTTTCAATGTTCTGAGATAGCCGATTTTAAATTTGAACTACCCTACTAGAGAAAAATTATAATACTCCTAGTCAAAAATCAAAAGCATGTATTTGCCTTGACACAACACGGTAGTTACCTTATCTTATTAATGATTGCAGAAAGTGGAATACATTTCATTAGAGAGAAATGTAATTATTATGTACTTTATTAAAGAATTTGCTACTTTCTGGAAGTTTTGACGTGTTTTATTAAAAAGTCGGTAATTGCTTTTACCGGAAACGGGACATTTAATAAAATCCTTCGGATTCCAATTACTTTTCGAAAATCTATGCCATCGATGATTAAGCGGTTTACAATTGAAAACTGTGGCAAAAAGTACCACAATGTCTAGTAGGACTGAGCAGAGTTAGAAGACAACGGCTAGTTGTATCGGAGCCCGAGTGATAAAAAGCACTCGGGCTCCGATGTGAATATCTAATGAACATCTATTGAACGAACGAACTTTTGATTGAATCGATAGGTCGTCCACGTGCTCAGTAGAAAAGTATTTCTCGATGAATGAGACAGATACCATGAATAATGGAGAGGCAAAGAACTTATTAAAATTTGCACTGACTGATGCTTTCTATGATGGAGATTTTGTCTGCATTCATTGATATTTCTATTACAGTTCTTCATCTTTTATACACTGCTGTTCTTGAAAATTGCCTCGCCCAGATGAAACGGTGAAACTAAACCGGTGGATGTGTAGATAGTGTAACCATAAGAAGTGATTAAATTTGCATAGAGATGGCGTGCACGTTGGCCTAGCAGCGCTCTCGTTTGTGTGACAGCTCAGGTCAGTGTTTCGCCACATCTAATCTGTGTAGAACCGTCAAAACAACGCCAAACGTGCAAGCTGGTACCAGTACGCCTCGTTGGCGCCAAAGGGCGCACTATCAGCATAGGAGAGAGTCCGAACGGGGCAGAATGAGCGATCTCCGGGAAGCGGGTTTGTCATATCGTGACATTGCGACTCGAACGGGGCGCGTTGCTGAGACTGATGATGTGTGGAACCAGTGGATAGAGGAGTTTCCACAAAGTGTGACCACAGCGCAAGATGGCCGCCATCTTGTCCGCATGGCCTTAACCGACAGAACGACGTCGCCCACAGTGTTGGTTCGACAGAGGTTTTGGAGCACTGCAACGGGTGTGGTCATGTCTGCGTCGGCTGCTGAAGGCTGAACTGGTGGCACTCATATCACTGTCCAGAAACCACCACCTCCTCAGACAGCAATGGGCACGTGAACGTGTTCACTGGTGTGCTGAGTGGCAAAATTGTGTTTTCGGACAAGTCCTGCCTTCAATTTTGTGGTACAGCGGTGGCCGCGTACGTGTTCGACTCTACCGTGGTGATTGCAGTATTCGAGTCCGCATTGTTCCGCGCCATTGGGGACAAATGCCAAGTGTGATGGTTTGGGGGCGCCATTGGCTACAATGTGCGATCTCGCCTCATACACATTGAGAGTAATCTGATCAGCAACCGCTGCAATAGGGAGGTTTTGGAGGCCTGACGTGCTGCCTCTCTTGCAAGCAGATCCAAATGCCCTATTTCATCAGGACAATGCCCGACGTCATGTGGCGAAGAATGTGCAAGCTTTCTGCGAAGAAACGGCGGTTACCACTGCTTCCCTGGCCCGCACGTTCGCCTGACACGTCGCCATGGAACGGCTGGGATATGATCGTTCGTTTTGGTCCTCCTGCAGCCACTGTCAATGCTTTGTTGCTCAGCATACAAACCGCGTAGCAGTGTGTTCCCCACCAGCATATACTGGCTTATGCAGGAACAGCTCTTTAAATTCTAATCATTTGTATATTGTGATATTCCTAAAATGTGGAAAATAAACGTCATTGTAATAGTATACCTCCTTGTTGTTTGCAATTTTCACAAACATCAGTGTATACTTTTCTATGAATCATTTCGCGTATTCATGCAAAGGGAACATTTAAAAAAGTGTAATTTCTGAGTGAGTATTTTTCCTGACTGACGCGTCAAAAACTTAGATCTTGAATCTTGAAAATGAACAGCATAGTATTTTGCTGAAGGTAGCGGGATTCTCCCCCGATGGAACGAGATTCGGTCCTGACGTAAAATGCTTGCCGAGAGGAGTTTTCCTCAGGGGGAACCGCCCCAGCTACAACAAGCTCGAAGCTTCCGAAGGGTTTCCCGACATCTGCGGAAGTTTACTGCATGTATGTGTGTATAAGTATGAAGAAGGAATTTCACGCGCGGTCCGTGGCCCGTTTGTGAGAATACTGCTCTCGAAGTCGCCTCGTATTGATCGGAAAATCCACGGGGAAAATGGCCATCAGGGCCAGTTGGTTGGTGTTCAAAATAGCCACCATATCGGGAAGTAAGCCGAGGACCTCCTACCCAACGATCCTGAAGGAAGTGTTATAAGTAGGCTGCAGATTTTTAGGTTTTAAAATATGCGTTTTTAGGTGCCTGAAAGGTTCTTTCAGCATCTCAATTAGGCTTTTTAAATGGTAGAATAGGCTCCAATGAAACAGGAAACTTACAACAACAAAAAACATTTTTTTAAATCATTTATATATATATTTCTCAAAGATGAAATCAAATTAATATTATGTAGAATCAGTTATTGTATATTTTGAGATAATTGTATTTATGAACTAGTTAAATTGTTTATAGTTAGAAATTATTCCTACCGAATTTTGCCCTCACAATAAATTCCTAATACTTTCTCCAAGTTTTCAAGAGAAAATGAATGTGGTCGTACAGGTAAAGATCACTTTTCTTTCACGAGAAAATTCAATCTATCTTAGGAACGGAGGCAAGCTTTTCCACGAAGTCAGGAAGTAATGGCACGGAGACGTTTATGCCACATCCTGGTCCTACATATTAATTTCTCGCCTTCTTACAGGGGACAAAATGGCACAAGGAGACAAAATTAGACAAGGGGATAAAATTATTCAAGGGGACGAATGCAATTTAGGTTTTTCAAATTAGTTTAAAATTTAATAACATTAACTGTTGGGCCGCGACACAGAGGAAAAAATTTTAAAAGAAGCCCCAAACAAAGAAATTAGGCCAAAATAGTCTAATTTTAGGTTTTTTAAAAGTAAAATTGGCACAAATAGGCATTGATGTTGAAATAGGGTCTTCTAGGCTCTATAAAATTGACGGGTTTAGTTCAAATAAAACCTAAAATATATAAATAAAACAGCGTTTAGTACAAGGTACCCAGGAAAAAAAAATAGGTTTTTACGTAAATATCAGCGGTCTAATTATAACTCCATGATTATAGACATAAATTTTTTTAAATTTCTAAGTAAATCACGTTAAAAGCAAAAACATAATTGAAAGATGATTTACTGATATGGAATATTCACAGTAACGCTGAGCATTATGTCGCGCGCTTTATAATACTGAATTAAAATTTATAAATTAATTAATGTAATTAGTTCAATTTAATAAAATTATTGTTGGCTTAATTATTATTAATTTCTTCTCCAAGTATAGAAAAAGTAAATCATTTATAATATAAATTTGGAGATCGGTGAAATGAAATGTTTAAATATATTTTAAAAAATTCATCCCACCATGGGGGGGGGGGGTAGTTGCCCCCTTCCTGCCACCCTCCCTGAATCCCACCGCTGTGGGAGGACTGTCGGAGGGCGGGTGAGGACTGGCAGCGGCGGGGCGGGCGCCTGCAAATGGAAGGAGAGGCCCGCGTCGAAGGAAACGAAAGTTCGGAGAACGAATGGCGCGGCGCGGCCTGGGATGGCGTGGGTGGGGGCGGGGCGGGGTGGGGCGCGGGCCTGGGACGGCGGAGGAGTATGCGGGCGCGCCGGGGGCGGGATGGATGACGTCGGGGAAATGACCCGGGCGGCGGCGAGAGGGTCGGGCTCGGGGAGGGTCGTGGCGCGGCGGGCCGCTTCACGATGATGCGGGACGGATTGATATCGCCGAGCGTTAATCCACTGTCCTTATGGCTGCGGGGGCGCAGGACGTGCCGACATCCCAGCGCTGGACCTGTGGAGGGGGGACGGAGGGCGAACGATGACGTGTTTAGATGGGTGAGGGGGCGTGAGATGAGGAGGGGGAGGCACGGGCAACTTCAGAAAATATTCAAGTATTTTAGAACATTCATTGATTATTGTTTAACGTTTACTTGAAAGGAAATACTTTTTTTTTATTAAATATATGGTCACAAGTATTCATTTTATAATTCACCTTACATTTCTGTATTTTAACTAGGAAAAAGTCTGCCAAATTCGACATTCTACTAATGGAAATGGAAGCATTCCGCAATCTTTCAAATGAACTCTCAACCACCTCTCACAGTGGCAATTTAAATATGTCCCACTCTCCAAGTTTTAAATGAGTACTGAATCACCATTGTCGGTAATCTGAGGTCTTTGCAATCAGTTCCAAATTTTAGGCGCTTAGATCTTTCTCTATTATGATTTTTAAAAATTCAATATAAAACATCTAAATAATATTTTTATAAATATTTCTACTAGTGCTATTTTTCTATTAGAAAAGTTTTGTCTATCCTCGGAGAACACGCTAAACACATTTTCATATAAAAAACTACTGGTAATGGGTAATAAATTATTCTGGTAATGGGTTACAATTGTCAGTAAACACATTTTAGAAATGTCTCATGCGAGTTGTCATTAACTGCAGATCACAAGAAAAGTAAATTTAATGAAAATTTTAATTTTATTGCTGAAGAACCTAGTAACACGCTATTCAGCTTGTGATTCCCTTCAGTGTCGCTTGGTAGCACGGATTATCTTTGTTCTTTAATACATAAATACTTAACAAATCAGTATGGTTCAGTAGTCGAAACAGCGTTGGATCGAATTACCATCGCATATGTGACTGATCTAGGAAGAAAATTCATAAATCTAAATACTTTTTTTAGAATATCTGGTTTAAAAACAGAAACGTTTAGAGGAAATTGTGATATTTACACATATTGCCCTCTGTATTTTGTTGTTACTATTCAGCCGGATCTAACTAGGATGTCTTTGAACGAGGAGAAAATACATCTTATGTACCAATTGCGCTAGTGATACAACTCTCACTTATGATTAATAATATATTGCTTTGTAGCCTTATTTATAATGCTAATTGTACATGATATATCAATGTTACATCCCAGTTTATAATGTGCATATGGAAGAATAATTCTGTATAGCGCGAAAGTCGAAGCAAAACCAAATTACGAAGCGTTCTCAAGTGAGAGGTGGATCACATGAATAAAGGACAACTGTTTTAAAAGAATTCTTAGTATCGTTTTTCCGATTTTCAGATAATTGTTTTGGGGATTGGGTAAACGAAGAAATGGTGGAAAATTGCTTGAATAGTTGGAGTGGAATTCTCTCTTGGAGCACGAAAAGAATAACTTACATACCCAGTGGTAAGAACATTAGGAAACACATAGGCAGAAAACTAAGCAGAATATATTTTGCGACATCTTGGAAATTTTATGTGTACAAGACTGATGATGTAAAGTGAAACATGTATGACTATAAGGGAATAACAATATAGTAGAAAAATGTTACAGGTTGTGAAGGACTTCGAATACGAAGAATCTCATATAAATATAAACAAGCGTTGGCAATAATGATTTATAAAATTCTCAGTTAATATGTTTGACTTTTTAGAACGAAAATAATAAGATTAGGATATTAGTGTTACGTGAAAGGTGTGTACTCTATTAACAAATGAGTTACCTGAGTGTTTCCTATTTAAATTTCCAGTCATAATTCTATTTTATCTCAAATTTGTCTTTACGTAATAAGTGTTAAATAATTTATTAATCTTCAATACTGATCAAATTGTAGTCCCAGTTTACGTTAATCTACGGACAATGAATTCAATCGGAACTTCTGGCATCTAAACATCCTTAACTGAAAAGAATATTGTGAAGACATTGATTTACGACACAATAACTGTTGTTAGCAGCGTACTCTAGAAGTACAAATTATACTGCGTAAATTCTATATACGATATCGGTATTCCTATATATATATACACATAATACTTTAAAACAGTGATGCTTTAGCAAACGTCTTCTTTCTTGAATTATTTTCATACGGTTAGATAATATTACTTTATCTATCCTTCAACGTGTCAGGTATCACTAGAAAAAATTAACCAAAAGAAGGCTCAGAAATTTTAAAAAAACACACATTAATTTATAGAACATTCAAGCCTAAATGAAATTGGTTTCCAGCCATTGAATACAGGGTTCATGCTCTGTTTTTACAAAAATTCGAAAGAACAAAAATATCTCCGGACTAGAACTTAAATAAAAAGCTACTTCATCTCCTCGTCCGCTTTCTCCACCTCTTCGTCTGCTCCCTGTCTCTCCTCCTTTACTTCCCCCTCTAACTCCTCTGCTTCCTCCACTCATCCGCTCCCTCCATCTCCTCTCTTTCCTCCTCCTCCTCCTCTTCCTTCTTTGCCTCCTCATCCTTCTTCCATTTCTTCCTTCTCTTCCGCTCTGTTTTCTCTCCAACTCCTGTGTTTCCTTTTCTCCTCCTGCCTATGTCGTCCTCCCTTTACCTTCAGTTCGCTTGGGACCTTCGCTGCGACAGGCTTCCCTCTGGTGCGGCGGAATCCGCGGAGCTCGCCAGAAATCTTGAGATCCAATATGACCACTGTTGCTCCAATATCGAATATCTATATTTCAAACATATCTCTCTATAAAAAGCAAGACGTTGAAAATTGCTTTAGATTTTCCAAAATTGGAAACGTCACGTGGCCATTACTTTCTTGAGACGTATCACTTAGTTTGGAGAACTATTACTTATTTGTTATAAAGATGAGCAGCAGAGCTGACATCTGGTGGCCCTCATTTTTTGTGTGTCGCCTTCACAAAGGAGGCTCATGTGCAGGCGCATGGATGATGCGACATAAAGGTGCTCGTAAAATATAGGAGAAATAAAACAGACGCCAGGGAGCTGATATGTTTGTATTATAAAAGTTTTATTAGCTTCCATGATCGTCCTGTTATTTAAATGTTCGTCGAAAAGCTATTTTTTGTGAGAACTATCGGAATGCTTCCTTGTTAAAATCACTGCAAGGATTTCAATCTTCAGGATATCAACACTTCCTTAACGAATTCAGTATTCACCTTGTGCTTCTTTTGTCATTTGACGGGGCAACAGTTCTCCGTGCGTTAATCATCGAGCGAATCTCTAAAGCAATAATACGTCACCTAAAGGAAAAACAGTAGAATTGAAGGGAATAGTATTACATGAAATATTGATCCAAATATCGAAAAGTATTGGCAAACCTGAGTTTTTTTAAGTCCTCAAGATTTTTGTTAATTTTGAATTAAATGTACGCTAAAAGAGTTGCTTGAAATCAAAATTTCTTTATTCACGCCTACGTCAAGGGCGAAATGAAGGTGGAGGAAGTTTCGGGAAATGTTTCATAACTTCTTTTATACAGGGTAAGTCACGTAACTTTTGCATTTCCGGCATTTTTTGAACAATTCAAGTTACTGTAATGCAAGTGGAAGTGCTACATGATATTCATTTCTATTTTATCATTTGTATTTTACGAGATATTGAGGTAACTTTTTTAAATGGAACACTACGTATTTTTTTAGTCTTATCATGACAAGTGAAAGAAGCCGTGCTATATTTACTAACCAAATGAAAACAAAATAACATTAGTTTATATGTGAACAGTGTATTGCTAGCTACAGATTCTTTCCAACTAATAGCTGATATGTATATTTGGCAATTAAGGATGATGAAAAGGAATCATTTAAATGCGGTATTAGAAAAACATACACACATCAATCACTAGAGATAAAATTGTTTATAATTTTCAAATAGCAATTGATATTAAATAATTACAAATCATTAAAGTGAAGATCAGAGTTCAATTAAACATTAAATGAAATTTGAATCTGAGAGGCTATGAATTATAGGAAATGATACAAATACGTCTTACTGACGGCCATGAAGCAAAATATATTTATTTCGATTCTGAAACAGATTTAATACCCAAATGGGCAATACATAAGTAGAATTACAACGATTGAAAGTTTATTTATTTGCGTCAAAAACAGTTTAAAACTGTGTGTGAAGAGCTATGGGGAGAAGTGAAATTTGTGCACGTTTTCATAATTCTGTGATCTCTATCCTAAACCATATTCTAGTCGAATTTTGAATACAGAAAAAAGAGCGGGTTTTTCAAGTTTTGCTGACAAAAATATTCGCTCATATATAATAAAATATATTTTCAAAGGTAAACTAGCTATGAATTTGTGCCCTTAACACTCATCATGTTCTTCATGAAAGAATAATACTTTTTGCCGCGACAATATGGAAAACAATAATTTGAATAACTATATTTCCCACTGAAATTCAGAAGACTTGCAGAAATAATGAAGTTACATTTATGTCCAGAAGCAAAACAAGGGACCATCTCAGCATTTGCTCAAGGATCAGGGAAACTGGACGAAAAACCTGATCGAGATGGGAGCCATCAACCCAGAAGCTGTGGTACAGTACTTGTTACAGGTTCTTTAGAATTATACAGTCCAAATGATAAATAATTACATTAACTATTATTCTTAAAATTAATGTCGCTTTCCTTTTGATACTCAGTATAGTCTCGAATTGTGTAGAAACACTTATGCAGCAGAAAAGATTTTACTTGGGACTTAAACTTTTCTATCGAATTTAATCGTTTAATGCCATCTGGCAAAGTTTTGTAGAGTAATGTACATGAATTGTATGTGAATTGTTTGTAGGGAACTGTTGATACTGCCACCTGATGAATATGATTACTACGTCGTGTGTTATACTTATAGACATCGGCGTTTGCTGAAAATATGTTCCCGCCCTTAAGTAAGTCATTTTTCTCAAAAAGTACTGATTCGTAAATCAGGAGACAATGTAATGGTAAAATTCCTAAATTAATAAAGAGAGAGTTACAAGAGTTGCTTATACTTACTTATTACTTACTTAGAGTTGCTTCTACAATAAATTAGTTAGTAAATGACAATTAACTCAAAAAAGATACGTTAATAATAGCAAATAGACATCCATTCATTTGATGCAAAGGAAACCTGAGAACAAACTTGGTTGTAAGTAATTATTACATGAATTGATTCAATATGACGCGAATATTTCTCTTGAGCCTTGAACTCAAATTACTTTGCAGTTAGAAAATTAGTGAAGGCTAGAATAATAAACATATAAAAGTAATTAAAAAATGTAAATCTCGTGAAACCCATCTGAATCACTCAGTACAACAGACTTTTCATTGTCTATCCAATTTAAAATAAAATTACTATGTCACATTACCATTCGAATAGTAATTAAAAGTATGAAGTTTTTTACATTATTGAAGTGTATACAAATAGTTAATGAAGTCTGATTTAAATGCTGAAACTATGAATGCACTTAGCTTTTAAATGCGTTACTAAGCATGTTTCCAAAGGCCCATATTCAGCTACAGATTGAGCATGTTTCCAAAGGCCCATATTCAGCTACAGATTGAGTAAACTTACGAAATAAAATGCATTGTTAAAATGCAACAAATGTCAAAATGGAGGCAATGTTCACATCGCCACGACTAGCACCAGAGTGAACCAGAGGAGGACTATTTAACCCAAGAAAATGTTTTCTGAAAATCCGGGGTTCATTTACTGGATTTCAGAAATAAAAACAATCTAAAAACAAATAAAGAATGAGTACTATTCTTTGAAGATTGCAATTAAATATAGTAAATAATCATAACATAGTTTTTTAAAAGTTTGATTTTTTTTAATAATTAAAGACTGGATTTTCATGCAGTAAAACTCTCTAAAATGTGCAGTAAAAACATCAAAACATGCAATAAAAAGATCAAGACTTTGCAAACGTGTGTTTCCTAAAAACTCAAGTTAATTTACTTATCAATTTATTTTTATATTTTGCATATGATATTTAAGTTGAATTAAATATTATAATTTTAGTATTTTTATTATAATTAAGTTTGTACATATTGTTTAAACAAACCATACACGGCATTTGGCCAATATTATTCGTACACAAAATTGTTTTGGCAAAAAACACAAAAAAGTAAATACATAAATAGTAAAATAGAAATATACCTTCGGAAAAAAAAATTAAGTTACGGAAGAAGTGTTCGTAATTGTTTTCCTTATGATTTACAATTATGTATATTTCCAAATTATTTTCTGAGCAATTTTTGTATCTTCTATCAACTAACATATGTTTCAGACAGGCAAAACTTCGTTCTACATATATACTTGTATTTATACTTGTCTATGTGCCGAGCCTCACTCTGACGTAAGTGAGCACGCAGCTAGTATAAGCGATAAAAAACTGCGTTCATTCTCTCTTGTGCCTGGCAGGGCAGTGTCCGTACCGAGAAATTCCATGAACTTGAAACGCAGCTTGTCGCTAGGCTTCGCGCCCGGATGTAAGGTCAAATGTGAGGACTCGCCCCGGACGTACGGTCATGCCTCTCGTGTTGGTGAGTTCAGCAAAATGGATACATGATCCGATTGGGAAGATAGACCCCGAGCATTGCGTTGGCTGAGCGTCCGCAAGCAAGGGCCGCGGACATTTCCCTGCAGCAATAACTCAGAAAGTTTAATTAGACAATAGGCATCATGAAAGGTACAGATGCTCAGTTTATAGAGCAACAAAACGCAGAATTGAAATGTATTAAACGGCACTCGGGTTTCATAGACCACCCGAATGTACTGTTGGGTTACGTCATAAAACTTTATTCTTAAATGAAACCTTTAAAAAAAGATAAATTAAAACAAGATGATAATATAAAAAATATATTATATGCAATAAAACTATAACTCTTGCAGATTAGTGTAGTAAAATACCAGAATGTTCAATTTTCAGGCAGCATTACCTAAAACATGCAATATCGTGCAGAAACACCCCAAACGTGCAATTTTGTGCAAAATAAAACAAGTACCTACTAAAATAACGTCCTTTTGTGATTCAAATTTCAGAAAGCAGAAAAAATTGCAACAGTTTCTTTAAAAAAATGCAACAGTTTTGTGAAGATGTGAAATACGATTAATATCGTCAAACACCTTCCCTTTTCCCGAGCGCGCGGTAACAGGGGGTGCGGCTGCGTGACCTGATGTGGCGGCCTGTTACGTTTAAAATATCCGTTAAACACGAGTCGCAAAAAAGCTAAATTACTTAAAAAATGCTTATTTAAAATATGATGTAGGCTGTGACAAGTGATAAAAATAGAAATGAATACATATGTCAATTAGCTCCATTCCCTCATGCATTTCCGTGAAAATTGCATTGCAATAACTTCAACCGTTCAAAAACTGCAAAGTTACGTGACTCACCTGTACAATGAAATAGTAAATTGGTTTGAGGAAGTTTGATCATTTTACTCTCTAATACAGCCTTTCCGAAAAAATCCGATCTTGCAAGATAAATTAGGGAATTAAACCCTTTATTGATTTGATTTACACTGTTCTTCATAATTATACCATAAGAAATATTTATTTCACTATAACATGTAATCAATTGAAGTCAGCCCCGATTTGAAATCTTTTTTTCTTTGAATGCAGCAATAGTCGTATATACAAACACGTATTCCATTAACACACTTCCAGTAAAATTATTTTCTGTCACTGTCAGATTCTCATATGGGGGCTGTGGTCCATTATGACATACCTGACCAGCAAATGTGCATTAAAAAAATTGGAATATTAAATGCGTGCATGAAACATAGTATACCGCTGCCATCGAAGTGGATTTCAATAGGTGGTTTATCCCCTTTTGATACTCCTTTTAATAGCTGGAATACTCAATAATACCCAACCATTCCAAAATATGAAATTTATTTTATTTGTATGGTATGTATTGAAAATAAAGGGTAACCCTGAAAAAAGAGGAGTAGAATGGAGAAGGCTACATAGGGCCATTCACTGGCAAAGCAAGTGACCTTTTCAGCAGCCATTCAGTGAATCAAGGAATTCTGAACAAAAAGCGCGTCCGAGACAAGATAATGTGACGCTTAAAATTACTTTCATTGAAAGCTCTATTGATATGCCATCTCTCTATGGCAGTCATCGGGCTCGTCACTACTTATTTTTTTATAACATCCAAAACTTTCCATAATGTTTCATCCTCACAGCAATCTTTAATCATTCATTGCACTAAATAGACAATTAATGATTTCGCGGATTGTTTGCGCCCGGAGAAGCGCCACTAGTGAAATCCCAAATATTCTACAACTGTGGATTGTCGCTCAGCAATCCACTCAATACCTGTACAAGATCTCCCCGACCGGGCGGGAAAAACAACGGTATCATAATCTTGAGTGTTCTAGCAGTTACTTATTCACCAATGGCCTTATACGAGTTGTAATAATGGAGCGGCCACAAAAATCCTCAGGGCTTTTTGTCGCCCAAGATTATTAGAACCAGTTAATGCTCGTGGTAAATACGATATTTAATTTTATCTAATTTTAATGACTCAAGTCAACTTATTGACTACTTAACTAGACGTTAATTTGAATCAGTTTGTTTTTTTCATATTTCCTCCCGTAATTCACTTTCGTATTTCCCTCCATAAGACGTAGCATCATTCAACTGTTTTCATATTTCGCTCGTATCCACGATTCTCTCGATCAAGGTAAGTTATGTAGAGTAAATCGAGCTCAAAGGCAAAACAAGCAATAACGTATAAATAACAAATAATCATTTTTTCTTTACAATTTTTTAAGAAACCTTCTCCTTACGAAGATATAGGCAATTATTTTTACTTTCCCGTATACACGGAGTGATATACATAGAATGGGGAAAGTTATGTATGCTGCGCGAAAAAATGGCCAATTTTCGCCAGAAAAAAAATCGTTGCCGGGCGCTGATAGCGAAAAAGTGGATAAAACCGGTTGCTAAATTAAGACAAAAAATCCCCTAACACGTGGTGTAGCCAGAACTCCTTTTTTGTGGGTCCTCCCGTCGAGGTGGGTTGGTCCACGTCCTGACGGGGGGATGCAGAGAAGGCTCTCAAGTGTTCCTTTCTCCATTTTTTTTCATCTTCTTGCTTCTCATTTCATGTCATGTACGTTCTTTTCACTCCTTTTCTTCCTCACTGGCCTTCTCTGTATGCTGAACGCCCACCCATGTGTTTGCCGTGCATGGCGACCCGTGTCGGAGGGAATGTGTGTCCTGGCAGTTGAGGGAACCTGTTTGTTTCCCTATCTAGTCCTAGTGCTACTGTTCGCCTTGCACTAAGGAGTACGTTGATTACGTATTTTGGGGAACATTCCCTGTAGGTTCCAACACACTCGCTTTGGCCCCGGACTCTTCTAGACGGGCGGTCGGGAGCTAACCCACTCCCGATCAATCGGCTCGGACTAGGTCTTGTACTGAACTCCAGGGTGAGCGGGGGAATCCACGGCGGTGCAGCGCTGTGTTATTCCCCCACTATATCCTCGTGGCAACCCTGGCACTCCGATGGAGTGTCCCCCTTGTTGGGCTCCGTGGTGGGTGGGGACCACGAGGATGAACCTATTCCATCTACATGGATACTTCACCTTTCCCCCCGCCTCTTCCGCAAGGAAGAGGAGATTTGCAGAAAGAACTATTGATTTGAATAGTTTCTTTTCTAGAGAAGAAGATCGACCCAAGAAGCCTCGTTTTCCTCCTCATGGCATGTGCCGAGGAAGGTAAGCTTTTCAAAACTGTGAGTGCTGTCCGTCTGGCGCGAGCTATCGAAGAAGCCTACGGGAAAGCTCCCAGCGGTCGTGCGACAAAGGAATGGAACCATTCTTTTTGAAGCGCGTACCGACGAGCAGATTGTAAAAATTCAAAATACGAAGGCAGATTGCCGGCCTCCAGGTAGTAGTCACGGTTCATCCCACCTTGAACCTGAGCAAAAGGCGTAGTCAACCACGAGGACTGTGCTACTGAAACGGAGGAAGATCTTCTATAACTTTTTTAAGACCCATGGCCGTGACTGAGGTGTACAGGATCGGGAAGGAAAGAGCAGGGTAGAAGTGATCCCTACTTCTACCCTGATCCTTACTTTTGACCGACCATCCCTCCCGGAAAGGATCGTTACCGCTTTCTACAAACCTCCGTGTGCGGCAGGCAGTATGTGCCGAACCCTTTGCGCTGCTTCAAGTGTCAAAGGTTTGGGCATACCCAACAGCGATGTATGTTCCGTTAACGCGGTTTGCGGGAAGTGTGGATCGTCAGTTCACGACCCACAACCCTGCGACAAACCACCGCACTGTGTGAATTGCGAAGGCGATCACCCAGCCAACGACAACCAGTGGCCCCACGTTTCTCCGGGTAAAGGGAAATCCAAAAAATAAGGGTAACCGAAAAGGTTTCATTCCCTGAGGCGAAAGCGTAGGTTCCAAATCAGGAATCCAGTGGACCTATCTCGATCCTTTTCCAGTGCTGCAAAACCTAAGTCCCCGGGGGTTAAGCAGCGAGTTGTCAAACTCACTGTACCCCAGCGGTAGTTTTCGCACTTTAGTTGTCAGGTGTCGCCGACAGACTTCCCCGAAGATTCGGCATGTATCCAAGGTGGGAAAATTATAATTCCACAAAGTACAAAAAACCTGTGCAAAAACACCACCAGAAATCGACCACTGAGACTTCTACTGAAATCGATCTTAAACAGACACCGCCCTCCCAGGAAAAATACGTCATCCAAATCCCGTCCACCTCTTTCTGTCTCTGAGAATCACATCGGACGATCCTCCAGCCCCTATAGATCTCGGTCACCCGTGGCCAAAAGTCGGGAAAAACCCCCCCGACCATATCCAGCAGCAGTCAGGATTACTCTGCTGTTGATGAGGAACCCACGAGAGTTCCCCTACAACCATTCAGAAGGTGAGAAAGAAAAAAAAGCAACCAAAGAAATAATTTCACATAATGGCTCTCTCATGGAACTTAAATGGTCTTCGTGCTCACTCAGAAGAATTAAGATTAATAATTTCTCGCCACAAACCATTTATAGTCTGCCTTCAGGAAACTCATCTTCTCCCTCATCATCCCCTGTCTCTTCGCGGATTTAACATCTATCGGTTTGATCAAGACGACGGACTTCGTGCTCACGGCGGCGTTGCGGGTACTCATCCGCGACTCCCTGTTCCTCGGAGGAACACAACGTTCGAACCGACCTCCAAACAGTTTGCGTACGGGTACACCTACCATCGTTCTCTTTTACGGTGTGTAGTATATACATTCCCCCTGGCCAAGTCGTGTCACAAGAGGAACTCGAAGATGTTTTTTTCTCAGTTGCCCGCCCCTTTTTTTATTGCGGGGGATTTTAATGCCACAATCCCCTCTGGGGTGGCACGCGGACCTGCCCGAGAGGTTCTATCCTCGAAAATATTATTGACCAGCAAAACTTAATTCTTCTGAATCCCGGGAATCACACTCATTTCTCCATGGCGTCAAACACCTTCTCGTCAATCGATCTGGCACTCTGCAGTCCATCCCTATCTACCATGGTAGAGTGGACCGTACTCGATGATCTACATGGGTAGTGACCATTTTCCCACTTTGGTCCACTTAATGTCCCTGATTTAGACGTCATCTACCCTCCTCGCTGGCTATTCCATCGAGCCGACTGGGATACATTCAGCGAGAAAATTATAATGCCAGACCACTTCTCAAATAATATCGATACCTTGGTGGCCCAATCACCGACGCCGTTCTTCGCGCAGCCACCATTGCAATCCCGAAGTCTACGTGTCGGCCACGACGCGTCCCTGTGCCTTGGTGGAATGCTGACTGTGCCACCGCGGTGCGAGACCGAAAGCAAGCACTCGCTAGGCTCAATAGGTTCCCCACCGCATCAAACCTGATCGATTTCAAAAGAAAGCGGGCCAGAGCCAGATTAGTAATACGGGAAAGTAAGACCCGCTTCCTGGAGAGCCTTTATCTCTTCTCTTTCTTGCCATACCCCGCCTAAAGTAGTATGGCGAAAGATCCGACAGATCGGAGGAAGATTTTCCCCATCATCTGTCCCAGGACTTCTTATTAATGGAAATCTTATTACTTCTCCAGAAAAAGTAGTTGAGGAATTGGCCTGTCATTATGAAATTCCTCCAGTTCCTTACACTACTCCCCTAGCTTCGTGAAAACTAAGAGTAGAATGGAGAAATGCAGATTGGACTTCTCTACCTGCCTGGAGGAAGATTATAACGCCCCTTTCTCCATGGAATGAATTTTCCTGTGCGCTCACCCGTGGGAAAGATTCTGCTCCAGGACCAGACCAGATACACAACCAATTGTTAAAACACCTGCCGGAAGAGGCACGTATCTTTCTCCTCCGTATCTTCAACAAGATTTTGGATGGAACATACCTTCCCTAGAACCTGGCGCGAAGCGATTATTATTCCTATTCCTAAAGAAGGAAAGGACAGGACAAGCCGTCAACCTACCGTCCAATCTCGCTCACAGCTGTATATGCAAACTTCTGGAGCGAATGGTGAATACGCGTTTGGTCTGGCACCTGGAGCAGAGAAACCTACTTACCCCCCATCCAATGTGGTTTCAGGAAGAACAGGTCAACCATGGACCACCTTGTCACCCTTTACCACACAGATCTCCCACTGCTTTCGTGCTACGTCAACACCTGGTAGCAATTTTCTTTGATATAGAGAAAGCTTATGATACTACCTGGAGGTACGGCATTCTTCGCACCATCCATTCTTGGGGTCTTAGGGGCCGGCTCCCCCTTTTTTTAGTAGCCTTTCTTTCCTCAAGATACTTCCGCGTTGCGCCTTGGTGACAGGTTATCCGCCAGCCACCATCTAGAAAACGGGGTCCCTCAGGGCTCAATTCTGAGTGTCACTCTGTTTGCCATCGCTATCAATAGTATAGCGTCGATAATCCGAGAGCCGGTGAAAGCATCGCTCTTCGTTGACGACTTTGCCATTTTCTGCTCTTCCAAGAGTATTCAAGTGATAGAGAGACAATTACAACTTGTCCTCAACAAATTGCAGGAATGGAGTGATGCGACAGGTTTTAAATTCTCCGCATCAAAAACTAGCTGTCATGCACTTCTGCAGGATTTATCATCTTCATAACCACCCCGATCTTTTTCTTGGAAGCCATCTTCTACCTTTTGTGGACTCTGCAAACTTTCCTTGGGCTTACTTTCGATAAGAGCCTAACTTGGCGAAATCATATACGTAAACTGAAGAGCCGATGTGTCTCACCTCTGACCTTCTCCGCACCCTTACAGGCAGCTCTTGGGGAGCTGACCGTGTGTGTCTCTTGCGTTTGTATAGAACCCTCATCCGCTCTATTTTGGATTATGGATGTATTGTATATGGGTCAGCGTCACCATCAACCCTCCGGCCATTAAATACCATTCACAACGCCGGTATAAGAATTAGTACAGGCGCCTACCGCACGAGTCGCATCGAATGCCTCTTGGCCGAAGCTGGAGAACCATCTCTGAGCCGAAGGCGAGATATTTTATTAGCCTCTTATGGGGCTAAAGTGTCGGGACTGGTTGACCACCCTTGTCGTCGTATAATCATCCACCCAAAGTATGAGTCCTCGTACAATCTTCGAACTTCGTTACCCCATCCCCCAGGTATTAGATTACGAAATCTTCTCCGGGAATTAAATGTAGAACTTCCCACACCCTGTGAGACCCACAAGTGACCGGATCCCCCCTTGGAAACTCCTCCTTCCCAGTATTGACTTCAGACTCTCCCATTTACCCAAACAAACTACTAGTCCTCTGGTTTACCAGAAGCAGTTTCTGGATATGCAGAGAATCCTATCCGGATCATTTATTTCTTATACACGGATGGTTCATCGTGCAGCGACGCGGTGGCATGTGGTTTTTACTGTATCAGGGCCACCAAATCATTTCGGCTTCACTCCAAATGCAGTATTTTCACTGCCGAAATGTGTGCAATCTTTGAGGCCCTAAAATACATTGAATCAGCGACGTTGCGGCGAGTAGTTATCTGTTCCGATTCTCTCAGCTCTCTTCAAGCTGTCTCCCGTCCTTCGTCAGACTACCTGACTTTATCCGTTCAAAGCCTGATTCCATCGTCTTCTGTCCCGCCGCTATGACCTGGTACTTACTTGGGTCCCAGGCCACGTGAGTATCAGAGGGAACGAACTGGCCCGACCAGGCGGCGAAATCAGCGACTCGTAAAACTCGTATCGACATCCCTTCTGTGCCATTATCCGATGTTCAGGCTTTCTTGAAACGATCCGTGCTTAGAGCGTGGCAAACAGAGTGGCACAATAGCACTTTCAAACTAAGTGCGATAAAGAATTCTGTGTATCCCTGGCGCTCCTCATCACGGTCTTGTAGACGCGAGGAAGTTATTTTAACCCGTCTTCGTATCGGACACTGCCATTTCTCTCACGGTTTCATTCTTCGAAATGAAACTCCCCCCATCTGTGACTCGTGCCAGACTGTTCTTTTCCGTGGAACACGTCCTGCTGTACTGTAGGAAATTTGTTGGCAGTCGACGAAGACATGACCTGGGCAACTCGCTACAAGTGGTGCTCGGGGATGACGATTCTGCGCTCTCAAAACTTTTTTGTTTTTTGAGAGAAAGCGCAGAATATATAATTTTATTTGATAAGAACAATGTTTTTATGTTGTTTTTTGGCCCCTTTACAGCCAATTTTACGTTTTTAAGATAAATTTTACGCGCCCTTTTTCTCTATTTTCCTTCTGCCATTTCTACATGTATACTTGATGCAGAATTCGAGCCTCCTTTTTAGCTGCTTACATGCTTTAGCTTTAGCTTTAGCTTTTTACATGCTTTTAAACAGTGAGTAAGTTACATATGCAACACTGAATATTCTTTTCTCCAAATACTCTGGCATGGGCGCCAATGACCACAGCAGTCGAAGCGCCCTTTTAAACCCTATTCAATCAATCAATTGTGGGTCCTTGATGTCGAAAAATCAATTGAAAGGAATAACGTACGATCTTCTTCCAAAATAGATATTCCCACAGTCGATCTGGTTCTTGTCAAAGCTTTGAGATTTTGAAAAGATTCTGTAAAATTTGGGGGTGTACATGAAGACCCCCCGGACATTTTCAACATTTTCTCAAAACGGCTCCAATTTTTTTCTTAATTTCTTGTAAGAATAGAGTAAAATGCACTACTTAAGGTGGCTTAGGTCTTATTTTCACGGATAACTCTGAATTTTCGAAAACTGCAAAAGTTAAAAATTTTTTCGGCGTCTTTGTGGAACTACAAAATTGAAGATAGAGATTTTTCTTTTAAATGAAATTTGTTGTCCAAAGTGAGTTCTTTCATTAAGGTCGTGTACATTTTTTTTGAATAGTTTAGTATTTTTTCGCGCAATATTGCGTGCAATGTGTGCAATTTTAAAAAATCATAAAACAAGATTTTCTCAAAAAAGGCTCCAAATTTTGTCTTTAAACTTGTGTTAGGTATAGTGCCTAATGTATTTTATGAGATGACAAAACGCCATATTGTTCTATTCTTTTGTTTTTTCAAAAATTACAAAATGTATTTTTTCTTTACTTTTCTCTCACGTCGTTAATATTTACATTAGCAACGATTTTTTTTACATTTATTATATTAACGAGTACATGTGCTTTAAATAATGTCGAGTAACGTTTGTCGAAAACATACCGTTATCTGTGAAAAGTAGCTCAAATTTCCACATTTTTAGAAACGCTCAAACGCCATTTTCTCATATATGACTGCATTATTTTTTCTCAAATATTTGTAACACGATAGTGCTAATTACAGGTTTTAGTATGGTCTAAAGTTTATTTTGAGTATTTTTTGTTTTTTCAAAAATTATAATAATAATTTTTTTGAAAGATCTCTCACATCTTAAATACGCACATTACCAAAATTTGTAAATATTAATATATTTGTGAGTGTAAGTGCTTCAAATACTTCAAATAAAGTATTTGAAAACTAAACATTTTTCTGTGAAAATGAGCTTCAAATCTCGCATTCTTTAGTGGCGCTAAAATGCAATTTTCTTCCGCACAGCACATAATACAACCACATAATTTTGAAAAAGAAAATTGCCATTTAGGACAATTTTTGTGTTCTTTAATATTCTAAAGTTAATATTTTCGTTTCGAAACGAAAAATTAAGAAAATGACAAAAAAAATGTACTTTTGGCGGTGATAGATGGCAGCTGGCAAGAAAGAGTTGTGGCAATTCCAAATAGCTCGCGAAGACCCAAGGAAATTGAAAACTAATACGGGAATAGTTTGTGCATTCTGTTGCACCACTAGTTTGGTAATATTCTCCAATATAATTTTAACCGAATGTTCTCCGGTCTTTATTCCATACGTTTAACAACTTTATTCAATACGTTTTAGAAATGTCGTGCTGCTGCGCGCTATGAGGTATCTTTTCAAGGTCGCTGGTTGGAACACTGCATCAAGAACTTTGTCAGCACTGAAGAAATTGTGCCACGAAAAGTACAGAAAATATCGCTGTTCTCGCACTGGTACGCAGTTCCATGAATGGAGGCATTGGCGTGTGTACAAGAGCACATGAGCGCAGCCTGAAAAGTGATTGGACATTTAAACATTTCTACCAAAAAGGTCGACAGCAGAGAGAGAGAGAGGAGGGGGGGAGAGAGAGACTGGGAGAGGGAGAGGGGCAGCGAGAGGGAGAGAGAGAGAGGGGGAGAGGGGGAGAGAGAGGGAGAGAGAGGGAGAGAGGGAGAGAGGGAGAGGGGGGAGAAAGGGGGAGACAGGGGGAGACAGGGAGAGGGGAAGTGAGGGAGAGAGGGAGAGGCGAAAGAGGGAGAGGGAAAGCGGGAGAGGGAAAGAGGGAGAGGGGAAAGAGGGAGAGGGAAAGAGGGAGAGGGAAAGAGGGAGAGGGAAAGAGGGAGAGGGAAAAGAGGGAGAGGGAAAGAGGGAGAGTGGACATCGCGTTTCAAGCGTGACCTCTCAAAATTTCGAAAGAGGTCCTACAGTCCTACATAATACACTTCATTTCCGTAAGCAAATAAATTCTAAATTTAATCAACAAGGTATTTACCACGTTTTGCTTCATAAAACTGATTTTAAAAGTATCAAAAACTGATATTACTTCAACAATTTCGTACTAATTAAAAAATTATATTATTGTAAGTGCAAGACATCTGTTTCGCTGTGAAGGAAGTTTCTTAATGATTTTTTTAGGGTAAACGACTTTCAACGTTACTCAGCTGAGAATTAATCTCCTGAATTTTTTGAACCCTCGTGAATGGAACCTGCTTCGTGGCTTCACTGTTTACTCATTGGAGAATGTTCCTTTACTCTACAGGTTTCGGTCGGCTTTGCCGTGCGCGTACAACGAGAAGTCACGGCGATATAAAACAACGGGGTACTGCAAAGTTTACAAAACATTGGTGCACCATAAATGAACATGGATGCTGCCTTTCATTTTGAGAATGATTCCAACAGTAGATACGTATTTGCAAGTTTTCTTGAATTTTTACTTAAAATTGCTGTACGCAATTCGAACGAAGTGTCTTTGGCACACTTATTTGAAAACACGTCTTTTATCGTCGCCTCGTACGTCAAGATTTCATTCGTAGGCCAAAAATTTCTATATCAATTGTATAAATAGCTATTTTCATTTATTGCTCTCGATTGATAAGCGATGTCCACTCTCTTCATGCTGCCTACCTTCTTGTACAAATGTTTAAATGTCCAATCAATTTTCAGTGCTGCGCTCATTTGATAACAATATACTTTCCCAACAAGCATTCTGTAACTGCAATATTGATTCATGAATTACGAACCCAGTTACATTCAATTTAGTTGTTTTGCCATTTTCTCAGACACTGCATGTACTTGTTACATCTGTACATGTAATACTGATTAAATGAGTTCCTGGTAAAAGCAATACACAATAGAAAGTACAATGAAATCATCGAATCTGTACCTTTAATCAGGGTTAATTGCATCCCCTTCATAAAATACCTTATTAAACATTCTTCGTTGCAAACGCGTTGTGTTATCATTTTCCGATAATAAAGGAGAGCTCTCCCAACGGTTCGGAGGGAAAATGAACTCTATATACTCGCATGTCAATTTATTGGAATTTTCGCTTTCATCTTTGGTTCTGTTTTACCTGGTTTGTAAGTGAAGTAGCAGATTGCAAGATCCATATAGTTCCAAAAGTTGCAAAATGTTACCCTCATTGATTTATTCTTTTTATTAACTCATTCTCTTTCAGATGTTATATGTTGTAAGCTTTCATAATTCGTCATAATAAAAAAGAGAGGGCCATAGAAAGGTTTGCAAAACGTTAACTTCAATGCATTTCTATTTAATCTTCGCCACGAACTGTTGGCTGAAGAAAGACGCCGGAATTATTTTACTTTAACTTACAATTTTATCTGGTTTGTCATGTCCTTTTAGAAGTGTTAAGTATATTTTACTTGCATGCTAAAATGAAATCTTTTATTTTATTTGTAATAGTTTAAAAAATAATATATACAATTAAATGATTTTTTATCAAATTGTGCTTAAAGCCGAAAAGGGTAAAATGTTAAGAACTCGTAATATTGGCATGATCTGGTGGATGTGGTGCAGTGTTTTGTTGATGGTGTAGTAGTGTTGTTGATGGTGTAAAGTTTCATTGATGGTGTAGTGTTGATGGGTGTGATGTGGTGTTGATGGTGTGATGTGGTGTTGATGTGGTTGATGTGGTGTTGATGGTGTGATGTGGTGTTGATGGTGTGATGTGGTGGTTGATGGTGTGATGTGGTGTTGACGGTTGTGATGTGGTGTTGACGGTGTGATGTGGGTGTTGACGGTGTGGATGTGTGGTTGACGTGTGTGATGTGGTGTTGACGGTGTGATGTGGTGTGTTGACGGTGTGATGTGGTGTTGATGGTATGATGTGGTGTGTGATGGTATGATGTGGTGTTGAAGTGAGGGTGTAGGGGTAATGTAAGAAGAAAACTACAGCATGCTACTCAATGCTCTTACGAGTAACGGCCTATTGAGATGAAAACCCGAGTACATGTTGTGGGCTAATTTCATATCTAGTTCGCCTAATTGCACTGTTTACTCCTATGTGATGAATACATGAAGCTGGTACTCACAGCCATTCAAATTCAATTTGCAGGCAATACACTTTGTGTCATACATCGCCATCCGTCTGTAGACCCTTCCTGAGAGAACAGGCGCAAGAGAGCCGACAACACGATCCCCTCGCGAGTGTAGAGGAGCAGGTAGGAACATGACGACGTCCTTATTTGAATTAGCACCAGGTAAGCCCATCGTCGCGTAACGCATTCAGCGCGATCAAAAGGGTCGAGGGGCTGAGAGCAATCTGCGTGACATGCGGCTTTGGCACGGCGCCTGAAACACGTCATTTGCAGTGCTGTCCGCGTCCACCCTATTCTCTCCAGGAAGCCTGAGTCCTCCGTCCTCTTCTCTTCACCCTCGAACCACTTCCATTTGGATCTGAGCTTTGCGATGTACAGTGTGCCTGTCGGCAAATTTACCTGAGCAAAATATTGTTGTTCTGGAGGCGTTCTTCTTCAAATAGTTTATCGGAGGACCGTAAATATGTTTTTATTCATATATCTTGTGTTGATAAGATGGATTTCTTGAGAATAATCGTGTACTTTGTAAATGTTTTCGTTACTTTTTATCTATTACTGAAGCAAGAGTGGAGTAGAAATTTAACTTCCTCCCTTGGAGAGTACTTCCTCCCTGTTTCATACAATTTTAATTCTTCTAACGATAAATAATTCTTTCTGAATCCTTAAGGTAAATAAATGCACTACTCCAAGTCCAGGTTCATGTTGATGTTCACAGCCTTCGCATATGACATTGCTGTAATTGTTAAATCTTGTCAAACTCTGCAGATTGTCATTTTGTTAGAGAAATAAGGAGAGTTGGATCATCTTGATTCTGCAGGATATTGACTGATTCTTAAAATAAACGCATGGTAATCTTAGGAAAATTATTGCTTCTGAAAGTAAATCAGAAAGTATAACATTTGCTCGTAAACTATTTTCGTCAAAACGCAATTATTCTCCCTAAGATCAGTTGACACCATACACAGTTTGTGGTATCTGGGGATCATTATAAACCGTAAACAAATATCTAACAAAATCCAGCAATAAAGCTTGTAGAAGTCTTTACTTTGTAATGAGAAATTTAAGAGGAAATAGGAAGTCAAATATTAGCATTTACGTCGTTAGTCAGACCATTACCTGAGTTCGCCGCGAGTGTGTTGCAACACGTATAAACTGAAAAAATTCGGAGAATCGTACCCGTTAAAAAGCGAGGGAGTACGTTTATTGTAGCTATTTAAGTTATTAATAGAGCTCGGATATGCAGTCACAAAAAAGTCGAAAATAGGCTGCGATTAAGAAAGAAAAACTGAAAAATGAAGAGAGACACATGCATTATAGTTAAAATAGGCACAAAAAATTTCCTCAATAAACAAAGGAAAATATTTAATATACGAATTTAGTCATAATACGTGCATTAAAGATAAAAACAATATTCCATCAACAAATACAAAATCAACAATTTGGAACATTGTTGTTTTTTAAAATCACAAATCAAATGATTCTCATTATATACTTCACTACGGCAGTGCACAATTAAGAACTTTTCCAAGTTTTCAATAGTAGAAGAGGATCTTCTTTCATTGAAAATTACTTTGTAAGGGGAAGAATGTTCTCCCCACCTCGCATGAAGTTATGAGGATATAATTCGTTAACGGTATTATGTTTAGGTTCGAGACTGATTTCTCTGATTTTCCAAGAAAGAAAAGAAATATATTTTGGATATAATTTTCCAAATTTGAATGAAATTTAACACCATGGTAAATTTTAACCCAACAGCTACGCATCTCCCCGCACTTCACTTAGCATCTGCCAAAAAACCTCTGGTCTCCAAATTCGTCATGCTTTCGCCGTAAATGTCCAAAATTTGCCTGTTTATAGGGAAGGTCAGTCTTGATTTTTAGGGACGACAACACTTCCTTAGATTGCTTACTGGCAAGTGTTGTATCCTCGTTGAAATCTAAAACTTTCGGTATTTGAAATTATCCGCTTGATAAGTGGCGGTTGTGAAGCCTTTATCAACGCAGGTTGAAGTGGTTGAGGAATATCTGTAAAAAGTAGTCTTGAACGCTGACACCCCTGTTTGGAGCGTTGAGAAATATTTTTCCCAGCAAAAATCAAATGGCTTTCACCGCGGAAAACGTCTACGAACTTTTATAACACGTGGAAAGGCATAGAGCTCTGCAAGGTAAAGTGGCCTTCATATCGTGATGTAACACACATCTATCGCAATTAAATATCACGTAGCAACAGACATAAACCAGATGATTTTACTGCGTACAAAAGAATGGGAAATTGCAAAGGACTGAAAATTCGTTCTTTCTCGCGGGTCCAATTTGAGGAGGGTCGTTCAAGGAAACGACAGAAATAAACAAGACATGACGAGGAAAATGGATTTTTCCCAAGGACGGCAATTATCAGGGAAGCACATGTGCGCTTGTGCTCTGGATATTTTAAATACTTTAATTCCAAACCACGGCCTATAACCCCAACGACAGAGAAAGGGTATGTTGTGATGTAACACACATCCATCCATCCATCCGAAAGGAA
>JAHLJT010008446.1:252683224-252695760 GCA_031308135.1 Acheta domesticus | reverse complement strand
CTCATGGTTACCACTACAATTTTAGAATAGAAAACTTTAAAACTTTCGGTTGACTTTATCATATACGCTTCTGGATCTGTCAGAAAAAGCAAAAGTTTATGAGCTCATCATTTTTGTCATGCAAGAAGATATATTTAATATCTCTTACAAGAAGAGCTATTGTAGAACAGTTGGTAGCATCGAAAGCTCTTGTCAAAATCAAATGTGGCTTTCTCAGATGACTGCAGTCTAGTTTTCAGACCACATTCACAATCTGTCATAAGCAACCCTAGTTTTATTAATGGACAACCGAATGTAGGAAGTGTTCAATGTCTCTTCAGAATTCTTCGACTTCCAAGTAATATGGCGGAATTAGATAATATTTCCAGGAGTTCACTCGAGTGATTTTTGTTTTTTTTTGTTTTTATGAAGAACAGGTTAAACGTTGAATTTCCAAGTGTTGAAAACTATATATTCGCGACAATGGGCACAGTCACTGTTGAATTACTTGTCTTTTTCTTTTGGCTGCATTTGTTGAAGAAGATTAAATAGTTTTTATCAATTTTCCCACATTTTTAATTGGAGTTGCAGTGTTTTATGGTATAAGATATATTTTTTGGCAGAATTAACTACTTTTCACAACAGTTAAAATGTTATTTTCCGTTCGTCGTGAAATCATCCACGAATACACTCTTTTTGCAATCGCAGCTTGAAAATTGATTACAGCAAATGTGCTTAACTAGAACAATAGCAACATCAAATTAACCGAACTGGCATGTACCACACTTCAAAACTAGTAAAATTATTGTCGAAGAAAACTCCATCTTACGTAATTCTACCTTCTAAAAGTAAAATTAGCTGGGCGCTCTAATCTTGAAGACAGTTGTGTTCTTGGTAAAGAACCGATATCTCACTCACGATAGCTAAGATTCAGAATGCGAGAGAAATCCTGTTCTCTGGAGCGCTCTGAGGGGCTTCCGCGAAGAAGGTAAGAGTGTGAGGAGAGGTGTCGATTTCACATCCCTCTCCAAATGGCTTCCTTCCTCTCCGCGCCACGGAAAGAACATCACAGATAGGGATGGCACAAAGACATCGATATTTTTTAAACATCGATATTTTGGAGCAGAAACTTATATATGTATATTATAACATTGATGTTTTGCTTTAGTTGTTTTCTTCAAATCGGTATATTTGTGCAGAAACATCGATGTTTTCAAACAATTGTCATGATATACATAAAATTTCCAGTACAGTAAACCCTCGTTAACACGAATTCCGAGAAACTGAAATAATCGGTTTCTTGTTATAGAAATTCGTGTTATCGCATTTTCTTTGTGTATAATCCTCCTTACTACGTTTCTTTCGGGGGAGCAAAATTTGTTCGTTTGACAAGGAATTTTGTGGTCAGTGCTAACGACGGTTTACTGTTTATATTTTATTTGTAGATTGCTCGCTATCAACTGCCATCCAGAACTGTCACTAATGTTGATCTCCACGCGGCATAAAACAGTTTGCTTTTATAACATTTCTTCAGTGTTTTTACCTATTTTTATTATTTCGTACGCGGTAATATTGATAAACTGCAATTTGAACCTTAAGTACATAGATCATTGAATAGAAAATTACAATGACAGTCACGTTTAAGGCAGAATATACTTTAAACTAGTATTGACGTTTTATATACAGTAATCCCTCAACATTCGCGAGAGTTAGGTTCTCAAAAAGTATCGCGAATGTTGAGTCTATCTTTTAATGAAGAAAGGTGGGTAACGTTCCTGGATATCGAAAAGCTGTCAAAAGGAAAGAAAAAGTATCTGACAAACAATTACAGTAGAACTGAGTAAGCGCTATTACAAACAGAAATCACAATTAACATCCAAGGAGAAGAAATAAACAATAGTTGGAAGTTATCAAAGTTGAAAATGATTGGATATAAGATTTGGTAATTTTTGTTTCATCGCCCTCCTCATTCTAATATCCAAATATGCAAGAGTTTGTGCTTGTATTTCCATGTTCGGATCATGTTCGAATGCCTTTTTCACCAGAGATTGTTGAAGTTTTAGAACGACATTAACAGATAACGTTAACATTAATTTCGACATTGAAGTTATTCCAGGATGTAGGATGCTTCCGTTACTTCATCAGGAGTTCGAGGAAGTTTTCTTCGCTGATTATTTCCCAAAGCTCCACATCAGTGAGGTCATTATAATGAGATGTGCACAGATCCTGAATGGCTTTTCTGTTCATGTGGTCAAAACCCTTTCCTCCAATTTGACCCACCGGACTGAAATTATTTTACAATTCTATTATTATGTTATCGTGAATAGACATTCCAACTTAACATTTTTGCAGAACGTGATACTTGGAGCTCTGGTATCTGCCGAGTTCGTTTCCTAAATAGCTCTGATAAAGGAAATTAAATGCGTTTGCTTTCAAAAGAATGTAGAGCCACAAAAAGACGCACGCGCGAATCTTGAAATCGCGAATGATCGGAACTCGAGAATAGCGAATTCGCGTATGTCGAGGGATTACTGTATTACATTAGAACCAGGATATTTTACTTCGAAAAGAGTCATCATATTTACAACATGAAAATTTTAAACATGAAAGTTTTTTGACGGTGTTTTCATCGAGATCGAAATCCTTTTGGTGATGTATCGAAGTATCGATGATTGCTAAATTTTGCCATCACTAATAAGAGCTCGGTCGGACGCCCTGACAAATTTTACGCGTTCCATTATAATTTTCCGAGGCCCGTTTTTTTAGGGTACTGCTCCGGCATTCGCCTCATGTTGATCGGAGAAACAACGGAAAACTACCGATCAGAGCAGCCGGCCGCTAGAGTGCTTGATTCGGGAGAAGGGGTTCGTAATGAATCCGCACTAATTTTCAAACATTAGATACAACTTAACATAATATTTGTCTGACGCATATTTGTCTGTTTCTGACTTTGAGTTAAAATTTACTATACTAATTAAATGACAACACCTGTGGTCATTTAATTTTAAATGTCAATGACATTTCACCACAAAACCAATATAACTATATTAATCCGAGTACTAGGAAATCTTAACTCCTCGAGGGTTAAGCAGGGTTTGCATTCGCGAGACCAGGAACCATGGGAGGCGTTATCACGTGCGTCAAGCACAATATGCGAACTGCCAAGAGCAAATTACTACGAGACGGAATATCGGTTGCTTCCTGGTATTGGTAACATTCCTCTGCCGCATCTCACGTGCATTGTGCTGCTCTTGGACTACGCGTCATGTCCAGCTGTCCATTATATCGCTCGGCGTATAGGGATTCAATAAGCTGCACCAAACTGGCAATAGTAGATGGCAGTCAATAGGCAACACCGGCCTCAATAGCTCAACGGTAACATCTTCGTCCCTGCAGCATCACTGACAGGAAGATCCTCATGTTCGAGTCCCGACAGTAGCGGATTTTCGACTCTAGCTTCATAGCGAAGTCACATTCAAGCATTGCCTTTAAGAGAATCCTAGTGTTCGGCTGCTCTGATCGGTAGTTTCTATTCTTTCGTCAACCAATATCAAGTGAATGCCGGAGCAGTACTTTCAGAAAACGGGCACGGACTGCAAGCGGTCTTTCCTTCCACATTCTTGCCGCTTTCTCTCCGACTACACATACAATAGAATTTATATGCACTACACTGTCACACATGTCGGGAGACCAGTCGATAGCTCAGCGTTCGTTCTGTTCTTCGTGTCCGTCTGGGGGAGACACGTAGAGATGGGAAATCCGCAAAACGACCCTTCACGTCGTCTTCGAAGTTAACGTTCCTGCGGAGGAGAAGCACGTCCACCTTTGCGGCTAATAGATGGACAAAAGGTGGCATTTGTGCCACCTTTGCACCATAAAGTCAAGAATTACTGGGGACTAATGACCTCAATAGTTCACGCGCTCGGAATTCAGACTTGCTCACTTTACCGGAAATGTCACCACAACGGTCGAACAAGAAAGGAAATAAAAATTTAACAATTAACAAAAATATACTCATCCAAACGACAAGAAATTATTTCGTCAAAACAAAACCTAATAAATGTTCAGTACTTGGTCAAAAAGAAAACAACGAAATTAAGAGAGCGCGTTGAAATTAAGGAACTAAAACCAATTTACTCAGAAAATGATGGATCCAACATCACTAAAATGATCAGATATGGACTTCAGCAGTACCTATCAACACCTCTTACAAAAGGGACAAGTGATGTAGTAAAATCGAGAAGAAAGTGTATATTGGAACCAGTAAGGGAAGACAATAACAGGGGACCTGAAGTAGGTGGGTATAGCCTAGTGAAATCTCTTGGTAAATTTAATTTGGTCTTTTCGTAAAAAATAAAAAAACTATACGTGACATATGAGGAGAAGTATAATCTGCGTTCGTTTCTTGAACTCCTGAATCTCTTCACCACCCTTTACTATACGAAGTTGAATAATAAATAAAAGTACTAACCAAGCGAGGTGCAATATATGAACATTAGAAAAACTCGTTCCCAACGAATAGTACATTTATTTGCATTAGTAATCAAACTACGGATTTTACTTTGTTGGATTGCTAATAAAATAACAACCCACATCCCCGGCTCTACTTCCACCACAACCATCAAAAGGAGAGCGTAAACCATGTGCATTATGGAGCTACATTTATCCAGTCCAGAAGCAAATTAAGACCCATCTCAGAATTTGATCAGTGGATCTTGGGAATCTTGATGAAAAGCCTGATGGAGTGGGGTTCATTGAACCAGAAGCTGAAGTACAACACTTGCTACAGAGATATGAACGACTTATTTTACCAACCTGATCAGTAGCTTTGACTGACGTCAAAACATTGACGGCGCGTTAAACTCCATAATTGCGTTTCAGCAAGGTCGTTTCGCCTGACGATCGTCAAAATATTCGTCAAATATTGCCCTGCCATCAACGTCTTTGACGACTCGTTAAATTGCTGTTCTGGAGTTAATGTATAAAACACGTGCGTTGTATTTCATCAACTAACATATTTTACGCTTTTGCGCTTTAAGAGGCGAGTCTGCGATAACGTGGGAGATAATTCTGATACTTAACTTTTGTATATTTTGAAACCCTGTGTTCAGAAAGGGGCAATTACCCAAAAAATATTTTTATTATTTGGACGATGCTACATTCTTAACGAGATAAAGAATATGGACGGCGGTTTGCTTGAAGCTTTTTAGAAGAAATAGATCTGCGCATGGAATAGTATACAAACATAAATAAGTCTCTAACGCCCATGCAGCAATTGTTGATAATTTAAAGATTTTATGCTGCAAGATATTTTTTCTTTGTAGTCTGCATTTGCATTGGAAATTTATGATCCACAAGATATCGTTGTGTAAATAAAGAGACCCTTTCATTTGAAAATGTCTCACTTGGGCCACAATGTGCGATATTTCCACATATTGAAATAGAAAACTAATAAATATGACAAATGTCAAATGTTCATTAAATAAGTGAAGTTTGGCAAATTACAAAAAAATCACCTTTTCAAACTTCTCCTGCACCTTTGTTATTGTTGTAAGATAATACACACGGACCGTCTGATGGACGCGAATAAATGACACTAATTTTTTTGATACACTAAAGATCCCTATTTTTAATAACAGTTATGTTTCTTTTTTAAGAAAGTCTCTAAAACAGTAATTTTTTTTAGGTACACACATATACATTCAGCTTTTATTATTAGACCAGCATAGAGTTTCGACAATGTTGATCCTCATCTTTAGGCACAAATATTTTTAATTTTTCAAAAATACACATTATTCACAACTTTGTTCTTGGTTTTAGACACATTGTACTCTAAAAGTAAAAGAGAAGCAATTAGTTTAAAATTACATTTTTTCTATTTATTAAAGTATACAGGAGTATGCATTATAGAAGAGTAACTCACCTTATTTTTTTGTGATTAATTACATTTTGGAGACACCACTTTGGCATAATCTCAAAAATGATATACCAAGTCATGTAGAATTGGACTCGGATGAAGCGTTTGCTAAACGTTACTGTGATGAATTGCAACGCCCGTACGAGGAACCATTCACACAGACGTTTGTGTCGTTAGCTCTGACGACCTGAAATTCTCAAGTAAATAATTGTGTTGCAGCGGTACAGAAATAAGTTTTCATTTCGTTTCTATTGCCATTGATAGTGGAAGCTTTTGAAAGCAAACAACAAAATTATTCTTTGCTTCACGCCATATCACAAGCATTGGAGATCTGTAACGTCAAGAAATCAGGTACGTTCGGCAGCAGATATGAGGCACCCCTCTCTGTATCCTGCAAGGCAGAATTTTCAAAATAAATTTTAAAATCTTTTCCTTTTTTAGAGGTTGTTTTTAATTTGTTGGTTGATTCAGCACTACTTTACCATAAGTATAACAGAACCGTTTACACATTTGCGTAGCGTAATTAATAACTGTCTGAAAAAATACCATGAACTTCTACACTTCAATTTTCAAGTTTACTTTCAATGTTCAAATTTCACCGTTTCAAAACACTATCAGCAATTTAGCGCTTAATTTGCGTCGGAACGCAAAGGAACTACACGACCGCACTAACTCTCACTCAGAGCGAGAATAAGATGTTTGTATCGCACGCTGTGAAGCACGAGCTGAATAGCCGACTTGTTGATTTATTGCGTACTAACTTGCTACCTAAGGGATGCGAGATAAAGGAACATAAACTAACCTTATTGAGATATCTATCTAGCTTGTCCGCACCTCTGGGGGATGTGAAAGTCGGCAAATCTCCCTCACAGACTATCATTGCTTCTGGAGAAATAACAGGACACTTTTACCATTACTTCCGTGTCCAAAAGCTCCAGTTAGGATATAGCAGGTTCGATCCTATAACGGTTAGTGTACCGGGCTGTTATGCCAAAGTTTGCGGCTTCATACCTGATCGAAGCCATCGATTTTTAAGGGAGAAAAGTCCTTCGTACTCCTTCCTTCGGAGGGGAAGTAAAGCCGGCTGTCCCATGTTGTAGCTTTGCTGCATGTAAAAGAAGCTCAAGCCTATAAAGCATGTAAAAGAAGCCTCTCAGCTAAATTCAAGATCGCCGGTTTCGTCGCTTGTTAGCACATTTTGGTCGGCGCGGACAAGTTCCTGCGACTTCCGCCCACCTGGGCACTCTTTGGGGTACTTCCCGCTAAATTATGGGAGTTCCATGCTAGACCAGGGTGTCATGGGGGCGCCAATTCCAAAATTCGCGCGTCCCACTTTAAAAAAAAATAAAAAAAAATCAATCGATCATCAATCAATCAATCCATCAATCAATCAATGAAATGGAATGAAGACATTAATTAAATCATTGTTTCCCCGCGCCTTGATGCATGTGACAGTTCTTCCGCCGCCCTGCCAGGTTGCAATCAGCTACCCTCGCCGCCGACACCGGTGACGTCACTACATCACCACCGTCACCGCCGCCACCAACACCATCGCGCCGTCGCGCCCGTATCTCTCCCCCCGCCTACGTCCGCCCCCCCGCCGCCAGCTAGCCGGCTGCCCGCCCCTCTGCGCCCTGCCCGGGGTCGGAACCCGGGGCAGCGCCAGAACACGAGCGGACAGCGGGCGACACAGCTGGTGGAGTGTGGGCCAAGCGGAAGGAGCTATGGTGGACCGGGAGCATGAAGCATCCACGGCGGTGAAGGGTATTTTTCACGCTTTCTGCATTTGAGACCCTCTACTAGACAGCGGTGTGATTTGTAGGAGCGGTGGTGCTGTGACAGTGGTGTGGTTCGACAACCCAGCCATGTGTGCCTCGTAACCTTCAATGTTACATTCATTTGGTTTTTGCTTGCTGTGTTAGTCAGGTAGCATCGCTTGGTCAGTGTGTGCCTTTAATTTTGTGTTTCGCAACACTGCAAGAGTTTTGTGAAATTGTACAAGTTTTTTTTTGTATTCTTTGACATCGCTCGAGTAATACCTTTTTTCCTCCACTAGATGGTGAAAGGAACGTAGCGTAAAATACGTACGCTCACCACGTGAACTACGGCAGTAACTAACAAGTGGAAATGAATAACATAAATTTCTCATTTCGGCAATTTGCTGTAGTACAATGACACTAATGCTTTGAACAATTTGCTCAAGCAAAGACAGTTCCGAGGTGCGGGAAGGACGAGGGGGCGTTTAGAGGTTCGTCCGTCGAGGCGACAGTCGACGTTCGGCCGCGGGTTCCGGTTCCTGCCCGCCGCGTGGCGTGTTCACCTAAGAGCGCGGTGTCACGCGGCTAATGCATTGCCTTAACCCCGGGACACGGTGATGTATGGACCCGCGGGCGAAGGAATTACTCATCCATGCTAATGAACCGCAACACGTGTGCGGCGGAGGCGGTGGAGGCGGCAGTGGTGGTAGAGACGGCGGCGTTGGCAGCAGAGGCACTATAGAGGCAGCAATAGGAAGTATTGGTAGAAACGGCGTGTGTCGGAAGCGGCAGGGGAAGTGTTAGTGCCCATGGTGATGGCGATGGCTGTGCTAGATGCGGGAACGGTAGGTGATGGTGGCGGTGAGATCTGTAGGGAATGTTGGTGGCGGCGGTGGGCGAAGGCGGTGGCATGGTGGGAGAGACAATTGGGTGAGTTGTCACTGGCGACGGCGGCGGCAGTAGAGGCAGCGATGGGAAGTGTTAGGGCGATGGTGGTGGCGGTTGCGGGAACGGCAGGTGGTGTTAGCTGTGATAGCGGCGGCGGTGGCGTGGCGGGAGTCGTAGGGGAGTTGGGAGTAGTGATGGAATGGCGGAGGGGACGACGACAAAGACGGCGGCGGCGACAGTAGTATCGGTGGCGGCGTGGGTGATGCCCCTGCCGTCGTCGTCGCCATCGCCACTGCTGCTGCTGCTGCTGCTTCGTCCCCACTCGTGCGCGCAAAGTGGCGTAGCAGTTTTGAACCAGGCGGCCCAACAACTAAATTTAAACGCTTAGCAGCCGCTGCCGAGCTGCTGTTGCCTGGTCGCGCGGCCCGCCGCGGTGCACCGCGGAGCCGCGGTCGCCGGGCTTTCGTGCACGTGCGCCCTCCACATGCGCCCTCCCCGCGCACACGCGCCGATCGGAATAAGGGGAATGCAGCAACATATATAGACAGCGGATTTTATGACAAACGCCTACTTGGTTCCTTTAAGAGACTATGGAAAATAATTGAAGATTCATTCTTTTACTGAAAAATATTCGAAATCTACCAATATATTTATAAAATCTAATTCGCCGTAGTTCGTATAATACAGCGTACTTTGTATTAATATAATATGAATGTTTAAGAAAATGTACAGCGAAAGAACATACTCTGGAAGAAATAAATTTAGCACATGTTTCTGTACGCTGCTGAGTTTACTGTTCCCAGCACCAGTACATTTCAACGAAATGTCATTTGAAAATGCATTTTTTAAATTGTTATCTTACAGTCTTATTGACCCATAAATGAAATTTGAAGTAAAACATGGACACAATTCATTATCGTTCTTTCTCGTCGCAATACATCCATTTGGTAACTAGGTAAGATAAAATAATCATATCACTTAATATATTTAACATCATTGAATTGTCGTAGGGATAATGCATGTAAATTTGTAGCAATATAATGAATTTTCGTTTGAAATTATTTTGTATAGTTTACTGTCGACTCCCAAGATAATTAATTTCCGGACATAATGTTGATGTATTAAAATTAAACGATTCTACCAAACCAAAACAGATATTCAATTAACTACTTTATGTGATTATTGTTGGCCTTTACATTTTTGATTTCTTTTGTTGTGTATTATGATTTTTGTAGTTTATTTTCTGTGCACAATACGTGAAAGACAATTCCTTGTCAATCGTATTCCATTCACGCAATGCTAATCAATTAACAATGCAATGCACATTTCTTATACAGAGAAGTTTTCTGACGCACGAGAACGTCAACATGCTTGTCTATATCTAAGGGCTTAGTTTTTAATTACTTTGAATATTTTTTTAAATTTTATATCGATTTTGTAATTTATATTGTGACATCAAGTGAAACCTACCTCGGTCGCCCAAGGGCTCCAGCTACGTCCAAGAAGGCGGAGTCGAAGTGTGTGCGTTTACGTCCCGCGTAAGATATCGGGGATTTTGTTCAATGCGTGTACAATTCTTGTGGTGGGGTTCTCTTCTCATTCTCATACTGATCTCCTCATATAGCTCATCCGACGACCCTATTTATTCAATACCACCATCATTTCATGGTATTCACTCATGGTCGCCCTACCCTCCTTCATAAGGGAAATGCGAAGGCAAATTACCATTGTGATCACTTGGCCCGGAGAGAGGCGAGCAATCATACGTAAGCCTCCTCCCACATCAACGCTATAATGAGGACCCTTGTCACACTCGTTCAGTCCTCCATGTGATAGAAATGACACGAGAGAACGAACGAAGAATTTTTCCGCTGATTTAGATGTTCGGGTCATTTCGTTCTGCCACAAATATGTTGGTATATTTTAGTGGCGAAAGAGCGAATGTTTAAAACGTTTTACCTACGAGTTTCAAACAGCTTTCTTTTATAAATCTCAGAAAAAAATATGTTATGATCAATAAAAAAATCCAAATTATTATTACAGTTTTGTTTACTCTTTGCACTTTGTGCAGGAGCATTTAGCTGACCGCTGCTGATCTGGCCTTGATTGGTCTCACGAAGACGAGACACAAATAAATGTAGCTCCTCTCTTGACAGTTTCAATTAATTAATTCCCAATGGCCAGTACATATTAGGAACTCTCTCACTATCCGACAGCTGTCCAGTATTACTGCGTTTTCCATCTGGTTCACGTTCGCAAATGGTAATTAAAACACTTGTATTGGATGGATTTCGATATTGGTCCAGTACTGGATAAGATTATTGGTAGTATGCCTATATTTTGAAGTCTCTACTGATTCTGAAACTCGTGCAATAACGATACTTCTAAATGTCCATGTTGTAAATAAAATCTAAGTTATTATTTTTGGTGGCTGCCAAATCGATGACCATGGCTGTTTTCTTGATCTTGATTAGAACATAGCGAGCTTATTGTGCGGAATCGTAGTATCTGTAATGATGCTTCTGTCCCAGAATAGCTTTCACGCTTCCTTTTTCAAGATTGTAGCATGATAGTATTTATAATATGGGATATTAGGGAACTTAAATTGATACTTTGGAGTTACCCTCTGATGAATGATTACACTGCTCAACAAAAAAAACAACTTTTTTTCACTTGCCCAGGCTTTTGCATCGAATTTACAGTAAATCGGGTACGCTGAATCCAGATATGTCGTTAGTATTGTTGAATTGGCTAATGTTTGTGCTATGAGCATTGTAATGAATGATACTATCACAAAACTCACAGCATCTAATGCAAATATCTATCTTTATACAAACACTTTTTTTCATTTTAAACACAGAATATCACATTATTTTCAGGATAGTTTAATTGAGCTTCGTGTTATTAATACATTTTCTTTTGTTACAAAAAATGAGTTCTCCAGGAAGACCTTGTTTGAACGACCTTAATGTATTTGACTAAATTTGTGGGGAATTTACGCTACAAAGTTAGCCAAACAAAGCAGCTGAACTTTTAGCATCCTGACTAAAATGTCTGACACTGGAAGTGCAAATGACACTTCACTGGTTATTGGTACAGGCTTTTTCATAGTTGTTAAGAACATTTGGGTAATCATAAAGCAGAAAATTATCCAAAACTGGTGCCAGATTTGCTTTTAAAACTTTCAATATTTGGGTGCAACAATGAGCATTAAGGTACACTATCTCCATAGCCATCTAGAAGAATTTCTAGAAAATCTTGGCAACATGTGTGAGGAACAAAGCGAGCGGTTCTATCAAGAAATAACGGTAATGGAAGTTAAATATCAGGGCAGATGGGATAAAACACAATGGCAGACTACTACTGGAGCCATCAACGTGATTGCCATTATTTGCGGCATAAAAGGATATCATACAATGTTTTGTGATGCTTCGCAGGCTGTAAATATAAATATATCGACTATATTAATATTAAATAGTTCAAGAGTTTAAAATTTGTATAAATAGGCATATCTAGTTACATTTAGTTCAAGGTTTATGCAATTTACGAATAGCCTGTACTCAATAAATCCAAATAATATTTTTCAATGAGATTTTCATTATCTCAAAAAACTAGAGCCAATCTACCGAAACCAATTGCCATATTTGGAATCTGTGCATTACACATACCCTAAAATGGCTTTAAAATTGCTTGGCAAGAAAATGAGGATTGACTTGCGTTATACCCGTATTATCGAGTCTTAAGTACACAGGCGATGGGAGCCAACACACTACAATCAGCAAGAACATTCTAGATGTTTTGCAGCTGTATATGTCCCATTCTACACCCACCTCTTACTAAGGATGGCTCCATTATTTAATGCAGACAATAGTCTTAACAATAATAATAATAATAATAATAATAATAATAATAATAATACAACGCTGTTAATATTTGTTTTAATAAAAATTGTTTTTTCTGAAGTAAATTGGCTGCACTTAACTCCTCTCTATGGC
>JAHLJT010008446.1:252633250-252683124 GCA_031308135.1 Acheta domesticus | reverse complement strand
ACACCGCCTTGTAAATGCAACAAGTGAAAATAAATAATATCATAGTAAAAACATTTTTTTTTAAATTTTACTTCTGTTATATATTATAATAAATGATAATTAAAGTACAAATTAGTTGGCGATGCCACGTCCCGCCACGCGGGAACAGATCCAACGGCAACGATTGGTGTTATTCAGAGGGCTGCGCAGCCTACACTGTCACATTCTGTAAGTGCCAGTACCATTGGCAGGCGGTTGCACAACGCAAGGCTCGCCGCACGCCGACCGTTACGACGTCTGCCACTCCCCCCCCCCGCATCGTCGCTACAGACTCGCCCGGTGCCGGGAATAATGGCCCTGGGTATACTGAATAACTTAGGGATAGAAACAATCTTCTTTCAATACACTACTTATGACAAATCCGATTTTCAATCCCTAAGTAATACAAAATATCTGAAAATTGGGCAGGATGAAAAGCAGGGGTCAGGAAAAAATGCAACAGTCTTGTGAATATTTGGAACATGTTTCGTACCTTCAAGTACTAGTAAAACCCCTTCCCTTCCCCGAGCGTGCGTTTGCTGGTACGTTGCGTGACCTTGTGGAGCGAACTGTTACATTGAAATATCTGTAAAACCCTAGTCACAAAAATCAAAATTACTCAAAAAATGTTTATCTAACATATGACAATATGCATATCATTGGATTCGTCTTTTTACGCTTGTCGTGATAGACTGAAAAATATGTACAGTTCCATTTGAAAAAAACAAGGTTACCTCAAAAATCTCGTAAAATACAAGTGATAAAATAGAAATGAATGCACGTATCAATTAGCCCCTTTCCCTCATGGACTTTCGTGAAAACTGCATTGCAATAACTTCAACAGTTTAAAAGTTACAGAAGGTGCTAAAGTTACGTGGCTCACTGTATATTGTAATTGTCAATTACACTAAATTACTAATAAATTTGTCTGTCATAAATTTGTGAACGATAACTTGTATGTGCATGTTTATATGTATATATACGAGTATATAGGGATATCACCATTTATAGGCCACCCCATAACTTCTAAACGGTTCTCGATATAAAAGTGCAATTCACGCCCAACAGTGCGGAATCATAGGGCAAGTGATATGGTATAAAGTTATTGTTCGAAATATTTTTAGTTTTGGAGAAATTTAATCATCTGTGATTTTTTTAAAGGGAACCATATATTGTTCTCACTAGCAATAGATAGATCATAAAAAGAGGAATGCTATGATGTAACATATGTTAATATTTTGATAGTATTTTGTGTATACTTTCTGACAAGAAATTTTAAATTAAACGTGCAATTCTTCCTGTAGCAGCCGTCGCAGTCGCGTTCCTGTTCGCGTCTCGGCCATCATGGGGCCACGCGATACGTGCATCCCACCGGGGCACAGACATGATTATCGCGGTAAGTGCACGTTCCTTTTCATTTTTATACCCCAGGGTTGTTAGCCCTAGGGGATTGGGTGAAATGATGATGATGACGACGATGATTGATGAAGGAAACACACACAACATACCCATTCACGAGACGGAACTGGAACCCGCCAGTGGCGCGTCCTTCATGTAGTGAAGGTACGCACTACGTATCCTGTAACTTAGAAAAAAAATTACTTGATGTGTAACAGAAAAAAATGTTACTAACATAAATATTCGAATTTATTGTAAGCGTAATGTCGTTTTATACTAGCAGTGATGAAATGCCCGCACTTGCTGAGTATCGGTGTGTGCGAGGCGCGCGGGCTGTCAGGGAGTTCGGGTGCGATCGGGTTTGCTTGTGAGTTTCGCGGGCCTGCAATCAGTTGCGTTGCGGGACCTTGCTTGAATAAAAGCACTGTTTCAATAGAAAATATTGGCTTTTAATGATAAATGCGAATATGTGTATGTACATTGAAATGCGTAATTCTAAGTGTAGTATATGTTGATACTTATACGTGCTAATTTAGATTTTAATTTATCGTTATAAATAAAACTGGCATGCGAGTTATACCCTAGAGTACGTAATTAGTAAGATTGCGTCCGCTAGTGTTACAAAAGGAAGAGCACGAACGTGAATCTTTCTACTGCAGGCAGTGGCGTAGACGGACACATGTGCGTGATTTGAAATGTATTGAGTTTTGTTTCGCCGAACTTTAAAAGTCAAAAAAACATTGTTAAGGCAAGAAGGCTTAAGTCGGAGATCACTGTAACTACTACTTTGAACACCTGTGTAAGGAAATTTAATAGTCAACTTTTTGAAACTAATGAATGGGTTACCGAGCATATTTATTTTATTGCCTACCCAAACTAAGCCCATCACTACACGCCACTTAAACCCGCGATCCTTCGGTCCAAGATCGCTACTGCACTGCTGCTTTAGCGATCTCGGCCATCGGATAGGCACTGTTGTTGTTATTATTATTACAATTATTATTATTGTTACTATTATTGCAATTATTGTTGTTATTATTATTATTATTATTATTATTATTATAAAACACGACTAAAGATGTTATGTGTCGGCTGAATATAAAATCTACTCCAGGTTGCAACCAGCTACCTAAGGAGTAGATCTAGGGACTATCGGTGCCTCTACAATACTTTGCGCAAAATGTGGGCTGTTTCAAATGAAGCGATTTCTTGCACTTCCCAGTCTTTTGAATTACCTGGGAGTTTAGAGAAGTTATTACACATCTTGCGGAACAAATTCCAGAGCTCCGATAACTGTCGGTACAACTTGTGCATTTACGCCCCACATTCGGCTGATCTCGATTTCCAAACTCTTGTATTTAAGACGTTTCTCTGCCTCCTTGGTAACGACGTTTTTGATCGCAAAGTACAGCAACATCGACAAGTAAACACGATTTGTTCTCCAAATCCCGGATGAGGGATGACTATATCCGGTTTGTTTGCCGCTATCGTGCGATCAGTTTGAATTTGTTGTCTTACAATATTGTGTAAAGTCCAACCGAAGTCACCGGTTTTGGTGAGTGTTCGTACCACTTGGAGAATGTGTTTGGAACTTCGAGGGCGGTACAGATCTGCCAGTGGAGGTAGCTACACACCCTGTCGTGTCTTTTCAAGTATTCGGTCTTTGCTAGGATTGGACAAGCTGAGACAATATGATCGATGGTTTCTACGTGTTCCTGACAAATGCGGCATTTATCATCTTGGGAAATTTTGCTTTATCATAATGTCGTGTTCTCGACGCCTAATCTTGGGCAGCTATTAGAAGCGCTTCCGATTCTGGCTTCATTCTTCCCCTTTTAAGCCACTTAAATGATTGATATTTATTGATCTGCACCTTGTCCATTCGTTTCCAATATTGTCCGTGGAGTGGTTTGTCTTTCCACGATTTCTTTAACATTTTTTGTGTCTCACATTTCATCTTAAGTATCATCAGAAGTTCAATGTCTCTGTCATTCTCGGTGTCTTGCATAGTCTTGTTCGCAATGCTTCTTGCTACATTACAATGTCTGTTTCCCATTCTTCGGTCAGATTTCATGACCTGCCTCATTAGTGGGTCATTTTGATGTCTGACTACATACTTTCCCATCCCGGTTATTGCATTGTGCCAGGAGGCTTCAATTTGTCTCAGGCCTCTTCCTCCTTCCTTACGTGCCACATAAAGTCTATGTACATCAGCTCGAGGGTGGGCAACATGATGCATTGTAAGCAGTTTTCTGGTTTTTCGATCCATGATGCTAATTTCCTGTTCAGTCCAGTCTACTAGTCCGAAACTGTATTCGGCTACAGGCACCCCAAACTACCTATTGCTGATATTTTATTCCTTGAGTTCAGAGCGGACTGCAGGACAAGTCTCACTCTTCTATAATACTCCTTGCGAATACTCCTTCTATAATACTCCTTGCTTCTTCTTCTTCTTCTTCTTATTATTATTATTATTTTGGTCGCGAATTGGCCATCCACAGACCACGCGGACGTGCAGTTGTACCCACCGAGGGCCAGTTAAATTTTTTTGGGTATACACGTGACTTTACTGGAGGGATCAACATTTCTATGCTGAGTCCATTTTTACAACCCAGGGCTAACAACCCTGGGGGTGAGGTATGGAAATGATGATGAACGATAAATTGACAATCACAAACATACAAAGAGAGGCACAAGCACAACCATGCCCGAGGCGGGACTAGAACCCGCGATCCTTCGCTCTAAGACCGCCACGACACTATTGACTTAGCGATTTCGACTACCCATATCGGCTATTATTGTTATTATTATTATTATTATTATTATTATTATTATTAAAAAATTCATAAGAAACCCATTTTGGGGTTTGTACCAGCATTAATTGTTTTGGGACGAAAAATACATGAATGTGGTTTGTATTTGCTTCCCCTCATTCAATGTCCTTCTAATTGTTAATACTACTACATTCTTATATTATTTTATAGCTAATATTATTCTTCGGGTTAATTTATTTTCCACTGAAGCGTTTCGTTCTCCCATCAATTTCTTCTACTTCTTTTTGAACTTTCTTGTGTTGGCCTTTGACGACAACTGCGAGCAATTAGTGAATTTGGATATCTATTTGATATTTGGGTCTGCATTGGCGCATACAGCAATGAATTATCTGATATATTTTAATTGAAAATAACGGTAATTTATTGAATTCTGTGACATTCTGCTGTATTTTTGCAAAGGATTGATATCTTCTGCCATACGTATAGTTCCGGTTTTTGGAAAAATGACCCTTGAAAGTAATCTACATCAGTTGAACTATAAAGGATCTTTGTCTGAACACATTAGTTTCTCATAAAAAAATCTCCAGACGCTTGGTTCCTTTTCACGTATTACTTATACGTATCTTCCGGGGACAGTGGTTCGCTATTGCTGTTCTAAAAATGCTCTAAAACACCCGTAGAAAATTCACTTATTACGGTACAATTGTTCCATAAATGTATTGCCTCATTAAAACGACAAGTGTTGGATAGCCCGTGTAATTGACTAATTCGCTATCATAGACATTGTGAAACGTGCACAAGAAGTGATGTATGGGTTTTATGATGAGGTGGGCTTGTAAGATACGTAGAACAAATCAACTTCAACAAGTTTTTTTTCTGTGCCCCACTTCTCTGCCGTTATGGATTGTCGAGGAACTGTGAGCAAAGGCTATAATGCATACAGTGGACTGGTAATGACGAATAAGCGTGTGTATCTGAATATCTGAAAACATCAATTACTACGTTGCACACTACAGTTCCTTTCCAACGAAATAATTACGCGTATGCGATACGTAGAAGATAACGGGTGCTTCCGCATGTGTTGTCCGTAGAACGCTGTTGGGCCACAATGATGATCAACAACACAAATTATTTGGCAAATTTTATAAGTTAGGTGTCATTTATATTTGGCCCTTCGTCTCTCGCCTGGATATTTTTCTTTATTACGTCAAGACGTCACTCGTACTATTCAGTTACAAATCTTTCTTATTTAATTTCTTCCTCTAACTTCGACATCGTTCTGTCCTAATTTTTTTTACATCTGCTTTATTTGCTATTTGATCTACCCATTCGGCAAATAATTGTACATACAATTATTGACCTGCAAAGAAACCAGCCAATTCTGGTTCTTTCTAAATATTATTTTTAAACATTTGTCCAATTAGAAAAAAAAATACATCACATAAAAATCACAATAATACAGGGCGAGGGCACAAGGGCACGAAGAGGAGGGCCCGAGTAGTGGTAGTGGTAGTGGTGTTAGTGGTGGTAATGGTCGTAATGGTGGTTTTGATGGTTTTGGTGGTGGTCGTCGTAGTAGTGGTGGTGGTGGTGGTGGTGGTGGTGGTGGTGGTGGTGGTGGTGGTGGTGGTGGTGTTGGTGGGAGGAGGGCGCAAAGAGGAAGATGTTGGCGCGAGCGGGAGAGCGTGGTTCAAAGGCGCGGAAAGATGAGAGAGGGAGAGGGAGAGAGAGAGAGGGCGTAGGAAAGAAGGTACGGTCGGGAGAACGTGAAAGGAGCGAGAGGGCGCGGGACGCGAAAGCACGGGCGTCGTCGCCAAAGGCGGAGAGGATGCAAATGGGGGGGGGGCGGGGGAAGGGAGTTGGTTGAGACGGCGCAGCGGTGAGGTTTGGTTGTAAGGACGCGAAACGGGGAAAAGCGTGGAGGGGAGCGCGGATGGCAGCAGCAAAGCGGGGAGATTACGGGCGAGCGCGCGTGGGCGGGGCGCTCTGGAGAGGCGTGGGCGGGCGCCTGGCGTGGGAGCGGACGGGTGCGTGGGTGATGCCGCCGCCGCCGAGCTTCCATTCGGCGGTGCCGAGTGCGTAATGGATGGCGCCACAAACGAGAAGGTGTCAAATAGTGCGGGCTCCGTCGTAATATACGGCTCGGGCAAATTACAAATACACGTCATTACTGCCACGCCCACGCTGCATTTCAGTGAGTCTGATACGGGCGGCGCCGGCTGGCGGTCTTCAAGAGCAGAGGCGTTGCTCGCTAGGCCGCGTTCGCCGCCCAATCGTGCTGGCTGTGAGCTTCGGCTGGGCTGGAATCACCTGCACAGTGGAAAAACAAAAGGGATGAAGTCAAGGCTTCACTTACTGAGATTCTAGGGGGAAAGGGTACTTGTCTTTTATTTATTCACTTTGTTTCACTATGCCTAAAACATTAAAAAAAGATCTCATTTGGAGGGGGATCGTTTTTTAGAAATGAGCTAAATATTTCTAGATGTGCAATATTTGTTACAGTAGTCTAACTTTTGTCAATTATTCAGAACAAATTGTAACTAATACATTAATATTATTGTTAAAATAAATATTACTTTTGTTTTTGATGCACAGTATAATCGCTGGTTATATGGAAACGCTTATTCAGTAAAACAGTTTTTATTTGAAATTGAAAATTGAGTATTCATTTTAATTCCTCACTGTCATTTGGCAATTGGATATAAAATAAAGTGTTTTATACTTACAGATATTTTTCAGTAAGCTGCTGATTCGTGGGCCATAGGAATATGATTCCTAATTTTTTTATAGTAATTATGGATACCTGCGTTGGATCATATGTTCCTCTACTTGACAAAAAATAGTTGGACAAAATCACCGGTTCATAAAAAAAGAGACAAGGCAATGAATAGAAAGATTTCTACGTCCATAAAGTGTTTCCAAGAATCGCAGTAGCTTATTATTCGAACAATTCTCTTCTGTAATCTAAATATCTCTGGAGAGCTATAGAATATCTTTTCAAAAAATTGTATGCCATAATTCAGGCAGTAAAATACATTCTCAAAATGTACGCAACGAGCTCTTTGAAGACTGATTTTTAAAGAGTTATTAACGCGTAGCATAATAAAGTTTATTTTGAGTAGAATTCATGTAAATGGTCTAACGATTGAGGTTTAACTTAATTCAATGATTCAGAAATGTCTGCTTTAAATTTGTACGTTAATTGCACATCTCACATTTCCAATAGGTACGCATTTGTGTTTCTGAAGAGGAAAACTGAATCGAAATTTTTTAGTTAACAATATTTGATTTCGAACTCCAATTTACACATCTGATGTATTTCCATTTTTTCTTTATTGTTAAGAAGCTTTGATTGATCAGCATAGAAACATTTTCTTGCATTTCCTGTCGTCGAGAGCGTATCCTGTACTTATGCAGCAAGTTTGCGCTGCAACCAAACTACGATATTTAAATATATATTTAGTTGCCTGCATTTATGTGTCATTTGTACAATTTACCCTGATGAATCAGCATCACATCCCAATTTCCTGGAATTATCTGCAAATCATATTCGCAAAAATGATTTGGACGTGTACTACGGCCCTAGCGGTTTACTCGGCAACGCTCCCTGGACTTCATAATACTAAGTATTCGCGATGATTAGGGGGCGGATTTTAATAAAACCTCTTTTTTTTCTCTTTAGAACAATGTATTTTTGTACAGACATTCATTTTGTTATGACAAAAGGAAATGACCCATTTTTATTTGACTTTTTTTTTTCACTTTTCGACGATTTCGAATAATAAATTATTTTTTAAATTGTCCGTATTTTAAAGCATTTTTCGCAGATTTAATCGATTTTAACATCATTTTAATGGTACTTGCCTCAAGTAATATTTACGAGATGCAACAAATGTTTTTCACAGAATTGTTGACTAGCCTATTCGATTTCTTCGCTTAAAAATTGGAATGTCAGCCGTGGTATGTAATCTAGGTTCCTATGACGTATATCAGCGTCATTGACAGTTCGGCCAATTTCGGGATAACTAAAGACAGAGGTTTCCTGGTAAAGAACAGTCCAAACCAAAAGTTTGCGAACTGAGTTCATTTGAACGGAAGGAAGAAGCCTCGATTACATCAGTAAGTATATATCCAACAGCTTGAGTTGTTCATCTGGACTGGTTATTAGCGATCTTGTTATTAGCGATTAGTCCATGCCCGAGACGGGACTCGAACCCACGATCCTTGGGTCCGAGATAGCAACGACAAAATGTCTTAGCGATCCGGGTCCTAGGGGATCGGCGATATGAAGTTTTCATCAAACGATTTAGGACAAAGTGGCTCTTCAGGTGTTCATATGAACTTTTTGATAACATTTTTATTTTAAAGATATTGAACTAACTTTGTTTGGTAAATTGAACATTATATTCTTTTTCCACTTATAGGTTTGACTTCAGAAGGCACATTCAGCAATACTACGTATGTTTGTCTTTGATGAATAATTATAAGCACTGAGTTAAAATGTGACGTTATAGCAGGTTTGGAATTTCGTAGGGCGGCTGAATTTCTAAACATTTCTACGGCCCCTATCGTTCGCCAGTTCAAAACGCCGCGTATTACGATGTGTATAGCGCGTAATGTAACCTCTAAAACGACAATCGACATCGCGGTACACAAGTGTGTATAAACGGGGCAGAATATAAATCGCGGAAGATGTTTGTCGCATGCAGAGAGCGCGTGGGGTAAAGTGGAGAGCAGAGATTTGTGACCCCGTGGCCCCGTCGTTTATGAAGACAGTTGACGGAGAAACGTTTAAAAATTTGCCACATCCTATTTGAGTTATCAAAAACTTCATTTCAGTAAAAGGTATTTCGTTTTATTAATATTTTAAGCAAATTCACGACTACATTCTGGAGAAAATTGGAGAGTTACTAATGAAGCCGATCCGGATGGCCGGGATCGCTAAATCTGTAGTGCCGTGGCGATCATTGACCGAAAGATCGTGGGTTCGAATCCCGCCTCGGACGTGGTTGTGTGTGTTTCGTAATTGTGTGTATTGTCTATGTGCAATGTGCTTGTGTGTCCCATGTGGTTGGCATCAGGAAGGGGCATCCGACCGTAAAAACATCACCAAATCTGTATAAAAATGGAGTTGTGGCGTAAGATTAATAAAAAATGAGCCCGCACCCATTAGCGCCGACCCCGTAGTAACGGAAAAGGAATTATAAAAAAATCCCTCTTATTAAAGAAGTCGCAACTCAGTATGTACGCTCTTGCCAGGGAATAGCATGATAATCACAGTGAAGGAGGGAAAAGTATTTTAGTATTTTTGCTGCCTTTGGGAAATCTGCCGAAGCCGACCGAGGCAGAGACAAGGGCCCTGTCGTGTGAATTGACGCACAACGATTTTCAAAATCAGCGACGTAGTATTTACTGTGGAGTGCATTTAGCACAGGGCTGTCCAACTGGGGGGCCGCGGTGCCATTTATTGTGGCGCGCGAAAGGTTAATCACTCAAAGTGAAAATCAAGCGAGAACATTGTAAGCCTAGTATTCGCTCCCTGATGGGGCCAACAACACCCCTTTCAGTGTAAAAATAGGTTTAGTTTAAATTGACGTATTTTTTCTAGTAAATTCAGAAACTCAAAATCATCCCAATTTGTTGTAGTTATGGATAGTACTACCTGATATCACGCATGATTCCATCCCCCCCCCGTTTCAGAGCAGCCGAAATCCGAAATCAACAATACGGGGAAATCAGATTTGGATCGCCCCGAGTAATAAAAATATGGCCCACAACCTTATTAAATGTTTTAGTTGAGGCCCTTGAGACTTAGGAAGTTGGACACTCCCAGCAAGAATTACGTTACTACACATAATACAACTATGCCCCTTTTAAAAATCAACTGCCTGATGAACGATGCTGCTAAGAGAACAAACCGACGATTTCTAGCGACTTCGATTGATTCTTTTGGAAGAAATGTGAATTCAGGAGATGCACAAAAGTGACGCGAATTCAGGAGATGCACGAAAATGCGAATTCGCAGATACACAAGTGACGCGAGACTTGAACTGCGCATGCGCAAAAGATCGATAGTACTGTCCGCTAGGGCGTGCAAAACTCTCTAGTGCCTTGAGGTATTAGGGAGATTGTGCACGCCATGGCGAACAGCACTATCGATCTTCTACGCCTTCGCAGTTACACCAGTGCTGCGAAACTTGAACAGCGTATGCTCAGAAGGTCGATAGTGCTTTAACCTTCCAGCGGGCGCGCAAAAAAGTTTCACACCAGCAAGCGCGTGTTGTAAATTTTACGTTATTAAATAACTACTGAATAAAACAAAGAAATTGTACAACAGTACAATTTCATGTCGCATTATAATGTCTAAGTCAGGGCCGTCAGACGAACGAGCACGCGAATGGCCTTCGCAAAGGTTTGGGGCACGCGGCGATATCAGCGTAGCGAAGTAACTCGAGTCACAGGCGGGAAGCAGGGGTGAGAAAACATCGTGCGAATGTGGTGAGTTGGGTGAAACACATCGGTTGGTGTATCATAGAGACATTTATTAATTTTTACGAACTAAGTGGAAATTGACATGTAAACAAAAATTGCAGTTATACAAGCATTGATCATTACACCACGGAAGTATTAACGCACGTTTCTACTTAGTGCTAGAGAATGCAATATAACAGAATTATTAATTCTAATGAATATTTGTGAGAAAATAAATATAAACCAAAATATATATTAAATCAAGATAAATATTGTATATCATAATTTCAGAAAATACTGACACTATTATTGAAAATAAACATTTAAAGAAATACGATGTGCATATCTTTCGTGTGGAAATGAACGCAATAAAAGCACTTAAAAATTATAGAATACTGATGAATAGAGTCCGGAAAAAATATGTAGAATGAAACGTCAAAAAACGTTCATAAATATGTAATGAAAACAGTAAAAATATGTAATAAGTATGTAAAATCGGATACATTATGCAATATTAAAATACACTAACTTTTAAACACTTCCAAAATTGCATTTATGAAAACTTTCTTAAAACATTTTAAAATAATACAAACGTTTTAAAAATAATTTGGAGAGCACAAGTTGATGTACATTTTGCACCTTGTAAGAGCCCACTCGGACAAACTTTTTATACGTCTTCTTGCGCCCCGCCACGACCGCCTTCTGTGCATCCCTGAGAAATCGGAGTGCGAGCTTCCCTCGGCCGCGTGCCCTGCGTGCCCTAGCGGAGCGCAAGCGCGCTCCGAGCACGTACGTGCTCCGTTTGACAGCCCTGCTCTAAGTATTCAATTTACTACAAAAAAACATATCCGTTGATAAACATTCGTATTTAGTATCAGGAAGCTCTAGTTCCGATCCAGTATCGTGCTGATGGTCGGTTATGTTTTCAATACTCAGGTCACTGACACTATAACTATCCAATACATGATCATCCTCCCGATCAGACAGCGCCTGTATAATACTATGAATTTCATTCACATGAATTTTTTCACCGGACATTTTACACAAAATTTCGATGAGGCCAAATTATAATACAATATTTTTGAACAACAGCTGCCGCGCAGCGTAAAGTTTACGTCACTACACACTTATCCCGAATAGAGCGTTACAAAAACTGAATTTCGGGTGCAAACTAAACAGTGGCTGCAGGAATGCATCACTAAAGATACCTGCAAGAAATACCAAGAACGCAGAAGTCTTTGCCAACAATGAGTTTACAGGAAATGCAAAAAATCTGCTATTATATAATCGTAAAATATTTGCGCGCGCGCCCGCTTAAAGGTTAACGTTCGAGGATGCACAAACTCCCTATTGTAACAATTCGTATTGTAACACTTCGACGGGATGTTTCTTGCAAGGAAAATCCGAGCGTGTGGTCGACAAGGTTTCTGCATTGCCCTTCGTCTCACGTTTTGGAGACGCTGTGCTGCCCCGGCGCGCCACATTCTCCCGAGTACCTGCCTTTCGCAAGACCTTCAGAATTCATTCTCTTTTGTCCTATAAATTATTTATCAAATATGAAGATATATGGTATTGACGAATTTATCTTCCTCAGATCTATCCGTGTGTATACGTTTCCATTAAGAGAAGTCCAATATCTTTAATATAAATAATGCTATGAAAAAGCTAGTAAGTACAACTTATGAGTAAAGACCTGACAAATATATAGTATGAAGCGTGAAAATATGTCCATATACATGTAATGGAACCAGTAAGAATACAGTGTGTAATAAATATGTAAAATCAGATATAATATGTAATCTTAAAATACACTCGTTATAAAACATTTGTATATACTCTGGCACGACAGCTATTAACGAGCCAAGGCCAACCAGCGGCGTCCCGGCCTTGCGGGCATGGGATAAGGGGTACGTGTGGTTATCACTAGGGCCCGGATAATTATGTAATTACATATTTTCCTAAGGTAACTCTAGCAAGTCGAATCAACGATATATTCACGTTTCACATCGATTAGTGGCCAAAAACGTTTAGTTTTTAGTACATATATTTACATATTTTGCCCGAAATTACATATATTTACATATTTTACTCTAATGAACATATTTTTACATATTACTGAATTTTTCATTATCCTACATTTAAAAAAAATTAATTATTTATTTTTCCTATCTGTTTTTGACAAAGAATCATCCAAACAAACAATTTAGCAATGTCAAACATTTTTTCTGTAGCCTCCTCTCTAAAATGAAGCTATTTTTACGAGCTGAAATGAGTGTATCTATGAATGCCAACGGTATTGGAAGTAAAAGGGGAAGGCGACGATGCAATCCATAGCTTCAGTTCTGTTAGTTTTCAGCGCGAGTATCGCGGAGAACAGAAAGGAAGTTTGATTTGTGAAAATATTTTTAGCAGGCGATATCGCGCACCCACTTCGCATATTTTTGAGGTCTCCTTTGACCTTGATACCCTTTACCAGAAACCTACGCACCAGTTCAAGAAGGGCCGTTGATATTTTTCTTTCCCTGATTTTTACATGTCCCTCTAGCGTTGTTCGTAAATTGTCTTTCCACCGAAAATTTGAAGTAAAATCTCGCCATGGAACTTATGTGCAAGGAAATCATTTTGGCAAGATTAATCATATTGGCAAGAAAGAATAAGATAATATAATAATATAATAATATAAGAATAATCATATTGGCAAGAGAAATCATATTGGCATTAGGTTTAATGAACATTTAAAAGTGTTAGTCTTATTTTGTTAACTTGTCAAGTGTTACCCAAATGCAACCATCAAACTACTACAAAACTTTTTAACGATACAACGGGATTTTTGTGGCTTAATGAAGTTAAACATAATGTTTTCCTTCCGGTACTAGTGCAGCGCCGTACATGTGCAAGGTAGCAGAAGCCCTGCAGATATTGTTGCAAAATTACTACTTCTAACCTATCTTGTGAGTGCGTTGTGTTTGCAGGTGTGATTAGATCTCAGTTTGATAAAGTTGACGCATTGATTTCCAATACAAAAAAGGATTAACGAGATGGGGCGCGTGGATTGAAGCTATGAGCTACAATACTCAAAAGTTTGATTTTATAATACAAGTTATACATCAATTTGATTCTGAAGCTACAGCAGCTATAGGCATATCGAAGCAATTGTTTGATACTCAAAAGCTGAACAACTATATTGCCCCCATTTTCAATAAGCACTACAATTCCCTGGAACATCTTTGTAAACATCTTCCCTGAAACTTTCTGGTAGCTTTGAAATTACCCAATCAGCAGTGGCTTCTTTAAAAAACTGTTCATTTATCATTTGAGGGTCAATTGGGGGATCTAATGAAGAAAAAGAGGTTTTTCGTTCTGGAGAAAAACCCAGGATTCGAAACTATTTAGTGCAGTGCTGTGAGGGGACAATTCCGTCACACTGGATCCAGAAAACACGGAGAAGAATAGAAAGTGTATTTGACATTCATATTTCGATATGTTTTTAAACAAATCCTTCATATTTTTAAAGTCAAAAGGCAATTCGTCACGTCTCCTTGAAATTCTCTTTCTTTTGAGACCTCATGTATAAAGATTGGTTGCGTGTTAGTGCCACAAAGGGAAGATATAAAACTGAAATAATATCGGAGATGACATGTGTTACATATAGATACGAAGATCGTAGTATATAATAGGATTATGAGAACTATAATGTTCAATTCTGGTCTTTATATTAAGTACCCAGAACAATATATTCTAAGATAAAGGTATTTTAATAAAAAATAATTGATATAAAGACACTTAATGTTTCATATTTCATACTTTTGAGTACATATTTCTGTATATTATAATACATATATATGTACATATTTTCCCAATTTTTAGTACATAATTATCCGGGCCCTAGTTATCACATAGCTATACCTATGCCGTGTCTCTGGTCATCTCAACCCGGGGTTGCGCCATGGAAAGCGAGCACGCTAACCAACGGGACACCGAGGGCGCATAAAACACATTTACATACTACAAATTCATTCAAATTACATTTTTTTTAAATTCCTAAACAAATTTTAAAAATAATACAAACATGTTAAAAATCATTCAGAGAGCACAAGTTGATGCACACTTTGCTCCATACAACTTTCCCATCGATGGTAAAAACTTCCTCTATCGCTATCCATCGCTATCCAGGACCATAATTTAGTAGCCAGAATAGACGCAGTAGAAGCTATCGCACAAACTGACGGTATCTACGACCAGCAGACAATCCCTCCAGCGTGCAGCATTGTCATCGAAGTGTCACACGTTGGCGATCGCCAATGTTTCTGGGAAATTAAAGTTAAAGGTGACGAAACGATGCTTTTCACACCTAAAGGTTGAAACAGATCTCTGTCGCTGACGCGCAGTTCCCGCAACTTAGATAACTTAAGTAGGCTCACCGGACAGTGAAAACATCCGACCATGTCTTCACGTAACGTACTTCGAGTAGACAATACGCAATAATGCTGTTGATTTTTATATAAAAAACAAACTTTTTTACATAAAAAATATAACATAGTACTAGATTTATGAAAATATGAAATGAAATAATTGGATATTGTATTTAGTCGGCGACGATTCGCCAAGATTACCATTTTGAGAACGGTAAGTGGGAAGACAAAAACATGTAATTACAGTAATCTCTCAACATTTGCGAGAGTTAGGTTCCCCAAAAAACATAGCAAATGTAAATTTCGCAAATGTTGAGTAATCTTTTAATGAAGAAAGGTCGGTTAAGTACCTGGATATCGAAAAACTGTTTAAAAAAGAAAGAAAAAATCAGACAAATTATTGCAGTAGAACTGAGTGAGCGCTACTACAAACAATTCACACTTAACATCGCAAAGAGAAGAAAGAAAACAATATTTGAAACTTATTTCAAAGTTGAAAGTGATTAGATATATGATCGTTTTTTTTTTGTTTCGTTGTTTTAATGTACAAGTATGGAAGTGTTGCTGGTTCTAATTCTCTCTAAAATTTCGAAGTCATTTCCATGGTCAAATCACATCCAAATGCCCTTTCCTCTAGAGTTTGTTGAAGTTTTGGAACGCCATTATCCGTTTTGATATTGAATTTGCTCCAGGACGCAGTTTCGCTTCGATTACTTCATTACGTTTCAGGTTTTCTTCTCTGATGATTTCCCGAAGCTCCTCTTCAGTGAGGTCATTATAATGAGAGTTGATATCCTAGGGGGATTTTCTTTTCTTGTGGCCAATACCCTTACCTCCTATCTGTTGCAACTGAATTGAATTATTTTACTATTAATGTGAACTGATCTTCGTTACTTTAGTAGAACATCATACTTGAGCTCCTATGTCTGCCGAGTTCTTTTCCCTGGTGACGCTGATAAAGGAAACGAAATGTGCTCGCTTTACAAAAAATGTAGTACAAGTATGACCAAATGACACACTCGCGAATGTTGATGTCGCGAATGTTAAAATTGGTAGCATTTCTCTAACCGCGAATGTTCGGAACTCGCGGATGTCGAGGGATTACTGTAGTTATAAGATCGATTTATCCGTCATTTGAATCATAATTTAAAAATATTATTCTGCTCTACGAATATTTTTTTTTACAGTACTTCGCGTTCTCTTACGGTACGGGGTAGGGTAGGGTTTGGGTAGGGTTCTATCACAGTGGACCACATTATTTTGTGAACTTTTCCGGCATAATTTTGGGAACCATTATAATGTTTGAAGTCACGAGCCATTACTGGTAGAAAAACGAACAGAGATAGTGGTGGGTCTCAACGTTCCCACCGAAGGGTTAAGGGTTGAAGGTGTGTCAAAGCGCAAAGAACGAGTCATACCCTCAGAAGTGGCAGCGGCAGAGGAAGCAGTTGAGATCGTATCTGGCGGCAGCTGCGCGAGACACGGCCCGTGCAACTGCGCCGCGTCAAAGGCCGACGAAAGCGTCACCAGAAGCCGAGCTGTCTCCTGGGCAGGGACGCTGAGGTCCGTGCTGGGGATGTCACATCGACAAAGAAACGTTGATGCTTCCAAAGATCGACGTTGCTAATAATGACTTTTTGCACGCAATGGCGGAGAGCACTACCGATATTCTGCGCATTCGCAATTCTATTTTCGCGTCACTAGTGCATCTGCGCATGCGTAGAAGATCGATAGTGTTGTCCGCTGTGGCGTGCAAAACCTCACTAAGAGAGTTTTTGCACTCTCGAACGTGAAGCAGTATCGATCTTCTGATCACGCACAGTTCCAGTTTCGCATCACTTCAGTGCATCTGCGCATGCGCAGAAGATCGATACTACTTCACGTTCGCGGGTGGAAAAAACTCTCTACTACATCGTCCAAAAATCAATCGATGATTTTAAAACTTTTAAGGAATTTTTAATTTGATGTTTTTAAAAAAATTCAAAGGGGTGTAAGAACCATTTAACATTTACCGCGGAGAATTTAATTTGATAGTGACCTGTTCATTTATAATTAAGATTTAAATGACAGAACAAATTTAAAAAAAATTAGAACCATGAACAGAACTGAGTCTGAATGCATGAGTGCTAAATTTTATTTCGAAAGTCCAGAGCTTCCTCCGTTTGCCAATGAAGGATGCTGGAAGAAGGGAGTCCCTGCGACTACTGGCAATTACCTACTCTGCAGTAGGCTACTGCGCATGCGTTTGCCCTCTCCGGGTGCGAAATCCGAGGAAAGGCAAGGGGACATACACGGGCATGTATTGGGGCACTCGTGGCACGAACTCCCGCTCGTGGCATTGACCTTAACAACACTGTTTTGCTGTCAAAACTGAAAGCCCCTTGCATCCATGTCGGGCGAGACATGGGGATTGTTGATTGGGGATCTACAGCCGAGTATGTACCGGCAACTGAAGAGTAAAATCTAGATAATACCTCATTAATTGCAAATAGGGTTATGAAAATAACAACTGTTCCTATTTTAATATTTTCATGTTTTATCTAATAATAAACACAAATTTGTACATCTTTTGAAATTAACCATCATTCATATGAATAAAAATTAAACTTTTGTGCAATTAGAACCAGCGAATTTGCTTCTCGAAACTGGTTTATGTTTGTAAAATTAAAAATATCTTTAAAATTACAAAACAAACATTGAAAAAATTTGCTAAAATATTTTGTTAATGGTTTGTGTATTCATCTTCAGTCATGTGTAATTATTTGTGTTCTGAATAATGTTTTATATTATAGGAAAAAACGTAAGGGGTCGATAAAAGAAAATTCTAAGAATCACTGCTCTAAATCTTCCAGACTGTAGGGGCAACTTTGTTTACCCATTATATCTCTACGATTCCTCTCTCGTTCGGGAGGCGTAGACGCATGTGTAACAGGTTTGTGCGCGTTACATCTGGACGGTAACATTCCATTAGTGCCTACCTCCGGGGAACAGAGTTGGGCTGGTGACACCACGTGACGTTCGGTTTGGCCCAACGAGCGGTTTGGTCCAATGGGTATGGACATGGTCATGTTCCCTCCACCTGCCAACTACCGTAAGAGCTCATGGGCTACGATAGTGCGGATTAGTTAGTAGACACTGAAAATACGGGCTCGTGGATCACTTTGGTGTCAGAGTGGGAAAACCATGGTAAGTGCGTTGGTGGCCGTGCTTGGAGGTTGGCCAGTGTCAGCCGGCGGGAAGAAGTTCGATACAACTATTGGTTCCGCGAATGATTCAAGGATTCAAGAGAGAAAAAGATGCTCATACATTGTCGTACTTAAGTTATCACAGATGTTTAGAAAGATTGATGAATTTGGTGAAATTTTGAGAAAGATTGCATGATTTGGAATTATTATCCGTTGATTATATTTAACAAATAAATTGACGTCTTATGACGAATCAAAACACTAAATGTAGAGCGGGGCAAAACGCTGTTATCGATCGTTTAAATTTCTATTATTGATCGTTCTCGCTTGCTTGCTTTCGCGTCTCGGGGGTCGCGCACACTCCTCAACTTCTTGTGAAATCTGTGCGTCGCGTTGTCTGAACTGCCGGACGGCTCAATCACGGCTATTCCCTGCACTATCGGAAGTCAGCATAGAGCAGGTCTGCACAGTATTTTACGCTTGCTGTGACCGACTTCTTATCTCGTCAACAAAACAGTAAACACACGCTACGCGTCTTGCATGTGAGTGGCAATCGGGATCTTCCGTGCGGGTAGGCAGCAAGCGAATTTTCTGGCCTACGCACAACACACATGGACACAGCATGCCTGTGCTACTCACACTACAGGGCCTTTTCTCAGAATACGGTGCGAAGCGAGGCATCGCCCGGGCGTGCCTACCCTGAGAGATACAAGGGGGCGCATGACTTCTGCGAGAAGAGACGAGTCAGATCCCATGGCGCACGGGCTGTAAGAGTAATTTTATTGTTTTTATTATTATGAAATGTATTAAACTAGTACCTATTCACCCCAAGGAGCCGCTACTGATTTACATATACATTGCGACTCTTGTATGCAGCGCTGCCCCTAATCTTCATTCGCAGCACCGCCGCCGCCCCCGTGCAAGATTTCATTGCTCGTTACGATCATGGCCTTCGCCTTACGTGCGAATTCAACGCAACCCCGCTCGTAGCAGGGTTTACGGGGATACTGCGATCAAATGATCATATCTCGTGTAATTATAGCTAAGCATGCAATGCTAATGACGGCCTGCACCCATCTTTCGTGACCAGAGCGTCATTTGTGAGTGGCAGGAGTGCCTTCGTTGTTCCTTGTCTTTAATTCGCATTCTGTGCCGTTTTTAGTCATCTAAGAAAGCACACACCTAAGAAAGCGATGCCTTTTGATACTGTAGTTTTATTTCTCTCTCTCTCTTCCTTTCTCCTTCTCCTCTCTCCCCTCCTCCCTCCCCTCCTCTTCTCCTCGTCCTCCCTTACCTCCTCTTTCGCCTCTGCCTCTCTTCTCTCGTCCTTCTCTTGCTCCCCTCCTTTACATCATCCCTCCAATTTCCTATTCTCCCCGTCTTCCTCTCTCTCCTCCTTTTTCTCCCCTTCATATTTTCCTCTCCCCCTCATTTTCTCATCCCTCCCTTTCTTCTCTTTCCCCTCTTTTTTCTCATCACTCCCCTCCTTTCCCTTCTCTCACCCCTCCTTTTCCCCTCTACATCCTTTTCCTTATCTATCTCATCCTTTCCTCCTCCACACCCTCCTTTTCCTCCTCTATACCCTCCTTTTCCGCCTCTCTCTCCTCGTCTTTCCCCTCCCTTTCCTCCTTTCTTCTCCTCTTCTTTCTCCTCTTTTTCCTCCTCTCTTCTCCTCTTCTTTCCCTTCCTTCATCCACTTTCATTCCTTTTCCTTTCTCCTCCTCTCTCCCTCCCCTTTCTTCTCCTCTCCCATTCCTCCTCTCCCTCTCCTCCCTCTCCATAGCCTCTCTCCGTCTCCCTTTCCTCCGTCTCCCTTTCCTCCGTCTCCCTTTCCTCCGTCTCCCTTTCCTCCGTCTCCCTTTCCTCCGTCTCCCTTTCCTCCGTCTCCCTTTCCTCCGTCTCCCTTTCCTCCGTCTCCCTTTCCTCCGTCTCCCTTTCCTCCGTCTCCCTTTCCTCCGTCTCCCTTTCCTCCGTCTCCCTTTCCTCCGTCTCCCTTTCCTCCGTCTCCCTTTCCTCCGTCTCCCTTTCCTCCGTCTCCCTTTCCTCCGTCTCCCTTTCCTCCGTCTCCCTTTCCTCCGTCTCCCTTTCCTCCGTCTCCCTTTCCTCCGTCTCCCTTTCCTCCGTCTCCCTCTCATTCTCTCCATCTCCCTCTCGTCTCTCTCCTCTGTCTCCTCTACTCACCTCCTTTCCCTATCCCTTCCTCTATGACGACCCTCTTCATTCGAGCTAGAAATGCTTTCTGTTCTCTATTTGGATGTCGAAACCCCTCAAAGATATTGATTGAGGAAAGGATTACACGATTCCATGAGAAGTTAATAGAAAACCCTTAACTGATTTCACAATTTTATATGATTTCTTGTTAAATTAACGATTAAATGTGTAACATTTAACTAAGAAGTTCAACCTACTTTTTTATCCTTTTGCATCCAAATAAACTGAGAAAATTATTTTTACCTGTTAACAAGCCCTGCGGATAATGTGGGTGTGGTGTGTAGCTATACCTACACACAAAATTCACAGTAGGTAAAATACTCACTTGGAATTTCAGATGAAAGAAATATGTCAAATTCTACAAATGAACGAAATTTCTCGGTATTACATCGATTTAAAACTTAGGGGAGAGTTAGGTTAACTGGTCCACTTTTTTTAACTAGTTCTAAAATATTATTTACTTGACCCATACTCGTGAAATTTCTCATGATCTTTGAGAGAGCCTTTCTCCTTATATTGTGGGAACAAACAACATCATTGTGCACACAGGTATTGTAAAATTCGGAATGATTTATACATTTTCAACATAAGCAGTTAACGTACAGGTAAGGTTAAGTGGACAGGAAATTGAAATAAGCTGTGAAAATAAAATTGACCTTTAATAGACTGTTTGAATGAAAAAAAATCATTCTTCTACACATTGTCGTAACCTTTAACTGGTCATGGACCGCGCGCTGTTTCCCAAAACGTGGCATCTAAAATTAAAACTTGGAAAATAACAGTGGTAATGACTTAAATTAATAAAATGGTGAAAGGCAAATTAATTATATAACATTCCTGATTTAATAATTGCAAATCTAAAAATTCTACTTTCGAAAAAAATAAATAAAGATGTAACTGTATCGGTCCACTTAACTTAACCTCCCGGCGGTCCAGTTAACCCCACAGCACATATTTTCTTTATATGCCCGATAACACAAAAGCAGAGACGTATTATTAAAAACAACACACCCTATTATAGAGCAGAAATACTGAGAATTAATTTGGTTTGAGTATTCTTCTTGTAGTTATTATTCAATCGCAACAAAAAACGCAAAACAGATGAGTGGAAGAAAAAACCTCTGTCCTTTCAGAACCAAATTTCCTTACTGAACTGAACAAATCAAGACCTGCAACTTACGATTGTGGCTTAGATTATCAGCCCTGTCATCCTACGAATGCCATCCAGTGGAAAAGGCAGGAAACACTTCCCACCAACATTTAAAAGCATGGACCACTTAACCTAACCGGTCCAGTTAACCTAACTCTCTCCTACATGCGATCAACTATGTTGCATGATCGCCTCAACAGTATTGCCATTTTACACGTTTATAGCGATATGACCGACAAATCGATTTGCAAAAATTGTTAATTTTTGTTAAATATGTTTATTTTCCATCTTGTTAATTTTTTTAAAAATTGTTAATTAATGAGTTTGTATAAAACATACAAACGTGACACCAATCGTCGGCCCTGCCTATTAAGATATGTTTTATGGCTAAAATGGCGAAAAATGGGCATAATCTTTAAAATTCAATTTCCAAAGTTTCGTACCCAAAAAGATTCGAAATTTTCTCCCTTTTCTTCTAAAATATTTCCTAAGGTTCTTGGAACTATGCCATACTATCACTGTTTTTTCTATAAATTTTCGTTTTAAATATTTAAAATTTTGCGATAACCATATTCATGGAAAATATATTATCTTCGGATATAAATTAAATCAATATCCACCTAATATTTATACCTATATTATTTCATTCTCTATGTATTATTATTATTATTATTATTATTATTATTATTATTGTCATTCCTCTATATCACAACTAAAGATGTTATGTGTCGGCTGAATATAAAATCTACTCCAGGTTGCAACCAGCTACCTAAGGAGCAGATCTAGGGACTGTGTGTCTCTACAAAACTTTGCGCAAAATGTGGGCTGTTCCAAATAAAGCGATTTCTTGCACTTCCCAGTCTTTTGAATTACCTGGGAGTTTAGACAAGTTCTTACACAGATTTTGTGGAACAAATCTCAGAGCTCCGATAACTATCGGTACGACCTGTGCTTTTACGCCCCACATTCGGCTGATCTCAATTTCCAAACTCTTGTATTTAAGACGTTTCTCAGTCTCCTTGGTTACGACGTTTTGATCGCAAGGTACAGCAACATCGGCAAGTTTATTATTATTATTTATTATTATTCCTCTAAATCACGACTAAAGATGTTATGTGTCGGCTGAATATATAATATACTCTAGGTTGCAACCAGCTACCTAAGGAGTAGATCTAGGGACTGTCGGTGCCTCTACAATACTTTGCGCAAAATGTGGGCTGTTCCAAATAAAGCGATTTCTTGCACTACCTAGTCTTTTGAATTACCTGGGAGTTTAGACAAGTTTTTACACAAATTTTGCGGAACAAATCCGAGAGCTCCGATAACTATCGGGACGACCTGCGCTATCTTGCGATCAGTTTGAATTTGTTGGTCGTACAATATCGTACACAATCCAACAGACGTCACCGGTTTCGGTGAGTGGGGAATGTGTTCGGAACTTCGAGGGCGGTAGAGATCTGCCAGTGGAGGTAACTGCACACCCTGTCGTGTCTTTTCAGGTATTCGGTCTTTGGTAGGATTGGACAAGCTGAGACAATATGATCAATGCTTTCTACGCGTTCCTGACAGATGCGGCATTTATCATCTTGAGAAATTTTGAGAACCACTTTATCATAATGTCGTCCCCTTTTAAGCCACATAAATGATTGATCTTTATTAATCTGCACCTTGTCCATTCGTTTCAAATATTGTCCGTGGAGTAGTTTGTCTCTCCACGATTTCTTTAACATTTTTTGTGTCTCACATTTCATGTTAAGTAGCACCAGAAGTTCAGAGTCTCTGTCATTCTAGGTGTCTTGCATAGTCTTGTTCGCAATGCTTCCTGCTACACTTACAATGCCTCTGTTTCCCATTCTTCGGTCAGATTTCATGACCTGCCTCATTAGTGGGTCATCTTGGTGGCTGACTACATACTTTCCCATCCCGGTTATTGCATTGTGCCAGGAGGCTTCAATTTGTCTCAGGCCTCTTCCTCCTTCCTTACGTGACACATAAAGTACATCAGCTCGGGGGTGGGCAACATGATGCATTGTAAGCAGTTTTCTGGTTTTTCGATCCATGATGCGAATTTCCTGTTCAGTCCAGTCTACTAGTCCGAAAATGTATTCGGCTACAGGCACCGCCAAACTATCTATTGCTGATATTTTATTCCTTGAGTTCAGAGCGGACTGCAGGACAAGTCTCACTCTTCTATAATACTCCTTGCGAATTCTCTCTTTCATTGTGTCGTTCGAGATGGTCTCACATTCTTCAATGCCCAGATATTTGTAAGTTTTACCTGGCTCAAGATCTTGAATCACAGTGTGTCTATCAACTTCAATATTCGCTGACGTGGTCATTTTGCCTCTTTTTAATTTGATTTTTGCACACTTGTCAAGTCTTCATGCAGATGTCATTGCTAAAATCATTGATGACAGCATTTGGGAGAGAATCGCTTCATTCTTAGCAAACACTTTAAGATCATCCATGTAAAATAAATATGATACAGGCCTTTCATCACCATGGAGCTTGTAACCAAAGTCAGTGTGCGACAGCTGTCTCGATAGAGGGATCAAACAAATGCAAAACAGTAGAAGGGATAGTGATCTCCTTGAAAAATTCCCCTGTTAATCTGAATACTTCTTGTTTCTACTACTCCCTTTCCGCTGTGGATTAGTAACCTGGTTCTCCACGACTTCATACTAGCCTTGCAAAACTCAACAAGTCTAGGATGAAATCGATAGATCTCCAGGGTCTTCAAAATCCCATCGTGTGGTGCACTATCAAAGACTTTTGGTAGTCAATCCAAGCCATGCTCAAATTACGTTTTTGTTTCTTTACATCATTCAGGATGACTTTATTCAGTAGCAAGATTTCCTTAAATCCATAAGAACCTTTACGACATCCTTTTTGTTCAACTGGCATTAGATGATTCTTCTCTACATGTCTGTACATTTTGTCAGTTACGGCTGAGGTTATAACTTTGTACAGTACTGGCAGACAAGTGATTGGCCTGTAGTTCTTCGCCAAAGAGCTGTCTCCCTCTTTGGGTAGCAGATACGTGATGCCGCGTGTGAGCCATTCCGGGAGTTCCTTTGGATTTTCTAAAGTTTTATTAATAGCCTTTGCTAGATGCGGATGTAATGCTGTTAGTTTCTTAATCCAATAAATCTAAATCTTATCAATCCCGGGGAATTTCCAATTTTCCCATGTTCTTAATTGTTTGACATAGGTCCTCTTTCGAGAATCCTTGAACATGTTCCATTGTTTCCACGAGTCCATTGGCAGCATCAACTTCAGATTGGAGCCACGATGCGTCTATGTTATAGGATCTGGTTTCTTCCCAGATTTCTGCCCAAAATGTTTCGACGTCATCTTTTGAAGTAGGGGTAGCATTGCCATTCGGTTTTTGAGTGTGACTACGATAGAATCTCTTCGCGGTTGTTTCAAACAACCGGTTCTGTATACGGAAGTCTTCTCTACGTTTGTACCGTCTTATTCGTTGAGGCCCATGCTTGGATTTTCTCTTTTAGCTTTTCAGCTACCATTAGCCTTGTTGTGTCATTGTCAATTAGGTATTTTTGTTCAAAATGGAGTATTTTTTGTTGAACTTTATACGTGTGGTTTGACTTAGAAGATGCCTCGGCTAGGAGTGATATTTCATGCCGTGTTTCGGCTATCCGTTTCATTATTATTTTCATCCATGGAGGTATGGAGCTTTTTACTCTGTCTGGCTGTCGGCCTTTGGTGTTCTTGGCTGGCCCCAAGATTATCTGAGATACTAGATATCCAGTTGCATACACGATGTGATTGATTTCAGTAATATCTAGATCTCTACTTGAGGTCTGTACAACCTCATTTAAGACAGAATTCGCTGTTTCTCTCACTCTCTTAGCTTTAGCATTTTCGTAAATTCTCCTCAACGGTGCACGAGATTCGAATGGAAGTAGACGAACTCGTTCTATCTCGCGTCGGAGGAGGTCCCGCATCATGTCCTTATCGTGTGACTCATGGCCATATGAATTTTCACCCCTGACGGATGTTTCATTTGGAAGAGATGAACCTTCAAGGGGACCATCGTTTTCAGGGATATTAGATGGTTCTAAATGTTCGTCATGTGAATAGTTTGATCGAAGAACATACTCCGCGTTTCTCTGGATGTCTGCAAGTTGTTCTGCTGTGAATTTTCCACTGCTGAGTATGTATCGTCGTTGACTGGCAAGCTTCTTGGAGTCTAGGATAGGTCTCATATCTGGGTTCCGCTCTCTCCATATCTTAAAAACTTCTATTTCTGAGCCCCCATTTTTCGCTTTTGCATAGTAAAAGCACCACATCACCTTCTTTAATTCATCCCGGGTCCATCTCTGACGATAGCGTCGAGCTCTGGGTCCCTGGGACTAACATCGTGGGATGGCCAGATGTCGATAAAGTGACATTAGCTCGGTTTCTGAGCAGATATGGGACATTGGTAGAACAAGGCACGTTAAGGTTCATTACATTGCTTGTTCTGTCTGTCTCTCTCCGTCTGTCTCTCCGTCTCCCCGCCCGTCTCCCCGCCCGTCTCCCCGCCCGTCTCCCCGCCCGTCTCCCCGCCCGTCTCCCCGCCCGTCTCCCCGCCCGTCTCCCCGCCCGTCTCCCCGCCCGTCTCCCCGCCCGTCTCCCCGCCCGTCTCCCCGCCCGTCTCCCGCCCGTCTCCCCGCCCGTCTCCCCGCCCGTCTCCCCGCCCGTCTCCCCGCCCGTCTCCCCGCCCGTCTCCCCGCCCGTCTCCCCCGCCCGTCTCCCCGCCCGTCTCCCCGCCCGTCTCCCCGCCCGTCTCCCCGCCCGTCTCCCCGCCCGTCTCCCCGCCCGTCTCCCCGCCCGTCTCCCCGCCCGTCTCCCCGCCCGTCTCCCCGCCCGTCTCCCCGCCCGTCTCCCCGCCCGTCTCCCCGCCCGTCTCCCCGCCCGTCTCCCCGCCCGTCTCCCCGCCCGTCTCCCCGCCCGTCTCCCCGCCCGTCTCCCCGCCCGTCTCCCCGCCCGTCTCCCCGTCCGTCTCCCCGTCCGTCTCCCCGTCCGTCTCCCCGTCCGTCTCCCCGTCCGTCTCCCCGTCCGTCTCCCCGTCCGTCTCCCCGTCCGTCTCCCCGTCCGTCTCCCCGTCCGTCTCCCCGTCCGTCTCCCCGTCCGTCTCCCCGTCCGTTGGATTCGTTTTTGAGAAAATTTTGAAAACGTCTGGGGGGCTTCATGTAATGTACCCCTGAATTAAAATATCGGTTTCAAATTCAAGACGCCACGTGATCAGCCAGATCGATCGGGGAGTATCAATTTTGGAGAAATTGGCTGAGCGGTTTGGTCGCTAGCGTTGTTCACGGACGGACGGACGGACGGACGGACGGACGGACGGACGGACGGACGGACGGACGGACGGACGGACGGACGGACGGACGGACGGACGGACGGACGGACGGACGGACGGACGGACGGACGGACGTCTTAGAGGATTTTTTTCTTAATTTAGTAATCCACTTTTTCGTTATCACGGTCCGGCAATGAATTTTTTCTGCCGAAAATTCCCCGTTTTTTCGCGCAGCATTACATAACTTCGCTATACTACGTAAATTATTCCGTATATACGTACGGGAAAGTAAAAAAAATCCCGCCTTTAGAGGAGTACTTTGGAGGAGAAATTGAAAAAAATGTCGGTTGCCGTCCGTCAGTCGCGTGGCACTTTGTGCCCTGCACTACTCAGGATCGCTCATTCGGTAGCGCTTTCAACGGATTACGAAAATTCCGAAATCTTTCGAACCCAGTAAACTACGATTTCTAGCAATATATTTCTAGAAACAGTTCATCTCTAGTAACCGTTCAGAAAGTAGGATTTTGCAACTTTTCAGAACAGCATTTCAGAAGTTTTAATGATTTTAGTGTTTTCTGGTGCGTTAGCTGCTGTGATCAGTAGTCCCATAAGGTAGGGGCAAGTTAGTATATCTCGGGACGTCATGCTGTTCCTTCCCTGCTTTAACGTGAAATTCTGCGCCGACTTAATACTTGTCAGCTTGCAGGTTTTTCTTGAAGCTTCCATAAAGCTTGCCTACCGGGTCATTGCCCCTGCCGGAACAAGCTCTAGGCGTCCAACTCGACTCCCGATCGTGCATGTGAGTTTGTATATATTTGAAGAAAGAGGAGAGATCAGTGATGAAGAAAGGATCGCGTGTGGTCCTTGGACGTTTTTTAGGATACTGCCCTGTCATTCACCTGGTTCTCATCGGAGAAACACGGAAGACTGCAAAACAGAGCACCCGGCTACTAGAATTCTTCTCCAGACAATCATTGAATTCGACTCGGGTATGTAGCTTCTGCCAAAGTCGGCATACGAACCCTAGGACCTTCCGGTCATCGGTGCTGCAGTGACAACGGTGTTGTCACTAAGTTACCGCAGTCGACCTGTGTACTTGGACGTAACTCGAAGCTCAACGCCGTCGAGGCAGACGCTCGATGTAGCATCTTTCTTTCCACGTCGAGACCGATTCTTTCCGCCAGGCGGCAGCGCGTTCCCTTCCGTTTTCGCAACTGCCCAGCGCCCCTCCCTCCCTCTTTCTTTTCACCCTTCCTCCTTCCCTCTCTCTCCCTCCCTCACTCTTTTCTTCTCTCCCTCCTTTCTTCTCTCTCTCTCTCCTTCCCTCTTTTCCTCCTCCCCTCTTTCCTCCTCCCCTCTTTTCCTCCTCCCCTCTTTTCCTCCTCCCCTCTTTCCTCCTTCCCTCTTTTCCTCCTTCCCTCTTTTCCTCCTTCCCTCTTTTCCTCCTTCCCTCTTTTCCTCCTTCCCTCTTTTCCTCCTTCCCTCTTTTCCTCCTTCCCTCTTTTCCTCCTTCCCTCTTTTCCTCCTTCCCTCTTTTCCTCCTTCCCTCTTTCCTCCTTCCCTCTTTTCCTCCTTCCCTCTTTCCTCCTTCCCTCTTTTCCTCCTTCCCTCTTTTCCTCCTTCCCTCTTTTCCTCCTTCCCTCTTTTCCTCCTTCCCTCTTTTCCTCCTTCCCTCTTTTCCTCCTTCCCTCTTTTCCTCCTTCCCTCCTTTCCTCCTTTCCTCCTCTCCAGAAGTCGTTGGCGTTCCGCGCAGTCCCTCGCCCCCACACGCGCCTTCCCACGCCCTCCCGCACGTGGGAGTGGCACTTTTAGGGCAGAAACACGACGGTCACAATGGTTTTTATTGCTATAAGCGAAACTCTTAATCTTAACGACTGTACCCCACCCGTTCTTGGCCTTTGTTCGTCGCGGGCGATAAGTACCTCGGCTTTATCCCGGTTTACGAGCAGTGAAAAGGCGGCTAGCGGAAGGGGCGATTTCTGGGAAGGGGTGGGGAGGGCGGTGCGCGGTCAGAGGAGGCTTGAGAGCGTGATCTCGAGGGAGGGGAGGACGGAACAGGACCATTCCCACCCGTATCCAGTTCCTGTCGGAGACTTCGAGTGTAAGTCAAGAGTGTCTAAAGAGTTAAGAGTAAATATTTTTGTGTTGCATCGGAAGAAAGATAAAAGAAACACGAAGTATGAGAATCACGAATATGGGTCGTGTGTATCATTATGAAAGAATGAGACTGGAATGCTCCTCCGAACAGATATAACGCCAATTGTTTTGTCGAGTAGGGACATCTGTACTAAAACATTATAAAAATGTATTGTGATAATACATGTCAAGGCACTTTAAATAAGCTCAAGACTGCATTGTGTTCTCCGTTATATCAATTTGATATAATTCATTATTCTTCAAAAAGACTGCTCACTCAATACGATGTTTTAAGCTTTTAGAATGGGAATCGGGAACATTTTGTCAAAATTATGTTGATTAAAATGGTGATTAAATCAAAAATTTATAAGCACAATGAAGCTATAAAATACGTCGACAAACATGCATGAAAAAATGGATACATAAAATCTAGAATAAACGAAAATAAATTCACGAAAATAAAACAAAATGTACAGTTCAAACGTACAATTTTATGTTTTTCAGTTCAAATTGATCCTGTAGGCACGAAAATAACGTAAAGTTGTCACTTCTCATTTCCCATGCCCAAAAGTAGCCTCTGAACTCCACTTTGACCCCACCTGCTATGCGGAAGTTAAAAAAAGAATAGACATAATTTCAGTGTCGTCGTACGTAGTAAGTTATACGCATACTGCCAAAAATGCACTTGAAAATGAAATGATATAATAAAATTATATTAATAACAGTAAACTAAATATGAAATTCCAACAATTATTTTTCTCAACGTGAATTTAATTCAATATACTTGCTTTTCAAAAAAAAAATTAATTACAAAATTTCCGGGGGGGGGTTGATCCCTTCAAATCTACGCAACTAAGTGTTGTAGCACCAGTAGTGTGTTCCAACTAAAAGGTACTGCATTGTAAACGAATAAAACATGATTTATACGTCATCAATTGTCTTCAAAGTCATGAAGAGTCATATTGATTATTGTGAGACATGAATTAATATTTAAACTAATTTCCCAAATCATTCTTCAATCATTTGCAATTGATTTAAGCACGTACCATGTAACATGTTTTCAGATATATTTCGGAATAAAATGTGTTCTTTTTCCCACGTATATAACTCCGGTTATAGTGAACCTCTGGGGATTAACATTTTTGGTTCACTGTCAGAGGTTCACTATATCCTATGATGTCAAAATTAAATAGAATATCTCCACAGTGATTGATTTCATTGGAATGAGATACAGAAAATACATTAACAGAATGAATCGAAAATTTCAGTCTCTTTATTAGACCTTAACAATCAATTATTTTCAATTGTTAGTTTCGAACATTTTTCATTACTAATTTCCCTAGATCCTTCTCCAGAGGTCGTGTTCTCTCCAGAGACCGTGTCTTGATTCTGCATTGTCCACACTCTCTAAGGAACGTGATGCAGTCTTGACACTCTTCAATGCCTCTTCCACTGTTGAAACTTTGTCCCACTCTCCGAAGGCCCTTTTAATCGCCTAATAACATACGAGATCCTTTCGGTAGGGGATGGCGCTGATGAAGCTGATCGCTTTTCCGCGCGGCGAGGGGGATGTCGCCAGGCTGTGGGCTGTGGCAGTCGCGCGCTTCCTGTCGCTTACACAGAACACAATGCGCTGTCCCGCGAAATATAACACCAAACTTGAAACTGGGTCATTCCATGCAAAAAAGTAGGAAATCTGACACTTCATCTCAGAATTTAAAAATATTTTGCCACCTTACTTACCATGATACCTGCATGAACCAGGTACAATATTTTTGTCTCATCATCCATTGTTTAGCAACAATGGGCACTTGAAATATTAGGTTAGCAGTCTGTAGACATTCAGTTATGATTTTTTTCTGATGATATGCAAACAAGCAAAAAATATGAGTTACACTATTTGTAGAAGGAATGTAAAGGATAATTTTACGCTAAAGATATTTTTTACCGTGAGTCTTTAACAATTAGGAAGTAAACAAATTCTAAAAAATGCAATAAATGGAAATATAATATTTTTAAATTCTTGAATTTTGGAAGAAAAATTGCTGAAACTAGTTTCCAGCTACTCTGTAAATTTCATCATGGAATCTTGAATGGTTTTAAAGTTATGAATAAAAGTATCTTTCTGGCACTCCATAAACGAACTCATCTCAGCTGCTAGAGCCGCCGCGCCCCAGGGCTCTTCGTCAGCACTCGGCGTTTCTTTTTTCCTCCGCGGCGCGATGGTGGATTTCGCAAAACTACTTCTCTAGGTGTTAATTTTGCCGTACGAGCTACATGAAGAGATATCATATATTTCTCATTAGCTGTTTTCACATTTGAAAATTTTTCTTTGAATTGTGTCAACATTTCATCTTCTCCATCATTGCTTTCTGTACTCACATGAAATAATTCAGAAACTGCTTTATTTACGGCACTCACCTTTCTCCTTGCCTACGATTTCTCTCGGGTGTGTTTTTCGCAATGTCAATGGTGATTGACCCAGAGGACAGAAAATGTTTACATTACTGATAGTCGCTTCCTCTGCAACTCCTGGGGCTACGTACTCCTCTTCACTTGACGTTTTCACTTCACTGTTTCAGTTGAGTCACTAAGATCTGCATTGGGCATTTTGGATATTTTGTGACGACACAGATCGCATATTGCTTCACCTACCACTAAATTCGATATTTTCTTCCGCATCGCCTCTGTTATCTTTCTCTTACCCACCCGACTTTTGTGCTTCTCAAGTCCGAATGGATTGCAGCACCAAAGCCTGTTAAACGTATTCACAATCTTTGGCATTTTCTATCACGATGTATCACTGAACAGTAACACGCGAAAACTAAGCCTGTAAACTGGTGTCTGGATCCCTTCGAAGGCATCGATGGATATCCCTAGGGAATGAACTTGGCGGTGCCTGCCTACGACCTTGCGTCACCTCTCGCTGGGCAAAGGCACGCGACTTTCAAACTTAAGAGCAAAATGCGCGTATACTTTTTATTTAATAACTTACGCATTTTTTAAGATTCCATCGCGACAGTTTGCAGAATGGTTATTTATTGGTTCTTCCTGCAGTGTGTAAAATATGAAAGAAAAGAAAATATTACTTTTGAAGAAAAATGTATTTGTTTAATTTATTAGCATTTTTTATTATAAACAAATATCTCAATCCTTAATATATTATCAACTGCTTAAATATGATCATTTATCTATAAAATAGTGTGACTGTTTTTAAAGTTTTATTAATTTTATGAACGTCATAATTATTATCATTATTGAGTACATTGTGTCATCGTCCATGTTTAACCCGTAATTGTTGCTAAACTGCTGAAAATATTAATTCCATAAATTGTCTTTTAACTGTTCATCATTAGTAGATTAATGTAATAAAATATGAAAAAAATCTGAGACTCACTGTCAGAAAACCTGAAATTTTGCATGGAATGACCCAACTGAATTAAGCAATTGCTAGTCGCCGTCGCCAGTTGTAGCCCACACAGGACACGGCCTTCGTTTCCACAGTGAAGCTGAGTGGCATAAGATCATCATTAAGGTTCCCATTCCAGGTCCGCTGCCTTCACCTCAGGGGAGTCTTCTTCGGATATGACCTTTTTTGACGATATTTTTTCCATGCTACCTGGTGTTGGAATTTGTGCCACTAACGCGAGGACGAAATTAATTTCCAGGATGTATTTCCTATTCACTACAGCCGTGGTCCAGGTTCGCTATAACCGAATCTTCTTATGCTTATTTGTAGAGACAGGAGTTCCATACAAATGCATGCTTTTATTTAAGCTTTATAGATATATCAAACTTGTAAATATGTTTCATGAAAAACTCGTTCAAAAATGCATACTTTTTTCCGTGCATATTTGCATATTTTGGTAGTTTATTTGAGAAATTCATGCATGATACATGTAATTTTGTGTTAGTTTGATTTAGTTTACATGTATACCTGTTGGCTATAAATTAATACTGCATATTTAGACTTCTAACTAGCATATCGCGTACTTTATTACTTCTTTGCAGAATTTGTGAATATTAAAACTGATGCATATTTTGTATAAATAGTATATTATTCTTATTTCCTGATTGTACGAATTTATCTGCCGTATTTATTGTTATATTACACATTTTAACCTTCCGGGTCACGTGCTGGATTTGCGACGCAAGTGCACATACTGTGAGCAACGATCGTGACCCCACTCCACACGATAAGTCATATGGATACGCGTAGGGTACCGAAGATATAGGAAGCCGAAACTCAATGGAATTCTTTGATAACTGTCAATGGAAGGGGAAATTACTTAAAATGTTAAATTCAAATTCTGACTTCAAATTTCTTCAAAATGTGAAAAATATGATTAGTGGTGAAAAAAGAGAAAATAAAAAAAATTGACCTCACATTGGCACAGATTTTGTCTTTGAAGTATGCTCCAATTCTTCTTGTCCAGTCTTGTGACGTAGACTATTTTCTGCATTCAAAAACTTTTTTTTGACAAAAGGGTGAATTTGACAGATGCCATTTTAGAAACATTGTTAATTGTTCACTCTTACAAAAGGCAATAAAAATAAAAGTAAAGTAAACAATAATTTGACTGTGCATATTTTGCCCATTTTACCCTGCATCGAATATATTTGGCTATTTGATAATGCATGGAAATCCTGTCTCTACTGATTATAATGTAGTTGAAACGGGACCAGTGACATAAGTTCACTATAACCGGATTCGACTGTGCATAAAACTGAGATGCCTCAGAACAGTTGTTGCCACTGCAGTATCTCTAAACGGAATTCCTGGGGTTCAATATCCGACGGTGACAGATAGTCAACGCCAGCTAACACGCAGCACTCACCGTTCTGGATACTCGGATTGACATGAAATTTCACCAGCTGATAGAACACCATGCAAAACCTACATACGCAAATTTTGAAGTGCTATGGAATATTATAAATAGTGTTTTATAGGCATTTTGTATCAGGACCTTTCGTGACCTTCGCGCTTCCCCCAGCGGGCGAGCCGTTGCTTCGGCAGCGCAAGGAACGTTACGTGGCGTCTATTAGCCGGTGTCAGATTTCCAAGCGCGTTCGTTCCATCTGAACCTGCAAAGTAAACACCCGTTTTTGTCACCCCGCCTGCCCTCCAAGTAACTGAGACCTTGCCGATAGGCCGATAGTGCAGGCGCGGTGTATGAGTAACGTCCGCAGAACCAGCGGCGAGCAGCGATTTCCGCCCTTCCACGGTCGGTAAGGTCAAGAAAGGTCCCAATACTAATTATCACAAAAACATTACTTGCAATGCTTCATAGCACGTAAAAATTTGTATGTATGGGTTTTTGAAAGGTGCTGAACGAGCTGGTAAAATCTCAAGTCAATCCGAGTATCCAGCATGGTGAGTGTTGCGTGTAACTAGTCACATCGAATTCAGCCGCTGTCGGGAGAATTCTAAGCACCAGCTGCTCTTATTGGTAGTTTTCCGTGTTTTTTCCAATCATATAAGACAAATGCCGGAGCAGTAGCTTAACAAACAGGCCATAGACGAAGCGCGATCATTCCATCATCTTCCTTGCCTGGTCCTCAACACTTACACTTACATGCACAACATTACCACGCATGCCGGGAAACCAGTCGGGAGCTTAGAGCTTGTCCCGGATGCGGAAGTGCCCCGCTGGTGAGAGGCACCTGGTTGGGGAGAAACCCGCGAGCCAACGGATAGGTTGGTACCGGATCTCGCCATCCAGCGGGGGAAGATCGACGCCAGCTCCCGCGATAAAACATGCACTACATTTACCGGAATAACGGTCTTAGCATTTGACGCCCTCAGAATCACTAATCAATCATCAATCAAACCGAACACGAGTTTTAGTTACTCATCCTTCTCCTCTCTCCCCCCTTACACACACACACACACACACACACACACACACACACACAATCGTACGTTTTATAGTTTCAGCACGAGTTTAAAAAGGTACAATATTTAGAAGTAAAGTCTTTTTCTGCGCATAACTTTCTATAAAATTACACGTTATACGGACTATAAGAAATGAAAATATTTATTTTAAGAATTACAAGTATATTAATTCGTTACCATTTATATTGTACGAATGTTCTAAATTATTAACTTTGCCTGTTTTATGTATTTTAAAGAGCTTCTGCGCTAATGATTATAATTTTTGCCATTGCTTGCTAGACGTTGGTTCGTATCATTTCTGACGTTAAGAATTCGTTGTCTTGCATAATAGCCCCGACCAACAAAAAAGGAGGTAAAATGACAATGTTTATTTTGATGTTCAGTTATTCAAAACTAAATACCATGTTCGCGGTAAAACGTGAATTCCTAAAGAAGAGAACGAATCCAATTCTCGGAACGATGTATGCAAAATAAAATGTGAAGACAGTGTTTGAATATAATTGGAAAATTGTACCTCTGTGTTTTTAAACTGATAACCTGTAAATAAGGTCCACAATATATTAATAATAAATAAACTTTACTTCGACAATCATAAAATAAGATAAAAGGAACAAAGTTATACTTCATTGTAAAATGAATATTTGGAGATGCTCTGTCAGAATATTTATATCATGTACGAGGAATATGCGAGAATTAACTGTTTCAATTTTGCCTGACACGCCATTATATAATGTTCCAATTTTATGCACTCTTTTAATGAAGAGAAATTAACCCTGCATGTAAATGAATGTTGGCTAACGAGCGTTGGTGGTTGAATTTTGTTAGTGGCTTCAATGAAGAACGTAATATTTTATTATAACGGCTCTTGTAAATTATTTGTCTGGCATAGGTAAAAGCTGCAGGCACGATAAAGATACCAAATTCACATTTTGGTTGTAATGCGCTTCTCGTATGTGATACGGCTATTCGAAAAAAACTACCATGTCGGGTTTTGACAAATAATTCCGAAAGTAAAGTGAAGTACATTATCGTTGAAAAGGAGTAGAATTTTATCTTTCACTGGGCTAATATCATACGCTTAAAAATGCCTTATCAAAACGTGAAAAAAACGTATTGGGATTTTGACTAATTGAGATTATTTTCTCTACGTTTGAAATACTAAACTCTAATCAGTTTTGAAACTATAAATTACAAATACGTGTATAATGATTTTCGGCAAAAAATTTTGACTTTTTTGAGAGCTGTTGTTTTCTGGAGATACTCGTACTCTTTTTATAACGGGGAACTGCAAGTCTTGTCGTTGGCTATGTAGTATGCAAATAACAAGTGTAGATGCAAATAACAAGTGTATAACAAATATTGCAATAGGAGATTCTAGAAGAATGATAGCACTATGGTGGTAGTTTCTTTGTAAAATTGTAGGAGTTTTCTCTATATTGCTAGTATGTCAAAATTGCAACCTACTTTATTTTATTGTATAGAAATTATTAATTTAATCTGATTTAGATTTTAAATTAATGAATTAATTTAATTTGGTGTCTCAGAATATGTCTATGCACCACCACTCGTATTATTTCTTTACAAGATTATTGGATTTGAAACCCATAATTTTTCTCTAACTGAAGGGCTCAGGAGTAAAAGACGGTAACCCTAAATGTTATATTTTTTGTGATAATAAAATTTTCGTCCGCTTTCATCTTCTGTCCATTCGCATGTGATTCTCAAATAGTCCAAATTATGGTGCCTAGTTGGTCCCCGGTTGTTGTCATCATGTACCCCGTTTAAACCCCTTCAAATAAAATTGCTCTCTTGCTTATATCTCGTAAACGTTTCCACGTGGGTACAATGTTTTACACTCAACCATTCAATTGTACTTTTACTAGAGAACTGTTTTATACGTTCAACTCAATTCAAGATTAAATGCTGGCCATAAATCATAGTCAACGATTCACGCTCGCCTGATTACTGTTTTGTTCTTTTCACTTTCATGTCCTAAATTTTGTTTGAATACAGGTGATTTCAAAAGACCTAATTTTCTATGGTTCCGGCGGATTATCGACACTAGCTAGACAGCTGGGTCGAATTCAAATTGGAGGAGACTTCTAGTGTTAGGCTGTTTAGAACAAGACCAGGCGAATGCCAAACCAGTATGCTAATAAACGGTCATGGATGACGAACGATCTTCCGTTCCTCATTCTTATCCCCTCTTCTTCCCTTGCGCACGCACCCTCCACGCACTCTCACATCTACGCACTACATTTCCACTCGTGAGACCAGTCGGGAACTTAAAGCTTGTTCTTTAAATTTTGCTGTCCAGATCTATTTCAGTCATATACATATTGAAAACCAAAAACAAATTACTCAAAAACCACGATTTAGATTGAACTTTTGATAATACAATTTTAATATTTATTAATTTTTAATAAAATTTGAATCTAAATTGTGGTTTTTAATTTATTTTTTTAAGTTTTCAATATGTATATGACTGTCTAAAAACAAATCTGGATAGAAAAATCTAAAGAGAATAATCTTAATGACCGGCTGAAGATAGTGGAAGCTTAGAGGTTGACTCAGATTCTTCCCAATCCCGCTGGGAGAGATGCGTGTAGAACCCTTAAGCTGACGTGTAAGTCGGCGCCCAATCTCACGTTCCAACGGAGTAGGATCACCAGCACCTCCGTTAATATGCACTACGTTTTTATGGGAATAATTTCCTCTGTAATTGACGCGGCCGCAATCGATACTCACCCACTTACTTCTTCACTCATTCACCCTGATTCCAAAATGTGTACCCAAACTTCAGAAGCTAATTAGAGACACGTACTTACACTTACACGTACATGCCATACACTACCACACACGTCGGGTGACCAGTGGAGAACTTCAGGCTTGAGTGAAGCTAAAGCGCCACAGGTGGGAGATTCCTGGTTGGGAAAAAACGTGACCTCGCCATCCAGCAGGAGATTACCACCACCTTCCTTGATAAAATCATCCATTACACTTACGGGACATGTGACCATAGCAGTTGGCGCGAAACACTAAATAATCAATAATTAAATTTATCAGTTAACCGGGATTGTCACCGTACCGTCTCATTTATCCAGGCTGCTTAACTCTAGTGCCGACGACACTTCTCGCCTCCGCGGGACAACGCCGAGAACGGCGTCTACATCGGGAGAGATGGCTTAGGGCACTGCAGTCCTTCTGACCGGGAGGTGCTATACTGCGGTTTTTCTAACTTTGCCCCTCGAGGCCCGTCTTCACGATGGAATATGTCTCGATACTTCGCGACGTTCTCAGACGTGCCGCCAGATATCGCATGATCGCGACCGTATCAAGCAGTGCTTGCGATCATGCGACTTCTAGCGGCATGACGGAAAAGACGCGAAATGCCATGTGATATTCCATCGTGGCCATAGGGGCTTGAGGGGCAGAGTTAGAAAAATCGCACTATAGGTTCGAGTACCGACGAAAATCCTGCATTTCCTGCTAGTGCTTGTCAGGTAGGTCGAATTCAGTCTCTGCCTCTGCAGTGACTCTCATAGGAAGGTGCAAGGTTTCGAGTCTCGACAGTGGCGTATTTTCAACACTAGCTACATCGCCACAAAGGTAGAATTCATCCTGTCTGGAGGAGAATTCTAGCGGCCGGCTACTCTGATCGGTACTTTTCCGTGGTTTCTCTGATCAACACCAAGTGAATGCCGGAGCAGTACCCTAACAAACGGGCCACAGACTGCGCGCGATCTTTCTTACTTCTTCTTTGTCCTGTCCTCTCCCTTTACGTACACACACACACACACACACACACACACACACACACACACTAACATGCACTACACTACCTTACATGCAGGGAGACCGGTCGGGAGCTTAGAGCTTGTCCCGGCTGGAACGGTGCCCCTCTGGATGGAGGTACCTGGTTGGAGAAACCCTGCAAGCCGACGGTAGGTCGGCGCCGGATCTCGCCATCTGAGGGGAAAGACCACCGCCACCTTTCGAGAAAAACATGCAATACACTAATTAATGACCCTAGTAGCTGACGCGCCCGGAATCACTAACAATCAATCAACTGTATCTACGCGTCTCTATACACACAGGCAAGCAGCCTGATGTACGAAGTAATATTTTTTTCCAGCAGAGCTTCGTATTATATATATTTATTTAACATTAAAGAAAGTTTATTGCCTTTCACACACCAATCACTCAAACCTCGATCTCCTGCCGTTGCGCATGCAAAGTTTCCTAATTTCCATTTTTTCACTTGCATACTACAGCAATGTCTACAAAAGTTCACTGTTTGGAATTTTATTTTTCTCCTAATCCCCTCACATAAGTTGAGTTGAACAATAAAATGTATAAAATGAGTAGATTCTTCTTGTTGACAAAACTTTCGCAGACTCTCAAAACTTTAAGGAAACACAACCAAAATAATAATAATAATAATAATAATAATAATAATAATAATAATAATAATAATAATAATACCAAGCGAAGTGGCTCAGGCTGTTGCGCACTGACTTCTCGTGCGGTTTCTCTCTGTCATCCAGGCGAATGTTGGGATGGTTCAAAAATGCCCCGATCACCTCTCATCATCAAGGCTTGTCAGTCTTCTTACTATCAAGGCTCTTAATTCAAGGCTTATGAATCTTCTTACCAAGGGATACAGCCGAAGTGCTTAACCCCGTAATTGCACATAATGTTAATATTTCTCTCTCTCTCTCTCTGTGATTGGGAAAATAATAATAATAATAATTATTATTATATTTCTGTTGTCACCATTCTTTTTGTTTTTCTCGAATGTTTTGATGTCCAACATTAGTTGTTATTCGCCGGTTGAAAGAAAATCTCAATTTTTATTAGTATTTGTTTTCAGCTCCCTTGGCTGTTCGGAGCCCCTCACAGTACATGGCAAAAAATTGTAGATTTTAGCAAATATGAAATGGGAAATATTACCAAACTCTGAAAAAAAATGATAATTGTATGTTTCACGGTCGGTGTATATTTCTGAAGGTTTTCAATCTGCGATAAAATGCGAAATCACGCAGAAAGTGCGAAAAGGTCGTAAATCTGCGAAATAACTGCTAAATTACATTTGATGGTTTCCGACGTGTTTGCTCTCTAACTAGGGATGCGACGTCGGAAACAACATATCGATGTTTAAAAACAATTTTTGTATCAGTGTTTATTAATTTATTATTAATATTTAACTGAGTAAACAAAGTAAAAAATAATAAGAAAAATTAAAAAAAACTGATCCTGAAAGCCTGATCGCTCAGGGTCCTCTCAAGGGGTCTCAGCTTCCTCAGTTCGCTGTACGGAGGTCATAGGAAGAAGAAAGCCCTACCCCTTTCGCATGGGGTCCGCTCTGTCAGCTCCCCTGCTGACAGGCAACGCAACGCCTCTTCGCAAACAAACAGTTAGCCATCGTCCCCATGAAATTGGCTTCGGCAACCTTACACTCCGAGACGCCGACTTCATTAACTCGAGGCGTCGGTGGCCCGTTCTGGTGCAGTCGTGGATGTCTCTATGTTGACAGAAGTTAATTTGGGCTTATGCAAACAAAGCAGCAAGCGACGGAGAATCGCAGGGGGCTGTCCGAAAATTCACTCCCCTCTCGGCTGAAGGTTCTGGTGAAATCTTCGTGAAAATGAACCAAATTTTATGTATGTATTGTTGTGTTCAATGCAATTTTATTCTAATATTGCTAATAAAATTCTACGTATTGTTGTGTTAACGCAATATCGGTACAATATTGCATTGAACACAACAATACATGTACCATATTCGAACACAGAATAAGAACATTGCAACTTCTATCCCTACTACACTTCAGTACTTGAAAACGTTCAAGCTAAACGAAACGCAAGCGGTTTGAAAAAACAACATATGCATCTTTAATTATTTTTTATTCAAAATCTAAAATAAAAGTGAATTTCAGTTATTGAATTCAATGTTTTGTGCTCTATTCTTTCAGAAATTTCTTGGGAAGAGAAAAGACCTGGGTTGGGTTTCCAATCTGAACACTAGGAATGAGAAGTCAAGACGCTAAACATGATAAAAATATCAGTTGTCAAAATTTCTCTATTTAATATACTATATCAAGTTCTTAATTTGATTCATGCGCACCCTTCGAACCTATGTGACGATTCAGTGAATGTCGACGGGGCGTTGGTTCGAGCGTCTCAATAGAATCTGCCTCAAAGACTGATCGATAGAGAAAATTTTGTTTGCTTTCCTCGCCCAGTCGCCGGATTAGAAGACTAAATATTCGTTAGAGGAACGACGAAACTTTTGGTTTCTCAACATCGCTTGATTGTAAGAAACGGGCAGAACTGCCACGCTCTGTTCACTTACTATTGTTTCCATCAACTTTAGCGATATTTAGTGATTGCGACGATCCTGACAAAGCCTAAAATTACGTGAAAACTCTAGAAATACACAACGTTTCGTATTCCTTCAAACTAATGATATACATAAACTTTTACAGGTTCACTTCTTTATTCATTTCATGTATTCACAAGACACTTTGCATCTTACTGTCACTAATCAACTTCTGAGGTTTGTGTACACATTTCGAATCAGGTGGATGAGAGAATATTAAAGACGAAGAAGAAAATATCGTGCGCTCTCCGGAGCCTCTTTGTTATGGAATTGTTCAGGAATTCACCTGTATTGATCAAAGAAATAACGAAAAACTACTGATTGGAGAATTCCTTCCACCCCCGAGATTTCTTCTCTAAACAGGAATTGAATTAGACCCCGGGAGCAAATGTCTGGCGACTATCGACAGTTGAGGCTCATGATCCATACCTCCTGATCCTTTGGAATCACCTGCATTGAGACTCAGCGTAATTTGTTTACAGTAACATGAAGTGAAAACCATCGAAATAATATGAAGGTGTGTATTAATCGCGGATTTTGATTTTTACGCAAAATTTATTTACGAAATGATTTTAACGCATTACTTCAGTTCTTTAGTTACATGAGGAGAATGCATTTCATTTTCCATTACAATGAAAAGAATTTTCAACGTGCCTTTTAAAAGGCTAAATTAAAATTATTCATTAGTTTACTGAAAAATAGAGTAAATTTTGAAAACTTTTCGAAAAAAGAAATAGCATATTCCGATAATTATTCTACAAAATTGAAATGTAAAATTAGTTTTCCTTGACCCCGCTTGATTGATTGATTTTTGTGGGCACGTCAACTGCTCATTAGTCATTAGTACCGTTAGTATAGTTAGTGACTGATCACTGGAGGTGGCGGTGTTCCTCCTCCGCTAGATGAAGTCTGGCAGTGACCTATAAGTCGGTTTATTCCTCCGCCTCCGGCACCGCTCTTAAGGCTTGTACACACTTCGCGACACAGTCGCGGAACAAGTGTATTGCGACAAGTCCCAGGGATGTACCACATTTTTTTCGCGTTTGGAACTTTCGCGATACAAAAGTTGCATGACGAAGGTCTCCCATTCGAAATGGGATAAATGAAACAAATGCTGCCCAACATGGAGTCTGGACGTGTCACGAGAAAAAGTCCCTGGACACGCTGATTCCAGTCTGCAGCTAGCTTGTTTTTAAATTCGTAAGGTATACATTAAACTGATAAAAGATTCATTACTGACAAGGAACCGCAGAGTGACAGCTAACTTGATAGATGCTGTAAGAGTTTGAATATTTCCTCCAACCATTTGCAAAAGAATTTCAAAATCGATTGAATTCATCTTTCAAAAAAATTACGGAATCTCGTCCCATCCTCTAATTTAAATCTGTCAAGAAGATTAATACCTACAGCAATGACTCTTGAAAAAAGGTTTCTCCTCCAGTATCGCATATTTTTTCGATTCTTTCTTTATAGTGACGTTAAGTTGTTCAGGTACAAATTAAAAGCACATAATGCAATTTCTTGCGACATTTCTCGCCGAGTTTTGTGGCACAACAGGCTCTTTAGGTGTGGATGCGGGACATTGTATCGCAACAGTCTGGGGACTGTCACGCAACTGTCCCCATACAAGTCTCGCGACTTTTTTTGCTAGGTGTGTACTAGGCATTAGGCACTCTCCCAGCCGGGTCGCGTATAAGAAAACTGCACATGTATTCGGCACCGGGCTTCCCTGGTTGGCTAGCGGGCGCGGAGCGCGGAATCGCGCGAAATTCGTTTACGTTCTCTTTCTTCAAGTGTTGTAGGTTCGTCTTAAGCAGTGTTTTGTCACTTTGTAAACTGCACAATTGCTCTTTATTTTATTACAATTCATACATATATGTTTTATTCCGTTTTTCTGTTATTCGTATTTTGTTATTCAGTTTTATTTCATTTAATTCCTCTTCATACACATATAGTTGTTCATTGTCACATAGATGAATCAAGGATTTTATTCTGTTCATGTCTCAATATTTGTAATGCGCCATTAAAATGTTTAGTTAGAGGGAAGGGTAAATGTAGCAAAAACAAAGGAGGCTGAAGGGGTTGATAGAAACCGAAAGTTTTGTCAGTATTATTTCCATTTATGAGCATTCCAATTATGATTTGATTTATTTCAGGAGTTTCCTGAGACAATTTCTCAATGGTTTTTTGCCAACAACTCCAGTTTTTTAATTTTCCTATAGCATCTAAATGAATTTGAACACATTTATTAAGGAGATATTTTATAATGGTTTTAGTGCCTGAAATCTTTAAAATCTGCACATATACATAAAAAGAGGCAACTTTACTCGATTTATCATGTTTTTCATACTATTGAAATGAATTAATTACATTAGATGGTCAACACGACCAAAAAAAAAAAAAAAAAGCAAAAAAGACAATAATGTAAATATGATACACAATGGCTAACTATGAGACTTTATTTTGGCCTGACCTAGGCCCTATACTGCGATTTTTTAACTTTGCCCGACAGGAATCGGTTGTTTCGCTGCCATCCAATCGGGTACTTCTATTTCGCTAAAGTGACGTCACTATGGTGACGTTCAAGCTCCCGATTGGATGAAACAGTGAACAGCTGATTCCTGTCAGGGGCAAAGTTATGAAAATGGCAGTATAGGTATGATGATGCCAGTAACGCACAGTTCTTTCTGTTGGATTTCTACAACCACTGGCATAATCGTCTTCACAAATGTCTTCAGTACATTCAAGAAGGATCTGGTGATATTTGCATGAGTTTGCAATACAATTCCTATTTTAATATATTGAAGGAATGCTTCCCTTCTAGCCTTATCAATTGGCAGGAACCGCTGTTTCCGCAGTTCTTAAATTGTGATTATGAATTTCCTTTATTGTTATAATCCCGTACAATCTTTTCTAAAACATAAAAAGTTATTCAATTGGTTATTAGGCTTATGTTTAATTTTCAACATTAAAATTAGTAGTATTACAAATTATAAATTACAGTAATCAACAGCATTCTCAAGTTTTTGATTATACTTTGTAAGAAGCTATAGAAACTGCCTTATTAAAATGTTAATATTACATTATTAATTGTTTAATTAATAGATACATCAATTTAACGTTTAACAATTTTTTCATTTTTATTTATATCTACCAAATTTTGGGTATTACTTATGATTTCTAACTTAATTATTATATTTATTCCACAGTTGCTAAGCAGAATTTTTGAAAGGAAAATCTACTTAACCCCCTTCATACATAAATAACCATTGTGTACGTCAATTTTATACTTATGATGTTTCGTTTACTAGACAGAAGAAGGATACATTTTTGTAAACTCAGTTTTCTTGCACTGGACTAAAAAAAAGCAGGAATGGTGTTCGGGGATATTCGACAGGACAGACGAACTGAGTTTCATTCTTTTATTAGCTCCAAGAGTTAGTTGATAAGCCGGATATTTGCAATCTGAAACGTCTGATTGCGCGTCACAACGTGGGAGATGTTTCTACGAATACAGTGGTCCTAAACCTGTTCGCACACGCGGTTTGATTCCGAGAATGCTGTGTGTCTATAGTTTGGTTTTTATTTCTTGGCGCGTGAGGGCCTGTCTTCACGATGGAATATATCACGGAATTTCGCGTCTTTCTCGGTCATGCCGCTAGATGTCGCATGATCGCCAGCGCTGCTCAATACGGTCGAGATCATGCGACCTCTAGCGGCATGACCGAGGAAGTGGAGAAATACCGTGAGATATTCCATCGTGAAGACAGGCCATCACGCGCCAAGAAATAAAAACCCAAGCATACCTGTAAACTACCAAACCAAGTTTCAGAAAAACTTAATTGAAAAACTAAATTTCTCTACCCAATTGTTAATGTCTTCAATTGAACTTATTGCACTTCTTTTGACTAGAGGGCGGATGTTACCATATTTGCATATTTTATTCCTCGCGACCAAACGATGTTTTTTGCAAGAAAATACGATTCAGGCCTCAAGAAAGGAATATACGAAGTTTTATAGTGCATGTTTTTGCGTATATTGGCAATATGTGCATATATCAGTAATGCTTACATATTGATGCATATTTTGGTATTAATGACCCTCTCAAAACTGTCGCTTTACCACAAGAGCCTATTCTTACTCGCTGGGGAACTTCGATTGAAGCTGCCCTGTTGTACTACGACTATGGACAGGCAGGCAGAACGACTATGGGCAGGACGTGACGAAAGACCGGGATACGCTGGACAAAGAAGAAGCTGCAAGTATACCAGCTGCTGTAATGTCGATGGTCTCCAGAGCAAGAAGAACTTATTAAAGTTCATTTTGAAAATTTGCCCACGACAATCACCATGTTGGAAGAAAGGGGAGTGCCACCTTCGGTAGCTTTTGAACTGTATGATACATTTACAAAATAGGTTATACCAGGAATCATTGGACAAGCTGTAGGAACAAAGATTGAAAAAGTAGAAGCCAGAAATCCCGATATTAAATATATTTGTGATGTAAGTGAAGTACTAACTGGAATATCTGACAAAGAACTGCAGGGTTATTCTCCTGCTGAAATGACTTCTTTTAAATACTGCCCCTTAACTTCTTGTGAACTGAAGCTTATATTTTCTAGTTACAAAAACATTCTAATCTTTGTCAGTGGAAAACATTGCAAAACAATTTGTTGTATATTGTCACAACAATGCTTGTAAGTAAATGTACTGTGAGTGAATAAAAATCATTTAAACAGGAATATTTGAAGTAATTGATTGATAATGCTTCCTCATTTCTTGGGAATATTCTCAGATTTCTTGTGAATATTGTCAGATTTTTTGTGTGTATTTCACTGATTTTAGGTGCATAAATGCATGCTTATTTTGACGATTTTAAGTGCATATAAATCCTCCCTCTACTTATGACAGTTTCTTCATTATCCTTTAAAACTTCATAGCTGTAATTCGCTTGGAAAGAAATATGATTTAGTTTCCTAGTTCGCATTTATTCATATAAAACCAAAATATTCATATACATAAAACCAAACAGGCACTTCACTGACAAAACAAATTGGATTGTTATAAGATAGTTCCCATAATGTTAAAGACTAATATGTATAACAACTGCCAGAGAAAAACGCCCGAAAACGCAGAGTCGATCGCTTTGCCTACGAACACAGTAACCGAGTTCATGTGCACATCCACTCGCTTTGGATGTAGCGTGGTTCCGTAGCGAGAGATACGAATTTCGCGCGGTTTCGCGCTATTCAATCAGGGAAACCCGGTGCCGAATACGTGTGCAGTTTGCATGCAGCCGGGATAAGCTCTAAGCTCTGAACTGGTCTTTCTTAATGTGTGGTAGTGTAGGGTATGTAAGAGTTAGTGTGTGTAAGGGGGGAGGACAGAATGAGGAAGAGGAACGATAGATCATGCTCTGTCTGCAGCCCTTTCGTTAGGGTACTGCTCCTGCATTCGTCAGGTATTGATGGCAGAAACTACGGAAAACCACCTATCAGCCCAACCGGCCTCTAGAATACTTATCTATACCAATACGACTGCAGTCCTCCAGAGAGCGGCTGCAATCGATTCAAACTATTCAGCTAGTTTCGAAAATTAGCCAAGTCGGGTCTCGAACCCTCAGACCTCCCGGTCAGTGTCGTTTCAGACAACGGCAAAGTTGGCGGCGGCAATGAGCAAACTTTGCCAGTTAGGCCCCCGACTTACCTGATCTTCATCTCGGGTCTGTATCTCAGCAATATACCAGTTCTCTGATGTTATAATTTTCTCCAGAAAATTAGTAAACCTAATTTCAATATGCATTTTGGTGAAAATCGTGGGTACCATTTACACTAGTATTGTTCACGTAAAAGGCGGGCAATCGGACGGACGGGCGTTGTAACATTTTTGGTATCGGTATTCCGGTATCGTCAGTCGCGGATTGTCTGCAATAAGTGTACGGGAATGTGATTTATTTAATACACAAGGAAGAAAAATCAGCTTTTTCGATATCAGAGGACCGGCAGAGCTCAGGGCCAGCATTCCCGCTGTCTCTGCAGCGACTCTAACCGTGAGGTCATAGCGTGCGAATCCCGACGGATGCGCATTTTTTACACTACGATCTTTTGGAATGAGACGATTACCACTAACCGATTAGTCGTTTCCAGTAAATTGATGTTAAAGTGTTTTATCTCCACCTACAGTAGTGATTATATACAGTAGCTTCTTCTCTAGAACGCTGCAGATGGACGTTGAAGAAAATGGAAGAAATCTTGCAAAACTTTCTTTGATGAGAATATGGTCTACAAGATTGGACAATTCTTTAGGCATATATTCTTAAAAAAAGTTACTCAGTTAATTAATGTTCATTTTGCCGTACCTATTCTGAAAGTCAAATCTGAAGAATTTGCGCATCACATTTGCGAAATCTTGTTACATTAACTGCTCACTTTCTTCGATTTTATCAGTTGGAATATTGTCGTTTCGAAAGGTCGACAACCTAGATAGATATGTCGAATTTAACCGCTTTTCTGAAGTAGAAATCTATTAAATGATCACAGGTGTTGTCATTGCCAACAATGTTATTTATTTCAAGAGCAGCTTTCGATGGCTTAGCCATCATCATCAGTTTTCTGCTGTCTGGAAGCTACGAAACGACTATGATGATGGCTAAGCCATCGAAAGCTGCTCTTGAAATAAATAACATTGTTGGCAATGACAACACCTGTGATCATTTAATTTTAAATGCCAACGACATTTCACCACTAAACCAATAGTAGAAATCTAGCCGCCTGCGTCTCTGATCAGTAGTTTTCCGTGATATCTCCGATCTATACCAATACGAACGCAAAAGTGTAGTGGCCTAACAGACGGGTCATGGAGCTCACGATCTCTTCCCATTCATCCTTGTCCTCTCCTCTCTCCTTACACACACACACATCCACTTAACTACCACACTTGGCGGAAGACTATTTAGGATTCTCCGCAAGCCGATGTGTGGGTTTGCGCCGGATCTCACTATCGAGTGTGCAGGAACACCGCAACCCGCCGTCTTGAAACAGTCACTTCACTTACGAAAATAATGATCATCAACCTGAAATCGTCAACCAATCAATGGCTGGCAGGTTCCACGAAACCATTTTTCAGTCGAAATGTAATCTATTTTTTCCTGAAGAATTACCGGCCGAGTTTCCTCAGGGCAACAGGGCTGGAATCGCAACGGTGGCGGATTTTCGACACTATGGTGCGATTTTTCTAACTTTGCCCCTCAAGCCCCTACGGCGATGGAATATCACACGGTTTTTGTCCATCACGCCGCTAGAAGTCGCATGATCACAAGGACTGCTTGATACTGTCGCGATCATGCGATATCTGGTGGCACGACTGAGAACGTCGCGAAATACCGTGACACGTTGTGAAGATGGGCCTTGAGGGCAAAGGTAGAAAAATCGCAGTATAAGTACTAGGTGGTTATGTAGAATTGAACGGCTGAGAAGAATTCTAGCAGAGAGCGACTCTAATCAGTGATTTTCCGTGGTTCCTCCAATCAGAGCTAGGCGAATGCCATAGCAGTACCTTAACAAAACCGCCACGAACCTCGCGCGATCTTTCCATCCTCATCCTTGTCCCCTTCTTTCCTTTTACATATTTCCATGCAGTTCACTACCACACAAGTCAGTTTAGAGCTTGTCCAGGCTGGGGCTGTGTCCCAAAGGCAAAGATACCTACATGGGTAATACCCGCAAGCTGACGTGTAGGTCGGTGGCGATTTTCATATTCCAGCGGGAGAGCGACAGCTCCACCTCCCGAGATGATCTACATTTACGACTAATGACTACAGCTGCTGAGGAGCCCAGAAACAAAATAATTTATTAATCAATCAGTCCTGGAAAATTACATACTAACATTCTCGTACTACTTAGACTATAAGGCCGCAGATTCCTTCTGCGTACTTGAGTACTCAGCGCCTCCTGCCATCAACTGCTGAACTAAAAAAGGCGGTGGACGTAAAGAGACATATTGTGAGTTTTTTTTAATATTGTTATACAAAAATATCTTGTCATGAAAGTAGCCAAAATTAATTTCCAATGTCAACATCAAAATAGTGGAAGAAGAGACTCTTGCTAAGAAATTCTGTGGTCATGGGGTAAAGTTCTTATGTCAATTTTTGGCGAAATTGGATGAAGTACTGAAAATACAAGTTAAGTATCTAAATTTTATGTTAGCAAACGACCAAATTCAAATGTTTCTTCCGTAACGAGAAAAAATGTCTGGAAATAGCGTTGAGCATAGGAAGACGCGTTGGCTCAGTAATCTAATCCTCAGTAAACTAAGATTTTTGATTTAAGAACTTTTACCCCGTGAGCACAGAATTGCAGATCAAGTATGTCTGTGGCTGGGTGCGTAGCTGATTCGCTGCGTGGCCGGGAGAGCGCGCGGTAAGGTCGGGGTTCGAGGGGACTTCGCGCGCGGCCGGACGAGCTTCCCGCCGCGGCGTCAGGAGGGCGCTCGCCGCGCTGCCTCCTTCCCCTCTCCCCCTCCTTTCCCGCCAACCCG